>WEKX01027851.1:48025-63996 GCA_013390025.1 Pitta sordida
TTAGGAAGCGGTTTTTCACAGAGAGAGTAATTGCATATTGGAATGGGCTGCCCAAGGATGTGGTGGAGTCGCCGTCCCTGGAGGTGTTTAAGAGAAGACTGGACGAGAAGCTTAGTGACATGGTCTAGCTGGGGGGTGTAGGGCTGGATGATCCTGGGCCCCTTCCGGCTCGGAGTGGCCTGCTGGACTGTGAGGGATTTAGGTTGGTGTTACTGCTCTGGGATGTGCTCTCGGTCTCTGTACGGGTGTTAGGTGGTGAGTTGGACTAGATGATCCTTGTGGGTCCCTTCCAACTCATAATATTCTGTGATTCTGTGATTCTGTTACATTCATAATCCCCAAATCATCACACTGGTGTTTTACAGACTGCTCCAGTTCGGCCACATCTGACCCCCAAGAACAACCATGACCATCTCCAAATGTTACCAAAGATACCTTTGAAACTGCTGACATATTTTAGGAACAAACAGTAATGACATCTTTCTAAGATAAGAAAATTACTTTTTGTGCTGTGGTCAGATCTTTCTCCAACTAATCAATCTACCTTGTACCTGGGTAAACAGTTCCTATAAGCAACCAGGACGCATCAAACCTGGAGGAAATGACTTCTCAGGACTTCACTGACAGTGGAAACAAAGCTACAATAAACACGCATCTCAGCCACATGCAGGAGAATTCCCTTCTGGAGACAACCACTTCGAAAACAAGAAGTTTGAAAAGTTAAATTTAGTGCGTCTAATGAGTACTGCATAACTGAATGAAGCAATTCTTCACAAATACATCTTAACATGCAAGTAAAAGATTCTCAAAGTATGAAGGAAGATACTTTACCTCTTCGAGAAAACAAAAACTTTAAAATAATCCTGAAGCAAACAAATTTTTAAAAAATCTTTACAAAAAGTAATCACACACTTTGTTTAGAAGTAAGTTATAACTATATTTGGCATCATTAAGCACTCACATCTTTCACCACTTTTCAGATGTTCTCTTTCTCTTTTTTGACAGGATTTTTAAAATATGCCTTATGTTTCCTATCTCTCTCTCTTTTTGTGTTTTTTTTTTTTTTCAAATAGCATTTCCTTTATCAAAACTGGCACTAAAACACACAATTTGAGGGCCTTGACCTGAGATCCAACCCAAACCCAGGAGTCTCTCAACTAATTTCGGTAAAGTTTGAATGTTTCTCTGAAATGCAGAGCAAGTTCATTCCCAGACCTCTGAAACATCCACAGCAGGCAACAAGTCCTCACACCTCTCTGCTCCACCAGGGTTTTGCAGTCGCAGATGCCCAGATCCCACGATAATGCACTGATGGCCTTGACAGGCATGACCCACCAAATTCACTCTGGTTTGGGACTGGTCAAGCAAAGCAGCAAATGTTCTCAGAAACTTAAAGCAGGAAGCCTGCCTTAAAACACTTTTGTCTTCAGCATTTTTATGGCTCTGGGTCTAAGCCATCACAAAACCCTGTAACACTGTTCTTCCTGGGATACTCTAAGCAAACAAGCAGCTGATTCTCCACACCTTCTTTTTCAAGACTTTATATGTATCTGGCTATACAATAAAAATAAATTTACACCAGCAAGTTGAACAAAATCCAAGATTTTTAGCTGAATTCAATCGATCTAAGCCAATACAAATACTGAACATAAAATACAGTTTAACAGTGCAAAAGCATATCAAACCTACAAAATGTTTCTGGAGTCAGTGATCTTTTCCAAGACACCAAGAATAATATGTTCAATAATATACACACAGGTTTTTGGGGTTTTTTTAGACAACACATCCCATGCTTGTATATATTACGTAATTGGTACCACCAGCACTGCTTATTCCAGGTACAAAGGAGATTACTTGGATGCTATAACATATGATGCATCAACAGTGGGGTCCATTTGAGTGCAGTGAAGTGTTTGGCAAAAGGATACACTTTACGACTGCCATCTTGATAAAATTCATGGGCCCAGATAGCCAAGGGCTTCACAAATTCTTCAGTCTTACAACCAGAGGAATGTACCTGTCAGAATCAGCCTGTTGCCATTATAGGAGACCAGTTAAACCAGAGACAAGACTCAAGCATCCTTTCAAGTTCCCACCAACTCAATGGGCTTCAGTAAAGGGATGGTCTAAATATTTTGGCTTGTCCCTACCTCATTCCTGACTTGCCTGCTGGCCAGTACCATTTGCCTGGACTGTGCTGGCAGTGAGTGGATACCTGATACAGGAGAGCAATCTTGGTGGGGACAGCAGCCCTCAGTCCTTGTATGAAACACATTTTCTTGATGCCCGTGAACAGGATTGTGTTCCAATGATTTACGCAGGGAGTTCACAAATATCTCTAGAGACTGAGGTGGATTGAACCACAAGCCTAGCAGTTTTGAGACCTGTGGGTCTTGTCTGAGATCTCAGCAGAGCTGCATGTTTAAATCCATGCAAAACATGAGCTCAGTTGATACTGAGTGGTACCATTAGCTCCTTTGACAAATACTGAATTCCAATAAGAACTGCAGCCAAAAGAATTGCAACAAACCCCACAGACTTTTAAAAGAAATAAACAAAGTCAACTTAGTTTTCTGTCAGCAGTATCCTACTTGCAGTTATCCCATCTAAACTGCTCTAGACAGCCAAAAGGCTGTTTATAGAGATTTTCTACACAGTAAGTGATAAAGTTTCCCTTTCCAGAAGCCCTATCATCTGGCAAGAAGCAACCGAGCATCTTGACAAAGAGGGCACCTCCAGCACTGCAAGCTTAGACTGAGCAAACTTGGTGGAAAGAAGAAGAAGAAAAAAAAAAGAATAGATAATCAGAGCTCCAAGGTGAAAGCTGCCAACACTTTCTTACCAGGGGGTAGAAAACCACACGAGTTTAAATACTTCATGTTCAATGAGAGCTATGCCTTTAAACTCTTGGCACCACTAGTCCTTCAGGTTGCTAAAGTTAAACTATATTGGCATTGCCAGGAAGCAGCAGCAGTGCTTGCCAACCAGTCAGTCCCTGAGTAGGCTGATGAAATCCACAACACACACACACACCACCACCAGCAGGATTGAGGATACTGAATGGATGTGACACTGCTAAAAGAAGTAATAGGGCTATAAAGGATGATTTCTCCTGTAATTTAGGTAAATCCTGGAACAGAAGAAACAACTGAACATATGAAATAGTTGTATGTAACGTTATTGAATCACATTACTGAGCCAGAAAGTTTTCACGCCAAAGGAATTTGAAATTTGCACCAGATTCTGGGCTGGTGCAAAACTCCACAACTACACATCCTGCTGCATATTTGACCTCTTACATGAATTCTGGAACATTACTGCATTATCATCTGTTTTCATATTACTAATAATAAAGATCAATATTTTCTCGAAGAGATCTTTTATAAATAAAAAAAGAAATCTTATTTAAAGGTCAGAATTTAGCCTGCAAGTATCTTCAGGTATCTCCCATCTTAGTTAGGGAGTCACAGACTCAGACAACACAAGCTGAGCAAGAAACATACCAAGTGGATTCCTGCCATACCTTTATATTACCTTCTATATTTATTATTATAAAGGTAATCAAAGAGCAATACAATAAAGAAGTTAATTAAAACATTAAAGTTGATAAATGTAAGATTATCCACTTCTGATCACGCATTTTGATTTGAAAGACTCCACACTGATAAGCCTGCCTCTGAAATATTCACATATTTTGCTTTCAATGCAGAAGTTCATTACAGAGCTGAACTTTTCCAGCAAAGGAAATTAAAGATATCACCATATACAATTGAAGATCTGGATTGAGGGCTGATCTCCTAAATGACCTACAGCAATCACAACCCAACATTTACTCATGTTGTAATAAGGCCAGGATCCTGGAATAACCAATTCATTAATCCTGGAGTAATGCTCCATGAACTTCATAAGGAAAGGGAAGATAAAGATATACAAAAATTACTGGGTTCATCAACATAAAAATATATTTAGAAACAGACTAAGTTTTATGAATTAAGAAAAGAAAGACTACTTATATTTTAACATATTTATAGTATAAGTTATATAAAATATATCCCCTCTTTTTTTTGTTAATCTGAGATTTAAATGAGTCTGAAACTTATTTTAGGAGGTCATAAGGCTACCTTATGTATTCCTGTACAATGTTACATCGCAGACAGGGCTCACAGGGGAATCTTTAAACTTACTTACTGGAGCACAGTGGGAATCTTTTCCTAACCATAGCATAAAACTGTTAACTCTATTCAGATAGATCCTTAAAATATCCTGGAATTTTTTTCCAGATAACATAAAAGAGCCCAAGCCTTCACCATGCACCCTTTTTGGTGCAGAAAGGGCACCTGAATTCATCCTGGTATCACTTTTCTAACAGAGGCCCTGAAACAGCCTTCCCTAAATCACACAGGGGAAACCTTCAGGATTCACCAGGCCACAAACAGTTATGGCTGTTTTTCACATCAAACAAATCATTAAAAGCACTAGTTTGTGGATTTTATCTATTGTTACTAAATCTTATTCTCCTTGATTGGAAAGAGAGTGACCTGCCCAGCCCCAAGGACCCTCCTCAGCCCCCAGCCCTCTCCCATTCTCCATTGGCTTCTTCTGGGCTCTCCACTCCAGGCTTGAACTTGAATGCCAAGGATGGTGTAATGGCTGCATTTTCTTTTCCAAGGCAGCACTGCCAGGAATTAACGACATGTGAAATATTCCATCCCTGCAGGTTTTCCTGCTCAAACATTTTCTAAATAAATAAATAATTAAAAACAACAGTGTGTGCCACATTCCAGCCCTGAATTCCCGAAGCAGCTCAGGTCCTTAAACTGAATAATTTGCCTCAGCTTGTGTATTGCAAAACCCATTCAGCAAAAGATTATGGGCCTTTAAGTGCCATCCAGGCCTGAAATATGACTCTAGGGCTTTAGGATGTCAGAACCGAGAATTGCTAGTGAATATTCTGTGCTGGCAATACTAAAACTACAGTTATTTAGCAATATGGGAGTAGGTAAATGGGGGCAGGGGAGAGAAAGAATCTAACAGAAATGAAAGACTATAGTAGTAACAGAGGTGCAGTTTTCATATGTGGCTGCATGAATTCTTTATGGAATAAAATGCATTTGTGAATCAAAAAGCGGATGCAGATTTATATTCCCACTTAAATCTGCCAAAAGTGAGTAAACGAATACCGAGAGCTCACTTGAGTTCAGGAAACAATTTATGAGGACACATAGGTGGGTGCAGGTACTCTACATGAAAATCTCAAGGGGAATTAGCAGCTGCTTCTGCCCTTCATAAAAAGAATAAATAGACTAAACTGAAAATTAACAACACCTCATTAAATGTAAAACCATCCACATATAAAGCAGCTAGGACTCAATCTTTAAAAAATTCAGAAGATGCAGTGTAACATGAAAGCCAAAGGAGCTTTTGTCATCCCATCACAAATTATTTAGGCTTAGATTGTGGCATCAACCCAAAGCTCAGAGAAGGAGCAGTTGTGAGCCACTTTCCCTGGTAAAATTTACCTTCTGACCTCAGACTTTTTAGCCCTCTTCAGTACTTCAAAACCTCCATCTCACATTCCCAAGTCTCCTCTATACTGAGGAGAACATGCCCTGTGTCCTGTGTCCAGCCAGTACTTATTGGTTATTAGTAACTCCAGTTATTTCCAAGAGAGCCTGGATGCCCCCGGGAAAGGTTGGCAATGCTTTTGAGGCTCTTCCTGAAACTGCTCCGCAATGGAGCTCAACTCAGGCCCTGTAAACGCACCTATTTTCCTAATTCAAAACAGTTTCCATAAGTGTTACATGCATAAATAATAATGTGGTACCAAGAAGTCTGTGAGCATCTGCAGCTTCTGCTTATCTGGTACCACATCGTCTGCTCTCCTCTTTCCTGGGCATAGTTACAGACAAGCCATGTGGACTCACATGACCATTTGCTCAACTGAAGAGCCAAGCACCAACAGCATTGCCACATGTGCAGTGTGAATGGTGGGGAGTCTGAACTTCTTCTTGAGTTTCCTCCCATTACTTTGCAGATCATAGAAAGGTTTGGGTTGGAAGGGGCCTTTGAAAGTCATCTAGTCCAATCCCTCTGCAATGAGCAAGGACATCTTCCACTAGCCCTATCCTGCCTAAAGAGCATTTCCAGGGACAGGGAATCTACCATCCAAGCAAGTGGGCCAGTGTTTCACCACCCTCATTCTAAAATTCTTTTCCTCATACCTAGTCTGAAAAACCCTCTAAGTTTGAAACTTTTATCCCTTGTCCTGTCACAACCAGCCATGGTAAAAATCTGTCCCCATCTTTCTCATAACTCTCCTTTATGAATGTTTCTCTCATTTTATCTTTAAAGTATTTTAGGCACCAGATTAAAATTTCCATAAAAGAGTGGGCAGTTCTCATTGCCCCCATTTTGGAGTCTCCAACCTAATGGATAACTCTGTGTCTGACTTCCAGTAGCCTTTAAACACCTATTTCTACCACCAGAACCTTCAGAGATGTTTTGGTTTGGGCTTGTGAACTACAACACTTGGATTACTGTCATTACTCCAGACCCCCTCAAGATGGTTTGTTGTTTTGTTTTTTCTGTTCAAATCACAGTGGCCTCATCACACAGGAGATGAAGTATTGATCATCCAGTTTTGAGTTCCATATGACAACCATGACCATATATTTGTTTTAACAAACACCAACCCTTCTTAAAACCTTGATAGAATTTTGCCAAAAAATTGTTTGCTAAAGCCAAGTTCTAATCTCTGGTTAGTGCCAGAGGAAGAGCACTGCCAGGTAAGTAATCTTTGGTACTGTGCTATTTAGGCTTTCCTTGGAGAACCAACATCCAATCTCTCTATTTAGTGTTATAATTTCAGTCCAAAGCTAAGTGGCTCTTGATCTACTCACAATTAAGAAACTTAGTCAGAAAATACTGAAATACATACAACTATCAAGAAAAGCTGTAACAGAGAATACATGAAGGTTTACATCTGATATTAAATTAATCTTCATAAGTAAGAGAACCAATAACTTAATTTTATATGCTTATAAACAACAAAGTCATTAAATTGGCTCAGTTCTGACTGCATATGCATTGAATGAATAACGAAAAATCTTTCACTCAACTTCTCTGCATTACTGTTATTTTGAGTTTTCTTTCAACTCCCTACAACAGGTTTTTGAGAAGATTGGGGTTTTGACATTGTTTCCTGACACTGTTGCATCAAAGAAGTTAATAACCTCTAAGAGGCATCAAGGGGAAGGTGCATCTTACAACCTGCAAGTCATTAGCAGCACCTTGAGGTGACAGACAAAGCTAAAACAGTGTCAGCTCTCTTATGGAGATGTGCGTATGAAATGTCCTCCTGTGAGACAAAAGAGTACGAATGTGTCGGCTAAAGAGAGCTGGTGACTCACACTGTGGCAGAAGGAAAGTTTCTCTCTTGCCCAAATACATCTCTCATGCATAAATTCATGCTCCAATTACAGCACACACCTAAACAGACATGATCAGAATTAAGGAGTAACCCGAAACCATTTCTGACATACACAAAGGTGGAAATTTTTTTACCCGTGTTTTTTAGCATCAAATATTTCAGTTTAAGGAAACAGTGATAGATACTCAGCATTTGAGATTCCAAATATTGAGAGATAATAACTTTACTGAGCCCTGTGGTTAATGTTACTGAAGTCACCTATTGTATGCTAATACACCCAGCTGCCTGAGTGTTTGCAGAATGAGATGCTTTACTCATTACATTCATAAATATGAAGGCCAGCAGGGACCATTACAGGCTGGGCTGACCTCCTGCATAAAACAGGCCATCAAATTCCAAATGTAATATAATTAGGGTTCTCAGGTCTAACTGATAACAGCAGCAAATGCCCCACAGAGACTTTAAAAATGTGTCAGGCAAATTTACACATTGAAGGTATGCTTTGACGTATGTCACTGAAACATCACCAGCGCTAAGCTCATTCATGCCCAGAAGATCCTGGAATTTTTTTTTATTATTTTTAAAAAGCTGTTCCTGACAGTGCTTTGGGGAAAGCTGCAGGACTGTTTATTGCTCTTGTCTTTTCTTAATATTTTTAAGCCTCTCTCCAGGCAATGGCCTAAGTTATTTTTCTGGTTTTGTTATTTACTTGCCTGAAATTACTGTGAATATGGTGCCTGAGGGTTCTGCAGGTTCTCCAAGGACAGAAACTGACACAGCATTTTTTATTTTTTAACCCTCACCAATATCAGCTGCCTCAATTATGTTGGGCTTTCTCTACTTTTTAATTACTTTTAGCTAAGTGAGCTTGAAAAAAAGCCCTTCAATTAACCCTCACAAAGGTATTTCAATTTTTATTACTATTTAAGCCATTGAATTACTTATGCCATCACCCAAATTGGCTGTGCTACATTTTTCTCCCCAGTGGAAAAATTATTCCTCGATAATCATTAGTGTCGTCAAATTACAATTCCATGGAGAGTCAGATCATATGAATATGCCAGCGAACATATAATAGCAAAAGATGAATGACAAGTTGCTCTAGACTTTCTGGGGTTTTGAGTTTCTTATTTGCCTGTTTTAAGGCTTTTGGTAATATTTTGAGGTTATTTACAGGAAGGTTGAAGCCTCTTTCAGGAATTAGTAACAGGGAAAAGTGGTCTCACCCTTTTGGTACAAGCTCATTCTTCCACAGTGACACGAACTACTGAAACACAACTGTGAGTAACAGTGATCTTCAGCCATGTACTCACACGGGCCAAATCACACCCTGAGATTAGCCTAAAACCATATTCTTCTTCAATGAGCAGGTACCAAACCCCATTTTTCGGTGTAATCTTCAGTTTCTGTAATGCTGAGCACTAAGTGTGATACGTAAGCAATGTACATGATAGCATCACGAGACACGACGTACATGATATTTCCCCTGTGGAGGCACTGATGCTTTGGGCAAGATTGTGGAAACTGGTATAGAGAGCTGAAAGCAGCAAAGCCATGTGAATTATATTAGGTCACATCCATTAAATATTCATGAACATAGTATGATATTCATTAATTTACCACAGACCAAGCCACCCTGACTGACCAGCTTCAGACTTCTAGCCAAGCAATTCTTACAGTTAAACATTTTCCTAAACGTGAAATGATTTATTTAAAGAGATGTTTTCAGAATTATCCGGTTACTTAGATTTTATGTATCACATTTCAGCTTTAAAAACTTGGTACTTTCCCTTCCCCCCTTCCAAATCTGTCCCGGTTATGAACTCTAG
Organism: Pitta sordida; assembly: GCA_013390025.1. Lineage (NCBI taxonomy): Eukaryota > Metazoa > Chordata > Aves > Passeriformes > Pittidae > Pitta > Pitta sordida. The sequence continues at coordinate 57,284 of WEKX01027851.1, forward strand.
GAGCTGTGGTTTATAGTGGCACTGCTGGGACACGGCTTCAATTAGGCTACAGTGGTGCTGTCAGGTGCTGCAGCCAATTACCTAAAATGTAAATGTTTTAAGGAAGGCAGCACCTTTTGTCAGGACCAAAATGATTTCCAGCCTCCAGTTCAAAGTTTCAGAACCAGAAGTGCATAACTTAAAAACATTAAACATAGAGTAAAAACATCACGTGTTGATTTACACATATATATTGCCTAATGCTATCAGTGGAGTGTTTACCTTAATCAATATTAAAAGATTCTACTAGTGATTTAAATGTTGGGTTGTCTTAAAGTATTCAATAAATATTTGCATTCATAAGCATATGATTATCTGTTAGCTGCTTATTTCTGCCACCTCAGTAAATGAATTTTGTGGGAACATTTTGCTACCAAATATTTTCCTATCTCCATTTATATTCAAGAGTCTGTTTCTCAAAATAGTGCATCATGCATGTGTACAGTCACCTACACCATGTTCTACACATGAAAACCTTTCTGGGAATTATCACTACAGGGCAAACCTGGCTACTGAGTTGTACTAATGAAGAAATTTAGAAGTTGCAACAAGTTGTATCTAAGGAAAATTCCTTTTTAGACATGCAGTGAGTGGGGATTTCTTTTACGCACTAACTCATCCTATTTCCAAAACTACTGCAATAATCTGCCACTCCAAAGCTGCAGTAATTAATTTCACCTTTTCCTTGTTTTCGTGATAAACGCCCTGTAATCACTACTTCATTCCATTCAACTTCAATTCACTTCCATTAAACTATATTCCTCTTTCTACAGTGCTGTTTTCACCTTCATCTTAAGCCTCATCTGAGCTACCAGGCACTGTATTATTTAATCCACTTTGAAAGAGATGAACCATCTAGTCAGCAAAAGTAACTTTTATTTCTTAATCTAAACACCACTTGCATTTTGAAGCCTCAGTTGCTGCAATGGACTATGGAGTTTACAGACTTCTTCACCGTCAATAATTTACCAGCAAAATTATATTGCTATTATTTACTACTACTTATTATTTAATACCTAATAGATAAGTGACAGTATTTCTAGACAAAAGTACCTGCTTACATTATGCATCTTCATATACTCAAACATAACCACAGCCTAAAGGCAAACAATGCCAAAATAAGCAAAGTCACATTACTGTTCTAATAGAATTCTTTGTATTTTTGCAGACTTGGCCACAGTTTTCACTTGATGTGGCCTGATGAGCTGCATTACAGGTGCCTCCCCATGGCTAATAGATGCAGCTTATATGGCCAGTGCCTAACAGCACAGTTGACCTACCATGGGAACTCCTCTGTTTTAGAAGGACTGAGTAAAATAGGTCTCTATCTTTTCTCATGAGCTGAGCCTTGCTGGCGATAATTCTTGAAGCCTCACATTTATCAGATTTCAAGTTCTCAACCTGACCAGGTGCTTCCAGGGAAATTGCTCTATCAATATTCAAGAAAAACACCAAGCAATACCTAATGTTTTAATGTTATGCCCATCTTGAATTATGGTCCCTTCTGGAGCTTTAAGTGGACCAGGAGTTCCTGCCTCTGAAAGTGGTCACTACATGAACATGTCCTGGGAGTTTTGTGACAAGACTCAACCAGGAAACTGAAGCTTAAACAAAATTATCTGGAAGCATAAAACTTTTTCTTTTTTTTTTTTTTTTTAAGGCCTAGACATTGTGTGCATGAAAGTGACAAGATATCACATTTCTTATAATACATGCCACACCACGATCCTTACGTGAGCTCACTTTGAAGCCATGGGAATCACAGGATTTGAATACACATTTTGTTTATGAGGGTTTTTGCTTTAGTTTTTGTTGCTGTTGTTTCTGACAGACAAGAGACAGTTTTCATATGCTATGAGTCAAACTGCACTGGCATCTTCCACCCCAAACTTTTTCTCCTGGCCCTACTTTTTCATCCAAAACGTGCATTTTCCATGCCCCCCAAACTGACTCCTTCCCTGAGGCTCCCACCTCTGCTCTGGATCAGGACTGCCTCAGCTGCAGCAGGAATGGGCTGAGCACCAGCCAGCACAGGGCCAAGTACACAAAGCTCTTTTATAACTGGAGCTCCCAGATGCAGCAAGGACACCAACATAGTGTGTGTGGTGGTTTGGGGAACTACCCCTTCAACTTCTTAATCCACTTTAACAAACCTCCTTATTTCCTCTTGATTTAAGGGACTGTTACACAGTGTCTCTCAGACACATTAGCCTGCAAGTGATGGAAGAGAAGACTGATAAATCACAAAAAATGGATTTAACAAGGGATAATTCATACAGGCAAGGGAAGCACATTCATTGTGTGCCCTGAGGAGAACGCAAAGGGAATGCTTCATAAATCTTCAGAACATTTATGAATTAGGTTCTTACTTCAACAGATTTTACAACTCTAAAATAAAAAAAAAATTACACGTAAAGGAATTAACTCTTGTAAAAGTAAGATTAACTTATTCATAGAGTATCATTCCACTTCACATTACTTGCAAATAAAAACAATTTCCTGCTTAACTCTGCATAGCAGCAGTGTCTGAAATTATTGCGCATTTATTACAGAGAGAAGCTGTGTATATCACACAGCACAGAGCAGCAACACAAATATTCTAGTCCAAACCCTGGCAGGACCCTCATCTTAGCTTTCAGAGAGTAAATAGTATTTTTGCAGTCTTCAGTGAGTAAACTTCAGTTGGATCTCCTTGCCAGGGACTTGTTACTTGAATATCTTTGGATCTTTCCTCACTTTTGAGCTAAAAGCAGAAAAATCACCCAGATTTAGCAAAGCACATACCAAGAAAAACTAAATTACAGTTTAATTGGGTGCCTATGCTAGATACTTGGCAACATATCAACAAATCTGAGGCCTGGAGCTTCAACATCTACACACATCATGAAATCATTCTGTCAGTAGTATGGCGAGAAAAGTGGCTATAAAGTGCTCCCATATCACAGAGGTAATAGCTCACAGCACAGCAGGAGCTAAATCCAGTATTAACTACTTAGTGCACAGAGGGGAACGGGCTAAAAATACCTTTTCAAGAGGAACAGCAAGTTCCAATCCCCTTAATGGGGTTTGACCACAATCAAGGTTTAGAAGACAACTATGAAGGAATGGGACAAGGAACTGAGATTACTCTGACCATGAAGATCAACTCCAGAAATAATTCTGAGGAAGGAAACCCAAGGCAATTCTCTAGGTGACTGGGAAGAGCATCTCTTCCTATTCAGCACAGAGAGAGGCTTGTTGTGCAGGCATGTAAACTAGGTGGAGGAATACATTCTCAAATACCCTTTCAGGTACTACTCCTATATGATTCACTAGTGGGTGTATATGAACATATAGGGATAATATCCCCTTTATTTGGGGCCTGGCCCCACACAGACTCAGAATCACAGAATTAGCAAGGTTGGANTAGAAAAAAATCCTTTTTGACCCCAGTGAAGCTACTCCATGCGTGAATCCCTGGTCCAGGCTGTAATCTGCTTGCTGGCTTGCTTACTCTCATTCCTGGAGAAGTGGGAGTGGGAAGTAGAAGACTTGGAAAGGACAATTACAATTCTCAGTACTCAAAAGGACCTCTCTGTTGTTTTTAGTTCCAATAGTTAATGTGGAAACACTTTGGATAAATAAGAATCAGATTCACAGTAACTGACTCTCACTTGCAATGAGGTTATGAAGCCCATGGCCAGTTCTAGAGCACCAGGCACAGATTTACTAGAGCACTGCTGAGCCAGGGGATACGGCTGCAGCTGCTCATACCCTCTTCTACTTCTGCCCTAAGTCAAATTAAGGTAACATTTAGCCCAGATATCAGGTGGGGCCTCAAATTAGAGGAGATGGATTTGTTCTCCAGACAGAAGACTCCTTAATACAAAATGATATATGTGCACCCATTTATAACAGGTGTTTAAGCTGTGACAGCTTTTCTGGCCAGTGGAAATTCTATAGCATTCTTTCTTTCTTGTCACCGTTATAATATTTTTAAATGTTGTTTTTCTTTCCCCCATTAAAAGGAAAACATTTCTCAGAAGCAGTAGCAGGCTGTTAGGGCTATAAAACAAGTTTGTGCAGACCTGTAACACGTTGAGCCACAAGACATGACAGAGTGTGTTTTATGGGGCAATTAATACTTGCCTTGGGAGCACTGTGAGGTATGAAGCCCTGTCAAACACACCCTGGTATATCCGAATGCAAGTTGTAAAGCTGAATTTTGCTTCTTGAAAAATAATCATGGAATTAGCGTGCTGATTTTAAATTGCCCCAGTCAAAGAATGGACCCTTCCCTCCAGTAGCCAAGCAGTTTAGAGCAGAACAGCAGGAAGGAACACTAATAAAAAGAAGACACCAGTCTCTAACCTATGATTACATTCTGTGGTCTTCATTTCTGGGTTAACACTGTTTTGTTTGCCAGTACACCCTCACTTTCCTAACCTCTCCAGTTATAGATCCTATTCCACACTTTGTCATGGGTTCTTATGAATATGTGTCAGAGCATTTCCTATGCGCATCCCAGTGCCAGCATTTATACAAGTGCAGGGCACAGGGTAATCACATTATCTGCAGTAGTTACAACCCTACTAAAATAGCTGGCCATGGTACACGTTCATATTTTATAGTCCTTATTTGAACATTGGCTTGAGCTGTTACTGGGTTTGGAGTAGGCAGTTGCAGTTTGGCTGGGAGTAATCCTAGAGAGCCAGCCCTCTTGCTTTGAGAGGGAGCCAGGCTGTCAGATTTATAAAACACTTCAACTCACAGTGTGCACAGGCACAGTAGAATTTGTGCAGCAGCTTCAAGTTTCCAGCAGCCGCCTGACTACCACTGTGCTGCATAGCACCGTGTCTTACCCATCTTCTGTGGTATTTCGGGACAGTACAGCAGGGTTACAGAGACCTGGGGCAATTGTAGTCAGCATCACAGCCCCACTGCCCTGCGAGGGTGCTAAGAGGGCAGCAGAAGGAATTACAGGGACAGAGCCATTGCACTTCTCAACTGTGCACACAACCAAGAGATGGGAAACACGTACTATGTTTTCTCTGTTCTGTGCTCATTTCTGCTTTGCTTACAATAAGTTCCATCTTCAAAACCTCTGGGCCCCCAATGAGCTATGCCTCTGCAATGGCCATGCTTACAGGGAGGTAGGTGCTGTTCGCAGTAGGGAAGGACATGCTCCCAGTAAAAAGCATTTTTTTTTAATAACTGCTTGCCTGAGTGTGTGCTGTGCCAGCTCTCCATGTCAGGAGAGAGGTGAGCACTGCTGTATTCAGCCTTATGACTGAGACCACAGGGGACATGGCTCCCAGGGATGGCAGGGAAAGCTCAGGTCACAAAACTGGTCAGATGGTACTGTGACATGTGAGCAAGTTGTGTACAGGCTCGTTACATGTGTGCGTGTTTTAACAGGGGGACATCCCCTCCGAGAACTATTTTCCAACAGAAGAACTGACAAGCTCCATGCAATTCCACATACAATTGCTGTCACAGGAAAGAAAGAACCCTCAAAATCAAAGACACCAGGAAAATTGGAATGAGCACATCAAAAAATACAAAGGGATATTAGAAATGTTCCTATTCAAAAACACACTCTGAAACTACTTCCATGAAGGGCAATATCCACATATTAATGGCTCAGACATGAGTACCACTTGTAGCCCTGTCTCTAGAATTTTAAAGTTTAACACTTCTCACCAACAAGGTCCCAGATCTGATTCTTCGCTGGGCACAGGACCACTCCTCTGAGCTGTGGTGAGACACTACTGGTAGTTGCAAGGTTATAAAGACAATGCAAGTTTCCAGATATTTGTCTCCATTATTGTGCTCACTAATCACAGTCATACTAAATAGATGTCAAGGAATATCAATTTCTTTGATTTCTGAGGTCCAATTAAGACAGAAGATGTAGGCATAATAATTCCAGTAGCTTTCCATAACAAGTTAGCATCTACATTCCTCCTGCATCCCATTAGACATCTTCACACATACTAAACATGACACACTCTGTACTGAGGAGGTCAAAAACGTAAAGAAAACTGTCCGAGAATATTGAAAACACTAGTGGCATTTGACATGATTTATTGCACTAAAGAACTGAGGAACAGGAAAGGGTTGATGTAGTAATAACATTAGCAGGAACTATAGCCCATGCAAGCCAGTGCTAAATAAAGTGCCAATCAATAGCTCTTTTATTAGTAGGTACAATCAATGTAGAACAGGCAGGCCTGGCCAATTAAGCTTATCGACAGGCCAAAGAGTAGCAGGAAGCATTCTTTCCTCAGTTTTGTTTTCCTTTCTGTAAGTGAGAAATGAGCTTCAGTTTTATCACTGGATTCCCACCACGGCATCTCCAGGAGTTCCTGTAGAGTGGAAACACTGACAAAAAGCAGGCTTGAGCTATCTCGGTATCCTTTAACCCAGGGTCAGCCACAAGAGCCAATATAGTCAAGGGTCATTTACAAACTAAGTTTTTTTTCTAGTGACTGTATCAAGTTAAAATGTTCTTCTAGATGAAGGGGAGAGAACTGGTAAAGGAAGAAAGCACAGTCCCTTAGCAATGCTTAACCATTAACAGTCCTGTAAGACCCTAGGAAGTTAAGCCTAGGAAGTTAGTTATTTGTTTCTAATTCCCATATGCACTGCCTGATCTTAGCAAATCTCTCGGTGCAGAGCAACTCCTGTATCTG
>WEKX01027851.1:64011-78910 GCA_013390025.1 Pitta sordida
AACTACAGCTACAGTAAAAATTATTCAGAATTTAAAGGCTACTGAAGATCACAAGAGCTTTAATATTCAACTGTGACTAACTGTGCAGATGCAAATAGGATATTTATCCACAATATCACTCTCCCTTGCTGTTCTGATCCCCTCTTCCTTCGTTATCTCTTTCAAAAGGAAAAAGTTAGAAACCAGATAAGATGTGGGTTCTCAGCATGATCAAATAAACACTGTGTGGTGGTCACAGGGAAAGAAAACACATTGTAGGAATGAATGGTAGAGATTACCTTTTACAAAGAATCACATACAAAATTAGCAGCCCAGATGCTGATTTCCCATTGATGTCAGTGAGATGGGATTTCTGTGGCCTGGCTTCTCAGCAGGCCAAGAGCTGCATCCACCCCTTTAGGCAATCAGATTATGTTTATCTGCTCCTTTAATTTATTACTGGAATTCAGTGAATACAGCATAGTTCACCAGGTTTGTATCCCTTCAGGTCTGGTACATTTAGAGCTTTACAGGTATTTGAAACCTCAAAAAAGTCAGGAGAAGAGGGAAGAGATTCTCAGAATGTTTGAGTACAGGCGCTACAGGACAGACAAATTTTCAGCTTCCTATAAGACAGTTCCACAGCTGTACCCAAGTCAAAAAAATTTAGCATCAGTCCAACAATACATTGCTAAAGCTACAGGTAAGCATCTCATATTTATATTGCTTACCATTTCCTCTTGCTTGCATGTGAAAACTCAGCCTAGAAGATTAAATAACTTCACATCCTACCAAGATATCACAAGTCTTAATCTTTCTTGCTGCAACTCCAAACAGCTCTGAGTGCATGGACTATAACTACATTATGTGTTGCATGATCCTAGTTTTATCATCATGGCCTCTGCTAAAAGTCATTATAAATAACACATGCAGAAGTTGCTTCTACTCACTAATAAAAAATCAACTTAAAGTAATTCATTTACTTGCAGTTTTCCCTGCCTACATTTGAGACATTAAATACGTAACTCCTGCCCCATTATGTTATGACAGTTTAAGCTGAAAAACAAGGCAATGAATAAAGGAGAGGACAAAAATGTGAAGCAAATATTTCCATTTCACTTTTTACATAACAGTTCATAGAAGTTTACAGAAGACAAGACAGAAACTTATCTTACACAGCACCAACAACCTTGAGGAATAGTATAAAGTAACCCAATTTTTCAAAAGTTCACAGGTTCTTCCAAGTTGAAAGGGACCCACAAGGATCATCTAGTCCAACGCCCAAGTGAACATCCACCCAGGAATAGAACCCACAACCCTGGAGCCACAGGCACCATGCTCTGTCCATCTGAGCCTCCCACTATCTAGACCATGTCACTGAGTTCCTCATCCAGTCTTAAAAACCTCCAGGGATGGTGAGTCCACCACCTCCCTGAGCAGACCATTCCAATGAGGGATCACTCTCTCTGGGAAAAAGCTCTTCCTAACATCCAGCCTAAACCTCCCCTGGCACAGCTTAAGGCCATGTCCTCTTGTTCTGGTGTCGTCAGCCTGAGAGAAGAGATTCACACCCACCTGGCTGCAACCTCCCTTCAGGGAGTTGTAAACAGCAATGAGGTCGCCTCTGAGCCTCTTCTCCAAGCTGAGTGTTTCAGTCTACCTCTCTGCTTCAACTTTCCAGGACCTCAAGAGATTTCAGAGCTTCTAAAAAAGTCCTTCAACTTCAATGAGGAGGAAAATAGTTTATTCACTTCTTAGCTTGTTAGGCTAAGAAGCAGTCTCAGTTATTTTTGTATAAAAAGAATTTTTGCCAGGTTTTTCCAGTTTTATTCAGAATCTCTGCCTTGAATCAGATCAGGACACCAGACTCAGAGAGATCTGAAAGTGTCTTTTGGATAAAAGGGGTTTGTTCTCTCATGTCCTTAAACATTTTGCCCCAAAATATAAAGAGAATTAATGGTCTGGGGTCACTGCTTTACATCAAGCACAGGCTACTTCCAGGGAAAGGTGTGTAATCCCTATTCATCACATTTCTCCAGCACAGCTTTGCTTCCACACTGTGCTGTGCACAACTGTCACAGTAAGAATCTGCTCCAGGAATAGACAAACATCTCTGGAAATGCACAAACATGTGGGACACTAAGTCTCAAGCTTTAGCCACCTTTCAGAGTTGCTCTCCCTGCATACCCATCATCTCTGTCATGGGAAACATGCAACAAGGTCAGTTCATGGTTTGGTTTATCCCCGCTGGTCACTCTTGTCCCCAGGGGACAGGCCCATTCATGCCTCTGCAAGTGACTCAAATACAAAAGAGGACATCCTCAGCTTAAGTTGACTGAATAACCTGGGCTAAATATCAGACCAAAAGTCTTTCTTAAGGTAAAAGTTCCCTTCTGTTTTCAAGGTTTTATAAAGCGAAACCCTGATCCTGGAGTACTGCCATTCTTTTGAGACTTACAGGGCAAGATATTTTAGCTCAAAGCACCACGACACTCACCGTTGGCTCTTCCCAGTAATTCTTGGGTCAGCCAGGGTGCTCTCACATTTATATCTAATTTCTTTTAGTTTAAATTTTCTAACCTAAGGCTTGAAGCCTGGCTAAAGGAGCTAACCTTATAACAGGTTGGGTGAAGCCAGTTTTGCTGACAAACACAAGGTTTGTTTATATTGCTGAGCAAGCTCAATATGAAAGTGCACTTCAGGATTTGGGGTGTTTTTTTCTGAATTGGTTAGAAGACCCTCAAATGTACTCCACATCAGAAACACGTTCCAGCTAAGATGATGCAGGACTACACACTCAACACGTTGTCAACTAGAGTCTGTAAAGATGTAGCGGGGGACATGATACAAATGCCCCTCAATTGTTCAGAAAAATCCTCATTGAAATTTCCTCTTTTTGAATCCATCTTAGTTTAAAACAAACAAAACCCCCCACTAAAAACAATACAACCAAACCAAACAAAAACACCCCACACAACAGATCTTCAAGAAACAAGAACTTTATCTGGAGGCACTTCTGTGAGAGTGGAAGGCGGAGCCTGTGAAGAAACTCATCATTCTTCCTCCTACTGTTTTGCATGCTCTGAGTCTCTTACACTGTTATGTTCCCTTCTGAACTGCACAACAGATGGGAGCAGTTGGTTTTTTAAAGGTTTTTATTTTCTGATTTCAATTTTTCATGTGTCTTTTGAATTTGGCACAACACCATTTTCTAGTGAAGGGGAGATGTGTTAAGCTTAATAATCAAAGACTGAAACCCAACAAGTAATCAATCATTTAGTGACATGCACATGCTTTCACTGATCTGAAAAAATATTTTTTGCAGGTATTGAAAAAACCCCAACTGTCAGAGACAAAAACAGAATCTCTCACTTTGCAGCATATCAAAATATCAAGACTGTGGGGAGATGAGTGAAGAATGTTAATTTGTTTTTTTTGAAACTAAATCCAACTCTTTTTGGCCTGTGAGTCCGGAAGTTGTGTAAGATGTATTTTAGTGTAAACATGATCTTTCTGTCGAGGTTTGCCTTATAATTGAAGCTAAACAGTTACAAAACTTGTTTCTAAATCACTTTTCTAAAGAGTCAAGATTACTTTGTTCTTTAATTTTCTTTGGTCTTTCTAACCCGTCCATCCTGCCCCCCCCCCCCCGTCTTTTTTTTTTTACTGCCAGATAAGTGCTCTGGCAGCTGCATTCCTGGGGAACACTGACATCCAGTGGAGAGCTGGGGTCATCCCCAGAGCCCACGCAATGGCCCCCAAGTCAGCATCTCCCCCCAGGACTAACTGCTGTAGGAGATGCCTTGAGTTAGAAACTCCGAGCCTCGCCGACAGCGGCACAGCTCAGCCACAGCCTGAGCTACCTTTAGCTGTAATAGTTACGTATTTAGTCTTCTAAATTCTTATAAAGGTGATTGCATTCCTGGCCATGTTATTTCTAGTGGTTTACTTACGAAGCTTAGATGTGGGTTGGGTTTTTTTAGATTAGGAAATGTTGAAAGAAAAACCACTTGTATTCATTGACCAGCAACTGCACCATGCTTGCTTCTGCTTTTTCAGTGATACAGGATGATAAATTCCATGTGTTTAAATAGCATTGTATTTGAAATGATAGTGTACAGTCAACAGTTAACATTGTTTTTCTTTGGAGAAACAGAGTCACTGTAATGTCACTGTGGTAGTTAGGGTCAAAGTGGTGATACCAGCTGCCTTTATAGTAGATGATAACGCCACAAAGATGCATTTGCAAGCTTACTCAAAAACCTAACTAAATAAAAATATCAGATCAAACTTGGTCTGCAAAACACACTCATGAAACCTATATAAAAGTGGCATTGTCTTCTTGCCTCCTTTGCAATAGCACCACAGAGCCATTCTTTGGCATCCTCCTTTTCATATGCTGCACTGTTGAGGAACACGATAGATATTGCTACTGGTACCATCACCTCAGACCCAGGGAAAACTCAAGCTTGAAGAAAAAATAGTTGCACTGCAAGCTACAGCTGAGACCCCTTTCTCACAAGGGAACGGCTGAGTTTTCTAAGCTGGTTTTCTTACTGCACTTCATTCCAGTCCAAAGCTTGAAAACATTTCATCCTTCCATCCCTAAATGGGAGGAGTCACCCCATTATAACTGCAAGGCTAACCACAAGCCTGAGTTGTGAAGGACCAGATTTTTGAGTCCCACAGAGGGAATGTGAACCTGGGACTCTCACACCTCACTAGTAGTTGCAGCTACTTCGGGTGAACAGCGCCATTTCATTTGCTTCCTTATTTTAGGCCTAAGACTCTCTCAGAGAGATCCATTTTCATAAAAGCTCTGTTTCATTGCATCAGCCTTTCCAAAGAAATCTTTTATCAGAAGTTCGCAACCAGCTCTGATTGACTGTATTTACCTTCTGACCAAGAAACAAGCCACATTGCTCTGTTCCACAATATGTAACTTCAAACCAACTCAAAAAGGTTGTAAAAATCATCCAGATTTACATGGGTAAAAATGAGATCAAGTTGTGTCACGTGTTTCTTGGCTTGCTATAGTACAAGTTCTATCCTCTGCATCCCGCACTGAGAAAGCATATGCTTCGAATGGTTTCCTCCAGTGCTTTCCTATCAACAGCAATACTCCAGGACAGCCTAACCACTATCACATTTGCTTCAAAGGGATTTGTGCATGTACTTAAAATTAGCAGCAGGGAGTGGAGACACTTTGAAAGGATGTACGAAAACCAGTGTTAAGCCAAAGCTCTGCTCGAGCACTTTCCACAGCTGGGACCAGAGACCATGCCAAACAATCAACCTTTGTCTTCCAAAAGGAAGAGTCCCCTTTCCAAAGGTGAATAGGAGACACCTGTTCATTCACGAAGGTATGACAATAAAATCATACATTTCCTGCAAAGCTTATATTATTTTTAACCAGTTTTTCAAAAGAATACACAAAGATTTGAGTGCTGACACTGTTGCTTTTCCCCCTGCAGCAAGCCTGGCTAGTTGTGTCTTATTAAGGCAAGATATCCCCTTACTGCCTGATTTTTGATGCACAGGTTAAGTAATAAAAAAAATACCTTTTTATTAAAAAATAGGGTCTCAGCACATCCTTCCAAAGGAAATAATAGCAAATGGCTCTCATTTCTACAGCTAGCAAACTATGTGGTTTCTTTTATGAGCTAAAGGAAAGAACATACAAAAAATCATTATGGATTTGTATAAAATTACTGGGTATGGAATGCAGTAAATCCCCAAACAAGCTTTAACTATAGCTTGTAAGATATAATCATCAGGTATAACTGCAGACCATCCTTTTGTAAAATGCAGCAGAAACCTAATATTTTATCGGAAACCTTGATTTATGTTTAATAGCTCTGCTACCTACTAAAAAAGATCTTGTATTAGCAAATGGGTACAGATCCAGTCCATTAGCTTAGGACAACTGAAAAACTCAAGGGTTTTGTGATCTAATGCAATAAAATATCATTAAATACTGTAGCATGACAAGACAGACAGAAGGTTTGAGTTGAAAGTCAGGAGAAGTGTTTGAAATGAAGTAAAATGTACAATAGATATGTTTAGGTACATCTGGCTTACATTTGCAGTAGGTCGTCAGAGGACCTTAGTGTCTGTGATGTAAATGAATAACAGAGCCCTCAACAATTTAACTGTCATCAGTATAAATGCTTTAACTGGCACAGTAAAGCAAAGCTCTGGGCCTCTTTCTAAATCTCCATAAGCTCCTGGTCTGAATTATAAACCAGGGCTGCATTACCTGAAGATGAAAGCAGCCAGGTCAATTCACTTAAAACCAGAGAATTACCACTGCAAAGCTGTGATGAGCAGCTAAGGAGCATGTGTGTGTGTGCAGTTGTGTTTGTAATGTACAGTTTCATAGAGACAAGAGGAACCTCTGACTGCTCAATGATTCAAAACTCAGATTCAAATATTTGGTGGGAAGGAAGGTAACCACTTGATTTTCAACTAGGTAAAGTTCCCAAGTAGTCAGGCTAAAGATAAGTGACTAGAATTAAATCTTAATGAAGAGGAGGGGCATGACTGCAAGGAAAAAGTTCCTTCTGTATAAGCCGCTCCAAGTCCAGTGGTTGCAAAAACTTTGCCATCAGGCAGCACCATTCCACTGAAGAGGCCTGGCTACACAAGCCCTGACAGTGACTTAGATGACTTCAATCAAATCCACTCTCCTTTGGCACACTTAATCTTCTTTTAGCCTTCAGATCACAAGTTTTGGGGAGCAGGAATTATCACCCCATGCACTATAGCATACATGGCACAACACCACCACAGATGCCAGTCACAGTGCACACTAGAACAAACAGCAGCCAAATGCAATGCCCCTCCACTCACCTGTCACTCATCTCTAGGCCACTGATCCCACATAACTGTCCAATAGCAAAGAGAGTGACAAAATCCAAACAGATTTCATGTCTTCGAATTTCGAGGTTTAGATATACTGAAGAGAGTTTGTTTGGCAAGTAAAGGCAACTAAGCTGAAAAAGATGTGAAGGCAGATTGATCATGTTTACTGCAATGTGACTGAGTTCGCATATTGTCACCATAACTCTGGGCTCAGGATGAAATTGTTTCCCTCCACTCCAACAAATACATAGGATGTTCACTTTTATAATAAATTCCAAACAAATTAATGGATTCCAACATGCATCATCAAATTTATATTTCCTCCTCCACAGAGTCTTACCCCTGTAAGTAATCCTTAAAATTCGTCATGAAGCTTTCAAAACAATTTATGCAAACAAACATCAAGCAGAGCTATTTGTATTGGCAGCACATTTCACTTAACAACCTACAACAAGGAACAGATGGTCTGAGCTCTGGAAACAGCTACAAAGAAAACAGTAGGAGCAAGTCCATCAGAAGCACTTTTTTCCCCCAATTTTGTGAAGATTACAGACTTGTTCTTGTTTATTTCTTTGATTAGGCTGTTATTTTATGTACTCATGAATCCTTCCCTTGCATTTCATGGAACAAATCCACCAGAAGCACATTCCCAAACTGTGCATATAGTTACAGAAGCACTGCTTTAAGAACTGAACTTTACAGAAGCACTGCTTTAAGAACTGAACTATCTGTTCCTCACTGATCCAGCACCCTCTAAAGTGTCAGGAAAGAAAGCAAAACAACATGCAGATGTTGTGCAATGGACTGACAAAATTAAGGCAAACCCTCCTAACAATTCATAGTTCTCTTTGTCCCTGTTGCCTATTCCTTGGTCTCCAATATCAGAACAAGCAAAAGCAGATGATTCGCACAGTCACATCAATTACAGATCACTAGTGCTGTTACTAATCTTGTAAAATGTGATGATCTCCAACTTCCCCCTTTCTAAGGGGACCTTCATCTCTTGAAGACGGATTACAAGAGGCTCAGCCCAAGCAGGATGAATAATACTTACAGCACAACAGTGAGGACTGCACTAGATGCTAAGCAGTCTTGTTTATGGCCACATCAGGACCAGAATACTCAAGAAACAAGAAGGCCACAACTGATTGGGAAGCAATCTAACAAGCAAAAATCAGTAATTGTCATGCTGGAGTAGATCAGAGAGGAATAAAATGGTAATACCTATAGCAAAAAAATACTTCAATGACATTTTTCAATGGAAAGACAATGTTTTTCCTGCAGCAAAACAGCTAACAAAGTTTTTATAAGAACTAAACACAAGTAAACTGATCTCTTAAAAAAATCTACAACAACTATCCCCGATCACCAGTAATTATATTTTTTTATTACTATCATCATTAAATTCAGGTCTACTAGTATCTGTGGTTTCTTCATAAGAATTCATATGAATTCATCTGCAAATACTCTTACCCATACCTGGATTTAATTTGAATAACATTAGGAAGAGCCAACATGCTGCATAGCTATCAGCCTACCAAGAGGATGTTTTTGAGAACTGAAACCATGTTTAATTTCAGTGGAACAAAATCAAGGGCAAAGTAGACCAAACTGACAGCTTAGTAGGACCTTTAGGCATGACAGTCAAATAAACTTTGTTCCACACAACAGTATAATTTCAGTTTTCATATCAGGATGACTACAAAGCTGTTTTCACTGGCCCCCTGGGCAAGCTGTGAGCGCCAGTCCTTACATACCATACACACCTTCTGCTGGACCACTTCACTGAGCAAGCAACCAGAACACCAGTGAGGAACAAAACCAAAAAAATCATTGCTCATTTTATATATAGATATATTGTGCCATCATAGATCCAAGCTTTTTTTTTTTGGTGAGGTGGAATACATGTAGATGCTGCAGCAAAATCCCAAGCAGCCAACATATATAATTTCAGTACAGCTTTTCCCATTTGTCATCTGACAGCAGGAAGATGAAAGTAAACTCAGGCAGTTGATAAAGCTAAACTAACAGTGTTGTTGAGCAAAAGGGGTCTCAGCAAGAACAGTTGGAGAAGAGTATCTGGACAAGATTTGCCCTGTAGTCATTGCTCCTAAGTTTTACATACAGAGTAAAGAAAATATAAAAGCTGATTTTTTCAGGACTTGAACTGTCTGACTGCAGTTCAAACCAATTTGAGAGTAGGTACAACGCTGAGTTCACCATCTGACCCTGCAACACGATACCCAAACCCAGCAAACAGTTTGAAGTTCACTTCAAATTTCTTCATTTGGAGGATTACGATGAAGCATTTCCCAAGATGTCATGTTTTAAACAGTTAATGGCATGTGACAACAAAGTGCTTTTACATTTTACATCCAAAGTTGCAAACATGTGGCCTCTCCCCCAAGCAGAGAAATACATACCAGCCCTAAGAGCTGGGGCCCCATTGGACTCTCCTTTTACTTTAGTGGGCACTGAACGCAACCAGGAGTTTGTTGACTGCACGTGAAAAAAACTTTCTTTACAAACGCCTCTCGGGAGGGGCTGTGGGGCTGCAGTGGGACCATGGAGGAGGCAGAGAGTCACTGACTGCCCACAGCAGAGTTACATACTGAGTTTAGGCCACCCCAGCCTCCCAAAACACTTTTCCCACTCACTTTTTTCTTAAATTGCGTGTGGAATTATACAAACATCTACCAAATCACAACCACTTTAGTGCAGTGGTGAGTGTCCCTGCCTCTCATGTGGGAGACCGGGGGTTCGATTCCTACCAGGGAGGCAGTGGTGCCATTTAAGAGTTGGACTCAATGATCCTTGTGGGTCCCTTCCAACTCAGAGTATTCTGTGATTCTGAGTGACAAGGAAGAGCTTCAAAGGCATAAATGAAAGTAGAAGCCCAGACCCTCTGGTGATCTCCCCCAGGTGAGTCTTAAGGCTTTTAGAGTCAATTAAATAAAGTGGCACCATCAGACAAAAAGCTGCCATTTCACACGGTATCATCCCATGTTTCCCCTGCACCTCCACAGCTCAGTAGGGCCACTGTGCTTTATGGAGGACAAACCTTTATGGATCAGAGTCCTTTCTAGAGGAGTTGCAAGTCCTACAGGTACTGAAAAGAATATGTATTTATTATGTATACAGACAAAAATAAACTTCACTGATGACCATAGAAGTTTTTAGTTCAGTTTAACCTCTATTTTAATTTGCACACTTGCCTGTGTACTTCTTTCTAAATTCCCAATATGGTTTCTGAACTACTCTAATCCAAAGAATCATCCTTAATCACTCCATGATATTAAGCAAGAGGCATCACATACAAACCACCAGGACTCAGTTGCTGAGCACAAGCACTAATCCATGACCTGACACTGCTTCTGGGTTTTGCTGAGAGTACCAGAGCCAAAACTATTCTGAAGCAAAGTTTGAAAATCAGGATGCTTGCTATTAAGCTTCAAGTTTCATTCTACTGGAGAAATGCTGTTCCAGCTGAATTTGGTAGAATTATAGAATTGATTGTTAACCACTGACTGTGTTTCCTGGAGGGCATCTGAGACTATGCCCTGACCCAAATTATTTAATCTTGATCCAGATTTGAGCCATTTAATTTTAAGCTCCACATCTCTCCGGGAAGTGAAAAAGGTAATACAAACTTCAGAGCAACTTTTAAATGTGAGAGGTAGCAAGGGACAGGCCGCAAATACAGTTTCTCCCAGCTATTCGGGGCAGCAAGAAGCAAGGCCTTGGTGCTCTTGCTCCGAGTAGGTTGTGGAGGGAAGGGGCAGGGACTGATGGCAGCTGGGCACAAGCTGTTGCAGTGTTAGGCAGCCCTTGAGCGTCAGGACCTATGTGAAATTTCTGGCCAAACAATAAAGAGAGCCAAAGGAGCCCAGGCAGGTTCAGGAATCCCTCCCTGGGCACTTGAGTCCCCTGTGCTTACAACCCAGCTCCTCCTGGCCCAGGAGAGGGACCAGGCTGAAAGTCCCTACCCCATCTCACGTTATTTATACACAGCTGAATCTAAACATCAACTCTCCAGCTTCAACCATGAGATCTAGCCTGGCCCCAATATATTTCCCAATAGAAACATCATTAAAAGAATCCAATTACTTTGGTTTGGCGTGTTATTTGTCAAACGGAAGGAAGCCAGCCACACTGTGCCAATAATAACGAACTTATTAGCCTAGAAAGGATAAAATATTGATCAGCTTGTTTACACCTTCCAACACCTTGCTCAGTAACAGCAGAAGATGAAAATACTTCAATTTTCACACTAAAATGATTTTTAACTAGCACAAGAAGTGTGCAAGAGCAATCCTAAACTGCACAATGCAGTAGCACACAAAACTACGGACTGTGTCTCAAGGCGTTCAGCGAGGTCCTAAAAGCTGCACAGCTGTGCTGGTAGGATACCTCATACAGCTAACCAGCCTGGGGGAAGCACCATGTATTCATTCAGGCCAAAGACCCCTATATTTCAGCTGTGACTACAGGGATGCATTCACAGGCTTCAGATGTTTTCCAACTGCTCAACATTGTGCCACATACCTCAAGAGCTGAATCGCTTAATTTATCTCAGGACACAGTTCAGCATAAGACAGTTTAGACCAGATATTTTACTACCAACACCACACAAAAGCAGTCCAGTTAAAGTGTAACAGCAAGGTCAGTATAAACTTAGCAGCAATGTGGAAAAAAAAGACTGAATGAGATGCTACAGCATGTCCCCAGTAAGTATCAGACACATCTCCTCCACTCCCAGACAGAGGGGTAACATTTATGACCTCTGGCTGCTGGCAATGAATGGTGAAAGGGTTCACCTGGACAGCACCATCCCATCCCAGCTTCCCCTTCCTGACAGGATGCCAAAGTATCCCAAAACTGAGAACCCATGCACAGGCCCCCTTCGCTCTGGTGCCATTAAAAGGCTGCTTTTAATTATACCCAGGGTAACACAGCATAAATCCCAAATACTGTCCCTCACTGAAATAGGTTCAGTGTAATTTTCATGGCCCATAATCTCAGCTGAGCAATTCTGAAAAAGCCATGTCCTGGTGAAGCAGCCAAACCCTCTCCCATACACTCCTGACCTACAGATATGCTTAATATGTTAATTTTTGTTTTGGTTTCAGAACAAAACCTGCCTTTAAAATAAAATTTTAACGGATTCTAAACCAGAAACACTGCACTCCCCTGAGGCATTAAAAAATGCAAACTGAAGGCTTCCCATGTGTCGAAGTTATTACTTATTTCCTTCTAAAAACAGAAGAAGTGTTGCAACAGTTGTAATGCTCCAGCTCACTAGGCCAAGAAGATGTTTTCTTTCTGCACACTCATTAACCATAGTGTGGAACTCAATAACTATTCTAATTTCCTACCTTAAATGTTTTTCTTCCCCCCAGTTTTCACTTTATGCTTTACATTTACATAGGACTACACTCCACCACTTACCTTGAGAATCTAGTTGCTGTCAAACATAATAAGAGGAAAGGAATAGTTTCTGGAATCACAGAAGCTTTAGTGTTGAAAATTTTAATTTAATTTCTAGAAATGAATTTAAGCACTCAAAGCTTTCTTTGTCAGCCACAGATGAGAAATTGATAGGCTCTGAAGGCGTTTTTTTAGTCGAATCTCTCAAGTAAATATTTATATTAGATATAATAACAGATGCTATTTCACACCACAAATTAAATACCAGCTAGTTATTAAATTTGGTGCAATACTATGAAACTCTCAAGCTCTGTTACCCACAGTAGGTGCACTGTAACAAGGCCAGCTCAGCACCAGGACTGCTCCTGAGCCTCAGCTCCAAACCCAGGGCATCAGTCAAGCTGCTGCCATGGCCTCAGGAATCCTCAGCAGAGCACAGTTCAAGGACAGGCATGCAGTGACACAGGGAGGAATCACCTAACCATGCAGTGCTTCTGCTGCTTTTGTAAAACACTCCTGCCTGCAGGGCCAAAATTCTGTTTTGTCTCTAGTTTGCAGACACAGAGCCTGTGAAGGGAGAAAAGAGGGTTCAGCCAGGGAAATGGAGGGGGCAGGAGTCTCCATACTATGGTAGCCCAGCAGCTTCCCCAGCTCAAAGACACAGGATTACATGTGCTCCTCAACGGGTGACACTATCTCAGTGTTAATTTCTAATAATATTTACATGCTTGAGGCACAGCAGAGACAAATACTGCATTGTAAATAAGCGTTCCAAATTGAGCCTGGACAAGTTATGCCAGTGGTGCAGGTACAGCAGCACAAGCTTCCAAGAGCAAGGGGTGTGCTCAGAGCGGGCTCTGGCAGAGATGTCCCCTCCCACTCCAACCCCACTGCCGGGACAGGCAGGCTGGAGCTGCTCTATCTGATGGTTGTTCTGCCACAGCACAGGCACAGCATCAGCTCCACCAGCACACTGACACCCTGAGGGAGGGGATAAGGCAGGAATAGATGTAAATGCTACCTTTTTTTCTTTAAGTATCTGATTTGGCTAATTGCACAAGCACAAGAAGGCTTCAAAGTGTGCCAAAGAGGGGGATAATGACACTTCATGGGTGAAAAGGCCTTTCATTTCTCCTTTTCCTCCAATAACCACTGATGGACCATGATCCTACCATGTTGCCCTGCATGGTTGTGTCTTAATGCATGTATTTAACAAGATTACTTATGAGAATAGCACAGGGGATGTCTAGTAAGTCAAGATCATTAATTTTGAAAGTCCCACTTTATCTCTTATTACTGCAATATTTTTACCTGCTGCCTTGGCAGAGCACAAGGGCTGTAAACCAGCAGGACTGGGCAGTGGGATTCCTTTACTCCGCTCGAAGATGTTTCACTGTATGTATTTACAATACTCTGTTTATGGCAAAGGCTGTTTTGGATAGGGCACTTGCAAGTCATTCCAAAATGGCAGAAAAGAAAGGAAAAGCTTGGCTGTATTAGACAAGCAGGAGAGGGAAGAGATAAAGGAAACACACTTGGGTATCATTCATATCCCTAGCACAATGCAAATACCCAGGCTGGTGAATGGAGCTGTGGTGGGACCCCGATGGACAGTGGGCCTGGAAACACACTGAACTTGGTGGCAATCGGAGCACAGAGCAACGCTTTGGCACAGGCTTGTTGCCCATGAGCAACCCCACTGAACTCAAAGGTAACACCACATGCTCAAAATCAGGACAGCAGATCTCAAACACAAATTAAGATGACAGAATCATTACATTAATCTGTCCTTTCCAAAGTGGATGGCAAGCAGCAGCCCAGCTGCAGCTCCTGCTGGAAAGGAGCACAAAATCCCATCAGCAAGAAACACAGTGGTGTATTGTAAAGCAGGCAAAAGATGTTCCCAATCTCTTCTCACTCCTGAAGTGCCATTAAGTTAGAAGAACTTTGGAACTACATCATCTTGTTATAAAAGTACATTAAATCACAGATTACCGAGGTACATTCTTACTATTGGCAGGCCATCATAACGTTTCCCACTGTTCACCAGGATAATAAAACAGAGTAAACTTTCCTAATCACAAAATTAAGCCAGAATGCCAGCAAAAAGGGGCTAGGAGTAGTGTTGCATTTCACTAAATCTCCACCAATGTAGAATACAAGCACATATTTTCAAAAGAAAGACACATCCATAGTACGCTAAATACAATAAGTATTAATTAAATCATTATTAACAATCAAAATCTAATTTCTTTCTGTCACTTTCTGATATCTTAACTAAAGGCATATTTGCAATACTATTATAACAAGTTACAATTTGAGCAACAGAGATGGTTGCAATAATTCAGAAACATGTACACTTTCATATGAATATATCATGCCTAACTAATGAGATTGCTCATTTCATAACTTCAGTTCCATTTTTATTATTTCATAAAACTGGAAGTCCTTATCCATTTTATGAAAAACACCTTTGTGAAATTCATTAAATAAGCATAAAAAATTCATTAAACAAGTGAATTGCGTTCATGGCTGCTTTGATGCAAATGCCCTTTAAGCAATGTAAAACTCCATATTGATTTAACCTTTCAAGTTCTGATATTTCCATGTGGAGATATATATATATATA
>WEKX01027851.1:87373-98055 GCA_013390025.1 Pitta sordida
GCTTTCGCCTCTCTGGTTTTCCTCCTGCATCGCTTAACAGCTTCCTTAAACAGACTCTGACTCACCTCTCCTTTTTTCCAAAGGTTGTACATCCTCTTTTTCTCCCCTAGCTCCTTCAGTAGCTCTTTGCTCATCCAGACTGGCCATCTGCCCCTCCGACTCACTTTTCGGCACATTGGGACCGCCTGCTCCTGTGCCTTCATGAGCTCATTCTTAAAGTATGTCCAGCCCTCCTGGACCCCTCTGCCATTAAGGGCTTTTTCCCATGGTACCTTCTCAATCAGGTTCCTAAACAGCCCAAAGTCAGCCCTCCGAAAGTCGAGCATGGAGGTTTGATTTGTACCCCTTCTTGGCACGTAGCCGATTGAGAACTCTATGATCTCATGATCGCTGCATCCCAGATTTATATATATGTTAATACTAGAGAGACTGATTGTGTACAGTCATACAGCATTTAGCCATTCATAAAGAAATTAATTTTACATTTATTCATATTGAGGGTGTGTGTGTATGTTTAGCTTTGTTTGCTACTGTCCAGGGCTTATTTGGTACATATGACCAAACCAAAGGCACAGAGACGACAAAAGGCAACCACTGCAGCCATGATGCTACTCAACTCTGAACTGGGGAGATCCAAACTAGATCCTGGGAGAGCGACACACACAACCCTGCACACAAATTGCCTGCAAACAGGAGCCACCTGGCCACAGAAGAGGCAGATTGAGACTGTTTCCCACCTGTGCCTACAGCTGCAATGCCCAGGGCTCCTGTGCAGACCTGCCTGCTCTGTCCTTCTCCAGTAGAGCACATCGGAGAGGCAATCAGTTATTTCCACAGCAAAACTCCATAACAGTTCCTACACCCAATGGAAGGTAGTTGAACAAATATTTAGGATTAACAGATGAGTACAGGTAAAACAGTCTATGGGGAAACATTTTTACTGAGTAATTTTACAGAGTAAACAGATACAGAAAGCAATGAGGAGCACAAACAAGCCAGGCAAGGACCTCACAGCCAGGCCGTTCCAACACTGCTGACTGCCCACTGCACATTTGCTCAAGCTTTTGATAGCTCTGCATAATCAAACAGGCACTGGGAGCTGATGCATGAGGAACAAACTGAGCAGAGGAACAAGCCTTTGTCCATCTTCTAGGGTTCAGGCTTTGGGAGCCTGCATTATGATATGCAATTGAAACTTTGGAGGAGCAGCACTTCCCAGAGTCACCCCATTGCCCCCAGTGAGGCATCTGGGCAGACCCACCACTGCATCAGCACTTGGCACAACTAACTCACCTTTCACTCTCAGCAGCAGCCAGTGAAATATATATAAATACCTCCTCCACCACTCCTACCAGTACACATCTATCATGCTAAGCCCATCCACTCAAAGACCACTATGTTTTACAAAGATGGTAAAACAAAAAAAGCCCCCAAAATAGCCATATAAACTATAAACTCTCTCCAGGTAAATATTCAAACAACAGGCAACACCCTCTTCATATTAAACTCTTCTTTTAAAATACTAAACATGGCAGATTCCCATTCCATCATTGTTACATTTTAGAATTCTTTGCTTCATTGCCCATTTACAAATCATGAAGAATTCATAGATGAATGATGGACTGAGAATAATACCCATGTATGTATATATATAAAAACATAAAACTCAGCACAAGCCAGGAAGAGCTCTTCCTAGGCACAGTAAATTGAAGACTAAAGTAATAAAATTAAAACATCAAACCAGTGTTGTTAAATGTCTAAAATCTTTTCCAGTGGCTCTGATGAGCAGTCGTTATTCTGTTTCACAATAAAGCATGTCATTTCATTGTCCATGGAGCCTCCCCATGAATTATTTTCTGGAGATTTCCCCATTGTCTCTAGAGAGTTTACAAGAAATTAAATTTACCTCTTATGTCCCCTCCAAAACGATATGGTACTATGCGCCGCTGCGTGCCTTAACCAAGGACAAAGGCACCTCTGCTACTCCAGCCTCAGGAAACCACCTCCCCTCTTTGCAGCCCCTTTGCCCACCACTCTTCCCCTTGGCCAGGAAGGCCCTTGGCACGCACTGCCTCTCCCAAGGCAGTGTTTGACCCAGCACAAACCTAATTGGAAGACATAAGCACAGAAGCAACACTTCAAGGGTAACAAATCCACTTAACAAAGGCCTCACTAGAACAGTTCTTTCTGGTGTCAAACTGGATGGAGCTGCAAGTAATTCTCACCTCTTGCCAATCTCCAATTAAAGTCGGGGGGAGGAGCAGTGCTGGCACTCAGACCCACCTGTGGCTGCAATCACCCACATCACAGCTGCATTTCAATATTATTTGTAAAATCCACATTATTTATGTGATAGATCTTCCAAATATGTCCGAGGCTTTTACTCAACCTTACTTGGGCGACCAGTTACTCACCCTCCTTCAGTCTTTTCCTTTCTTTCCTTCCCTTTAACAGGACATTTCAAGTGACAATCCCTACCTGGGAGATGTGTACAACTAAGGAACCCAAATTCCATTTTCACAAGTAAAGTAGACCCCTGGCATACCAACTGAATGGAGTTCCAGCAAACTTCATGCCCTTAAGCCACCCATGGAATGAAGTTACCTCCCCAAAGTTTTGCTGAAAAATGTTACCAACAGTTTGTTTTTAACTTTTGTTAAAGTGTGTCTTTTCACTGTGAAAATCTAACAGTGAAGGTAAATATCCTTCTATGAGTTAAACTGTGTGAATAACTTCTAAACAGTTACTCAACTTCTCTGAAATTTCTTTCATGGGATTGATGGTTTTTCTGTATCAAATTATCTGGATTTCTAATGGATTATGCATTTCTCAAAAACTTGCTCTTTATAGATTAAAGAGAGAAAGGGAAGTTAAAAAGGACACAATAGAAAAAAGATCAGTAAAGAAAAATATTTTAAATATTAATGACCAAGGGGGAAATGGAAACACATTAAAGGCAAATGTGAGAGCTTTTAAATATGTTATTAAAATTGATTTATAAATGAGTCTCTTCTTTAACCATGTGCTTTAGCCTTCACTACTTATTTCCTTCTGCTGTCTCTCCAAGCATTGGTGTCACCACCCAAAGCCTATGGCACTAGGAAAGACATCATGAAAATATTTAGGCTGGCAACAACTATGGGCTGTTCAAACTGGAGAACATTGTTATATTAAGAATCTCAGAGAATGAGATGAGAAGTCACCTATTTTCAACTGCTGCAAAAGCCCAAGCACTTGCAGGACATCTGTTCCAAGCAAGGCTGGAGGCTCCCTGACTGGAACTGCTCTGCTCAGTCCATTGCGGCCCAGAGCCACCACTTTGGGGGGAATGGAGTGAGACACAGGGCAGGCAGAGCTGGGAGAAAGGAAGGACCAGTCAAGTCCACAAATGCAGAGACCAATTCTTTACAGGGGCAGAAAGAGACATTTCCAGTCTCCTCCTGACTCTCCCTTTGCCTGGAAATGTTCATCGCCCGCGTGGCTACACTCCAGTCCCCGCCAGGCTCTGGGGGCTGAACCACACACAAGACAAAACAAATCAGCATTTCCACTGTGTCTTCAGCCTGATGGTGAAAGACTAGAGAAGCCTGTCCTATGCAGCCTGGATGTGAACACATATGCAGCACACAGCGTGCTTGCTTCCTTCCTTCCTTCTGCACTAGATCCCACATTACCCCAGGGAACACTGAATTTTGGGGTGTATCTTCTAGGGTTTTTTGGCTTTGAAAATACTTCTGCATCCCAGGGCCAGGACAGCAGACTGCAGATCACTGCCTCTGGAATGCCAGAGGCCAAACTGCTGCAGTTTTCTGAGCAGTGTGTGGCAGGGGTGGATCTCACAGCCAGCAAGGAGCAGCATGTGAAGCCTTGTGACTCCTTATGAAAGGACACAGTAGATGTGTAGTGCACAAACAGCTCAATTAACATAACAAAAACTGGGGAAATTATCCTCAAAGAAAAAAAATTGTGCATTAATTTGTGTAAACAGACAATATAACAGTGTATATAACAGTACATGTTTAACAAATTAGACTGTTTAATTTTGCTTAGATTTGAAAAATGTTTTATTTTGAAACTGCCATCCATCACAAAACACTAAAACATTATAGGCAAAGGTTCTAAGCAGAAACATAAGACATCACTGAGAACTACAGATCTTGTGCGTTGGATTTCGTGGTGAGAATGGTCCACAAAACTCATTCTGCATGTCCTCATAACATCCTTTTTATAGCAGGTTATGAATCATCACATGATATCTTTAAATGGATGATCAATACTATATTTTCCCATAAAACGTTTGGTTTGAAATCCAATTTTAAGTGCATTAGAGTTTTTGTGCACTGAATGAGTGAGTGTCATAATAAATTGTCATCAAATATGAAAGAAATACAGCTTAGATTAATTGCCATATTTATTTATGAGTCTATAAAATACATTGTGAAAATCCTGGCACATTTTTGGGATACCAGCTTGAACTTTCAAGCAAGTTAAAAGCATTAAACGAGACTGGAAGCAGATTTATTATTGGAATGTTTTTAATTGCAGTTTCAACCAGACACAGGTATTAGAATGGCTGTGCCCTTAATGGCTGTCTCATGTGTTTTTTCTTTAAAAATTATATACTTTCCATATTTTTATTGATTTCATAAGATTTATTGTAGATTAGTGCTGCCTGTGTGTGAAATCACAAGTGGTCTCAGCTTCCCCAGAGCAGTGGGCTGCAGATGGCCCTTCGCTGTGGCTGCTGCTCCCCAGTGCCCCCCAGCCCTCGGTGTGGCCTGAAATACTGGAGAAAGGAAAGTCCAGAGAAAAACCTGAATTACCTGAAGGAGACTAGCAGAAAAGTCCTTAAAGAACTACCCAGAGGGTCCTGTTCTGCACTCAATTCTACAAATGCAAAATGGAGTTAATTCAGACAGGATTTGGAGGTGGAGTCTAGCACAGCCCTTTCTTCACTCACCCGTTAACTAACGAAGAGGCTTAAGGCCAACTGATGTGATGGGGTGCAACTAACTGTCTTGGATTAAGTATTTTCTGGGTTTGGAATAAGTTATAAGCTCTCTGTTTCAAATGTACAACAAAGACAACTGGAGATTTTTAAGTTACAAATCAGAGTAAATACAGAAGCATTTTTGATAACTCATAATATTCTGTGATTCTGTGATTGATATTCATGTTTAATAGTGCACAGAAGTTGGTGAACATCAACTTCTTGGAAAAGAAGGCATGGTTGCCTGTAACCAGCATGCTAATTTAAAAATAAATCCTGAAAATTACAGCAAGAAGACTAGGTAATGGAATAAAACTGTCATTCACTGCCATAGAACAAAAATGACAAACTATACTTAGGGTGATATTAAATTAAAACCTTTAGCTTGGCAGCCAAATGACTCCTTCACACCAACTGTGCAAGAGCTGATGCAAAGGCCATGAAAGCACAGACACAACTTGGTGGTTAATGGTGAACTCTGCTCAAGATGTGTCAGACCAACAATTGCTTTGTCACACACACACACACAAAATCTTTTTCTGTTGATTTTACTGGAAACTGAATCCACAGAGGGATCAGACTGAATGAAAGCTGTGACACTGACCTGAGTCTCCTGGAATAAGTTAACCCACAACTCAACAAAGCACAAACAAATTCTCAGAGGTGAAGTTCTCATGCTTTTTGTGTAGATGTATCTTCACTGGATGAGCTCATATTTCATAGAATAATCTACAGATTACCTGAGAAAAGCCAGTACAGAAGTATTAGACTACCCTGATGCAAAAACTCTTACAAAAGAAGTATTTCCCCACAGCTAAGTATGTCTTCACAAGTCAGGCTGATCACACGTTAGTGATGACCCCAAATCCAAGGGAAAATACGTCCCCAGAGCATGGGGGATTATTTATGTCCAGCTTCCACCCACTTGGCTGTCTCTGGGCACAGAATGGTCCCGATTAAAGCCCTAGGTCCAAGCATTCTCCAACTCCAGTAACATTCAAGTCCAACTGTCAATTTTGCAGCCATAACCTAAAACTTAATCACAGCAAATATGGTGATGATCTCAGATTCAGCAACCCGTCCATCATTATGAAAGTGATGCTGGAAGTCAAGTGGAGCTGCCAGTCTTTGGAGAAGAGACAGGAGGGTGAGATGACAGGGTGAGGCTACCACAGAGGACCATTAGGAAGGAGTAGCTCAGTGTCACACGAAGGAGCCCATGGAGGTGTGGTGCTTAGGGATCCCTGAAAATATTATTACATATTACCCTTGTCTGTCTCTTAGTCACTTTCCAAATGATATTTTAAAGGGTTCTCATTTAGCCATCTATCTCAATGAGAGGGTTTGAAGAAGCAAAGCAAGGCCCACGCATGCGTTTGTTTCACTTTGCACATACCAAATTTGTGTATCTTCTTAAATTAATAAGCCTAGACACATAACTCCCTGGAAATCCCCTTTCAGAAGACAAGTGTCCAAAGGCAAAGGTACTCCTGATGTATTTCAAATGTGACAAAGCCAAAAAGGTACTTTTAGGCTTCGCCTTGGACTGACAAGATACCAACCATTACCTCAGCAATTACACTTCACCCCCTAAATCAGTGTCTGTCCCACGCTTCACTGTGCCAGTTCTCCCTGCTGTCCTGAAGACAGTTCTCTCTATTTTCTGCTTATATGTTAGGCAATTAAAATGCTTCATCTTCAACAAGATATTAATCTTAATATTGTCCTAATATGTTTCATCTTTTTCTGCCTCTCACGCAGAAATGAGTCTTGACAATAGCCACTGAGATAAGGACAGTAACCAGCAAGCTTCACAATAAACTATCATATACACTATTTTAGTTTGTCAAAACAATTAGTGTTCATTTTGGCTTTATTCAGTTAAATCTGCAGTGACTGATCAGTATAAATTATGTATTAGGCTGCCCAGCTGTACTTGTTTATTCATGCATGGACTTGAAGAATTTTCATTTTCTCAGCACAAAAAAGCAACAGCCAAAAAATCCCCCTGTATTCTAAAGTATAAAGACACTTTCTTCTCAGCCACATTTCTGCTACATGTTTTTGAAGCTGCTTTCTTTTTACCCTGCTTATTTCAATTAACCTATTATTTCATTTGCAGTTATCGGCAGCTGCATTTGCATCGGTAAGCAGCACATACTGTTACTTTCACCCTTTGCAATTACCTCCCAAGCAAAGCAATATCAGAGCTAAACCAAATGATGTTGATTTTAAAAGCATCAAAAATCGCATTGTTGCCTGCATTTGAACTCCTGCCTTGCTTCAAGAAGAACTGCTTGCAGAAATGTTTACAGTTAAGCCTCGGAGTCCTCTCTTTCAAGAACAAAAGTTTGTGAATCAAGAGAGATCATTTTCTGGTTTTGCTTGTGTTTCTAGTCACACGGTCCTCACTAGACGACTGGGTGAAGGCAATGTATGCTGTAGGAGTGGGACAATGCACTTGGATGCTGGGAGAGAAATTACACAGATTAAAAGAAAGGAAAGAAAAATCTGCAGTGACCACGTACAGCATCAGTTACACTTCTCCGAGATACGGTGTATGAGCAGAATGGAAATGTGGCTGTTGAAGCTGATTTCCTGCCACTAAAAAAATGGCAAACAGCACACACCAACCCAAAGCTACCCTCTGCCAAGCAGGATTCAAGAACTTGTTTACAGAAGGTTCATGCCAATATTTACAAATCACAGAAAATGTTTCGGCAGCTTTGACATGCAGAGTATAGTTGCTCAGTGATGGACAGGGAGGGCGAATGGTGGCAATGCTCAAAAGAACGCAAAGAGACAGAGTTTGTGTCCTCCCGAAGACCTGGGGAGTACAGTAGAACTTGTATTTGTAAATAGGAATGCAATTCAATCTCCCACGTTGTAAGGGCAATTAAAGGAGTGACCTGGGTGGCTCTTGGGCTTGTCTAGAAAAAAAGTATGCTGCTGAAACATCTCCATAGGGCAGAGTGAGAATGTGGAGAAAGTGCAGAAAGCTGTGTTGGAAAAGACCATCTCCCAAAGCTGGGCTCAGCTACAACGTACCTGACAGGTAACAGAATAGCTTTCAGATTGATTGCGGACGATAAAGACTGGCAAACACAATCTTTGCATCGAGCTGCATTATCTCTGTTATAAAAGTGAAGTTTGCACTGTGAATTCTGCCCTGGTTTTGGTGGCCACTGTGCTCATCACTTCAGTGATGAGACGAAAGCCCTGCACGCAGCCTGTCAACACAAACACGGTGCCAGCGACAGCTCCCCTGGGCTCTGAGAGCAGGCAGGATGAGCACACAGCTTGCGGTTTCCTCCATCAAGTAACATAAAGAATGTTTTCATGAAAAGACTAAATTTTGCTGAATTAAGTGCTTTAGAACAAGTTGGTTTATTACTTTGTAATTAGCATAATTTCCCCCATAGGGATTCTTGCAATTAAATAATTAGCAATAATGTTACCCAAAGGTATTCTTTAATGAATTTCCTTACGTTACCGCCCCCCGTTAACAACTGACACGGCTCGGAGGTACAGCCCCTGAGCGCTGCATCTCGCCCGGCAGCGGGGCTGTCACAGCCGGCCCTGTGCTCCGGGCCCCTCCGCTCACCCCGGTGGCACGGGCACGGCTGCCGGGGCTGCCCGTCGCCTCCGCGGGGCACGGCCTCGGCGTGTTCGGGACCAGTGTGGGGAAAGTTGTGGAGTTTTTATTTGGTTTCTTATTCTTCATGAATTGCCACTGGCAGAACACCACGGGCGGCCCGGGGAGCGCGACAGCAGCCTCCGGCTTAGGGCAGGGGGCAGGAATCCCCGTTTACCTCCTGGTCATCTCGCCTCAAAGGCAAATTCGCAATATGTCAGTCGCTGGTTAAAGAAGCGCATTTCTGTTTGTTAATTAATGTAATTACACCGTCGCTGTAACGGGCCGGCCGGACTGCAAGCAGCCATCCATCCATCACCGCCTCGCTGACCTGCCACCGCCCCGGCCCCCCGCCTCCCAGAGAAACCATCACGGGGCTAAGGGAGAAGGGACGCCCCGCTCAGCACTCCTTAAGGAATTGGGCTTTGGGCTTTCCGTCCCGGCCCTAGCGGTGCCCCTGCCGAGGCAGGCGGTGGACGCTGTTCTGGGCGAGGTCTGACCCCTCTCCCACGGCTCCGGACCGCCGCGACGGGAAGGGCAGCGAGGCGGGGAGTACGGCTCAGCGGCTCCGATGCAGAACCAGGGCCGAGTCGTACAGCAGCGCCCGGCCCTGGGGACGGGCACGGGGGCACCGGGAAGGGCCGAGGGTGCTGTTCCGGCTGGGCCGACCCAGAGAGCTGCTGTCCTGGATGGGCCCGGCACCGCCGCTGACACCCCGACCCCTGCCCAGCCCTCGTCCTCCCCGCGGCGGGCTTGGGGCAGGGGTCATGCTGGAACTGGTGCGTTCCGCGATGAACTCTTGGTATTTACTTCCCTAAGATAAATTTTGATTGAGTTTAAAAAAGGAGAGAAAGGGAAAAGAGACCAACCACGAGACATCCCCAGACCCGCCTTTGACGTGCATCACAGCACAACATTAAACCAACATGGAACAAGTGGTGAGAGCGGGCGCGGGGCGCTGCCTGCTCCTGCCCGCCGCTGCCTGCTGCTGCCGGCAGGGCCGTGACGTCACCCCGCTCCTCGCCCACCGATGAACGCTAAAGACCTATAGAGCAGAAAATAATACAACAAGCAAGCTCCGTATCTTGAAAGCCCTACGTGGTTTTTCCCCCCTCTTTGAAAAAGCCCCTTTGCACTTAAACTCTCTATACATGTGGGGTGGCTTTTTAAACTCCCTCTATACAAACATATTTATTAAGAGCGATGGGAAGTGGGGGGTAGCCTATTTTTTTAATCCAGGCACCAACCTCCCCCCCTGCCTCAGATGTCTGGCTGCTTTTCTTGAGTGCAATCATCTATAATTTAGAAAAAAAACATACGAGGAAATGTGTGTGTGAGAAGGTGCATCTTGAAGCAGGGTTTAGTTATAATCGATCTTGGGGGGAAAATATTGCCTATGGTCCAAAAATAAGGAGCAACTATGTCCTTCTCTCAGTTCGGATACCCCTACAGCACCACTTCACAGGTAAGGCGAGTGAGCAGCACTCACTTTTGTTTAGATTCTGCTGCTGCTGTCCAGATGTCTTGTACCCCCCCTCCCTTTTTTTCTTCCCTTTCCCTTACTTAGAATATTTTTTTAAAGGGCACATCTGGAGCCTTTTTAAAAAAAAAATGTGCGTGTGTGTTTATGTCTCGTTTGTGTTGTGTTAGGCTTAAACAAATAACTCGCAATGTGCACAGCAAAGGCGTGTAGGAAACCGGCAAATCCCCCTCCTCCCCACCCTCCACCCCTCAGTTTTAAGTGCAACAAACAAATAAAAACATAAATCCCGGCTACGACTGCTTTCCGAGCCCGCGGAGCTGTCCCGCGGAACAGCCGCGCTGTGCCGGGCGCTGCCGCCGCCGCGCCGCTGCCGCCCGGGCACCGCGGTGGGTGTGCGGGCAGCGGGAACCGGTGCTCGGCGGGCTCGGGGCTTCACTCGCGTTTCTGCGGAACTAGGCTGTGGTGTTTCCTCCCCCCTTCCTCCACGGGTCGGTCGTTTTCTTGTATTTTATTAGGATCTGGCGAGAGTTACACCCCCCCCCCCCCCCCCGCGGCCCCCCCCCCCCC
Source organism: Pitta sordida (assembly GCA_013390025.1). Classification (NCBI taxonomy): domain Eukaryota; kingdom Metazoa; phylum Chordata; class Aves; order Passeriformes; family Pittidae; genus Pitta; species Pitta sordida. Next base: position 98,048 of record WEKX01027851.1, read on the forward strand.
CCCCCCAC
>WEKX01027854.1:0-13529 GCA_013390025.1 Pitta sordida
GCAGCCTGAGAGAAGAGATTTACAGCTGCCCAACTACACGCTCCCTTCAGGTGGTTGTAAATAGCAATGCGGTCACCTCTGAGCCCTCTCTTCTCCAGGCTGAACAACCCTAGCTCCCACAGTTGCTCCTCACAGAGCTTGAACTCCACTCCTTTCACCATCTTTGTCACCCTTCTCTGAACTCTCTCGAGTAGGTCAACATCCTTCTTAAAGTGGGGAGACCAGAACTGGACACAGTTATCAAGATGCGTACCAGTGCCAAGTATAGGGGAAGGACAACCTCCCTAGTCCTACTGGCCACACCATTCCTGATACAGGCTAGGATGCCATTGGCCCTCTTATCAACGTGGGCACACTTTTGGCTCATAATAACTCTCTTCCTCAGGACTTCCCTGCTCCAAGTCAATCCCTGCAGATCCTGCCTTCATGGGGCAGGTGTCTCATGGCATTTGTAGAGGAAAAGGATGAAATGAAAAAATTAATTTTTTTCCACTGAGCTTAGGTGGTACCAGGAAAATGCTATCTCTGTATACATGAAAAATAACTAGAAAAAGTCCATGTCTGAAGTAGATTCATCTCCATGTGCAAACTCATTCATTATCCCTGAAAGCAGAAAAATATAAAAACTGCCCAAACATGATGATCTTAGAAAACTGTCCATAGGTTACACAGAGAAAATGATCAGGCCAGTATTTTACTTTCTTCCTTCTTTCCCTAGCAGAGGAAAAATGAAAATGTTGTCATTCCAGAGTTCTTCTTAAAACGTAGCCAAGGAAAATTATCATAAATATGTTTTTGTACTCTAGCATTCAGATTTCTTCATTTTGCTTCTTGTGAAATTTTTTTTTTTCATGGTAAGTTTCTGCTCAAGGCTGGCTGGAGGGCAGGAACATTTATGATCAAACACACTTGTTTAAGAATTGGTGCAGGGAGAGATCACTTCTGAGCTCTGAATGATTCAAGGTCCTTGCACACAGGCTTGTATCTCAAGGTCATTAGTCTCCATTTAAACGCTCAGACTGAATGATCTTGAACAACAGATTTGTTTTTTCTGTTCCTTGCTGGTGAATGCCAGTGGCATTCTGGACGAGGAGCTTAGTGACATGGTCTAGCCGGGAGGTGTAGGGCTGGATGACGTTGTGCCCCCTCCGTCTCGGAGTGGCCTGCTAGACTGTGAGGGATCTAGGTTGGTGTTATGCTCTGGGATGTGCTCTCGGTCTCTTTACGGGTGTTAGATGGTGAGTTGGACTAGATGATCCTTGTGGGTCCCTTCCAACTCATAATATTCTGTGATTCTGTGATTCTGGCTGGGGAGAACAAAATCTGAGTGATTTTACATCTGGAATAGAAGTCCAGGCAAAAAGGACACATTGGTATCATTTTGAAAAAAGGAGAGTTTTTAGAAATGTATTAGTTAATTGGCTATTTAAAGGCTCTAGTTATAAAATTTGTCTGCCAAAAGTGAGGGAAAAATAACCTAGATTTCAGTTTGATTAACTTAATTTTTACATCAATTCTGGTCATTAAACTGTTGTTTTGCCTATGTTCCAGTTTTAAGAGAATTAAATGTCAGATTTTGTTTAGGGTTTTAGAATTTTTTCAGGGAACTGAAACCTAGCATCCACTTTTTTATAGTATAAATAGTTTGATAAATGATAGGTGTTCTATTTTTTCCCAAGTTGTTCTTAGCCCTTGTTCGTCTTACATTCACTTTTGTGTTTTTCTTCTCTCAACACTTCACAGCTGCAAAGATATTGTGCCTTCTTAAGATGTATTTAGCTTTGCAAACAGATGCATGCAGATGACAAAAATGGTAGACATAATCTCTACATCTATTAATGTTTTTGTGTACAGAAAAAAGTACATAGCCATCCATTACCGTATTTTTTCTGCATAATACAAAACTGCAATATGTTCAGTGCTCCTTTTATCTTGCTACTATGTAGTGGATATTTGTTTTATAAACAGACATGTTTCAATTTGAAAAAAAGAAGGAAAAACAAGTGAGAAGCACAAGAAGAAAATTTTCTCAGCTACTACTGCCAATTTTAACTCTAAAAATGAAATATGAAAATGAAATTAAATACTTAAAATAAAATAAAATGCTTATCACTAAGATGAATAGTTAGCACTGTGTTAACTCCTGCATTTGACATTTTTAGTTTGCCCTTCTGGTTATGTGAAAAATTTTCTATAGTTAAATATCTACATTTTCATTAATTATATATAAGAAAGATACTTACAGTCGGGTCTCCTATACCACAGTACTGCGGTCTTCTTTGAGTCCTGCGCAGCCTGCCTTCCGCATTGATTGGAAGCTCATTAACATGAAAATTTGCCCCGCACTCTCAGATGACTCCCCGGGATTGTTTCGGCACTGTGTTGCTGTGTATCAGTTGCCGTGGCAGGGAAGCGGCAGAGTCGTGGCAGCCGTGCCTGGGGGAGGAATGACAAAGCAGCAGAGCTGCAGTGGCGGCTGCTCCCAAGACAGGGCAAGTGGCAAATGCCGCGGCTGTGTGGGTTGATTTGCATATTCAGGACTGCCTAGTTGAATATTCATGCGAGCCAAGTCGCACATGAGCTGTTGTGGAAAGCGGACTCCTTAATCGCTGAAAAATCATGCCGTCGAGATGTGAAGCCGCAGTATGGGGGGCACAAAGTGGAAGAGGGCCAACTGTATCATTATAGAACTATAGAATGGTTTGAATTGAAAGATGTCTTAAAGATCCTCTAGATCCAACCTGCTTACCATGAGCAGGGATGCTTTCCAAGTAGACCAGACTGCCCAAAGCTCCATCCAACCCAACCTTGAACATTTCATACATGAGTATCTAAGTTTATATATGTACAAGCAAGAAATCTAAATATTACTTTTATTGTTAAAAGAAATATTTAAAGAGAAATATTTTAAATACAAAGGACAGCAGGGCTTTTATGTGATTAAACATTTTCATTATACTCAGAACCTGTGTACTAAATTAATTTTCTTGAAACTTCCTTAAAACCATAATGCCATTAGGTGTAAGTTTACTTTGACTGTACAACCTGTGTTTTCAGATAAAGCCTTCATAGTATTAGTAACTATTCTGATGGCATAGAGTAGTATTTAATTTTATTCCCCATCCAAGACTGATAAATGATTTCTAAAATTTTATTGCGCTTAAAATAAATGTTTTTATGCATCCCTGACAGGATTACAATACTCTGCTACTCTGGATATTCATTAATGTAATTTTTTTAGATAGTTTTTTGCCTGTGTGACTTTGAAGGACTGTTATCCTTGTGCGGTTTTTTTTCAACATGAGACACCTTTCCTTGCATGGTCACAAAGTCTGAGCAGAGTGAGGGGTGGAAGGGATGTTCAGATGAATTGCAGACTTCCAGATGACAAGGAGCTTTGGCAGCCAGGGAGCACATCAAGATATTCCATTGCCAGGCAAACAGCTTAGAAAAACAAGAAATTTAAATGATCTTAAAATAGTCTATAATAATGACATATTTTGTTATGAACTAGTGGCATAAACGTAATTGTTCTAGTAGAGGAGTATTTAAATGACAGAGAAGTAGTTGCTTCCTGAATCATTAATTGGTTTGGAATGCATTTGTGTACAGTTAAATATTAAATATAATAATTTTTCAATTTCAAGGAACATATATTCATTAAAATAAAAAAAAAGGAAATTATATATTTTTCTCTCCAGCATAGAGGGAGAGGAAAATAAACCTAAAAGCCAACAGTCTTCAATATATTCAGAATGCAGTTATTAATTGTTAATCACATGTTCTGATGTTTTTATTGATAGCATTAAGTAATGAATAATAATATTTAATTTCTTTTAAAATGTTGATTTATGTCAGAGTTAAGGATGTGTGGACTCCTTTTAGTACCATATATTATTTTCACTTCAGTTTTAAATACATATGCTCAGTCAGAAGTGATTACTGTAATTTTGAAATAGCTACAGAATTCCTGTATAATTTAGCCTACACATGTAATTTAAATGTGTTTAACTATTTTATATCAATATGCTAATTTTATAGGAAAAATAAAGAACTTGATTCAAAGCTGGGGAATATAGTTACCAAATTCTGTAGACAATCAAAAAGACATAATGCTGTGTCTAGATACATAATTGATGCTACATTCTCCACATTTCCACTAAACTTGTCAAATGCAAACCAGAAAATTCGAAAGTACTGAGGGTCTTTAAGAGTTCAGCTCAGTGTTCCAATATTTAAATGTATCGGGTTAGCTGTTAGAAACCAGGAAAGTATAAAGCATGAAAATACGTTGCAAATATTTATTTTGCTTCATGATTCTTTATGTTGCCAAGTGCAATATGCATGGCTGTCTAGCACCATAAGCTACAGAAATACTGTCTACAAGCCTTGAACTAGGGAAATGTAATGAAGAAATGATAAATGTACACAAAAGAAGTAGTCGGACAAAAAAAAGAAGTCGCGTGATTTATACAACGATTCATAAAGCTTAGAGTCTTTTAGAGATCAGGGAACACAGCTACCCAAAGTGAAATAAATGAGTAAATGATTTATTTCTTGAAATTCTTTTATTCTGTTTCAGTTATTTTTGCACCCCTCAAAGCTAAGAAACAATTTTCTCTTGGTTCGGCACAAGGACCTTATTTGTGTCCTGGTGAAAAAACTCACTGTAGCCTCCATAAAAATAGAGAAGTAGAGGGAAATCTAAGAAGGTGTTTGGCTTCATTGTTAAATATACTTCCTTAGAAATTTACTTAAAGGCTATGGGGAATTAGAGAAAATAGCCCAAGTAATACAGAAAGAGATGAAGGAAGGCTTATAAAGAACATGTCAAAGAACTGGGAAAGAAATGAATTGTTAGAGAATATGTAAAAAAATCTAGTTTTTATAATCCCCTGTTAAATTGACAAAGACCAGACATTCTTGTTTCTATATTTACTCTAAAATAGATTAGGCTGCCAGCACCAGAATGAGAGGACATGACCTCAAGCTACGCCAGGGGAGGTTTAGACTGGATGTTAGGAAGAGCTTTTTCACAGAGAGAGTGATCTCTCAGTGGAATGGTGTGCCCAGGGAGGTGGTGGAGTCACCATCCCTGGAGGTGTTTAAGAAAAGATGGGACGAGGATCTCAATGACATGGTCTAGACGCTGGGAGGCTCAGATAGATGAAGCGTGGTGCCCATGGCTCCAGGGTTGTGGGTTCAATCCTTGGTAGAGCATTTGCTTCGGAGTTTGACTAGATGATCCTTGTGGGTCCCTTCCAACTCTGAAGAACCTGTGAACATGAGTAAGTGACTCAGTACAAGTTCATTCTATGTCCTTGACTCAAGGATGTGGGAATCAACTCTTTTTTGAAAACATAGTTCTGTTTGTTCAAATGGACTTTTCCCAATGCTTTGATTTATTAATAAATGTATTAATGCGCACAATATCAGCTCCAGAATATTTTACCAACATTTTCCCTGGGAAAGCCTGAAATTTTTTCTAAATCTTGAAGGCTGATTTTATATTCTGTCATGAGTTAGTGTTTTAAGATGTTTGCAAAATATATCTGGCTTGAATCTTTCCTTTTTGGGTTTGGGGAGAGTATGGGCTGTCACGGGGCTTTTTTTTAGGGGTTCTGTTTTATTTTTATTCCCTGTTGCAAATATCACACTTGTACATACATTTTCATCCATATTTTTTAAATAAATCCTGTTACATCTCTAACAGCCTCTCATCCAAGAAGTGATAAGTGAGCCCCCACTATCTCAAGCCGAGACACACTCTTCGTAATGTGACTGTTGCTAATGTCTCTTGATCACCCCAAGGAGTGGTTAGGAAGGAAATAAAAACCATCTAATTCTTCCACCATCTTCTAGACAAGTGGTCAGGGCAGGAATATTGTCCGTGGTTCACAGAATCACAGAATCAGAGAATTAGTAAGGTTGGAAAAGACCATGGAGATCATCGACACCAACTTATCACCTGTTACCTAACTTATTGTCATCATGCTACCAACCCTCCATCCTACCAATAACACACTATCCTATTATCTAGGTCACTCTGCTAAGTACCAACCTATTCTTAAACACTTCTAGGGACGGTGACTCCACCACCTCCTTAGGCAGCCCATTCCACTGAGAGATCACTTTCTCTGTGAAAAAGTTCCTCCTAATGTTGAGTCTAAATCTCCCCTAACACAGCATGAGACCATGTCCTCTCGTTCTATCACTGATAGAGAGAAGAGACCGACCCCTACCTGGCTACAACTCCCTTTCAGGGAGTGATAAGGTCTCCCCTCAGCCTCCTCTTTTCCAGGCTAAACAACTCCAGCTCTCTCAGTCATTTCTCATAGGACTTATATTCCAGCCCCTTCACCATCCTTGTTGCCCTTCTCTGGACACGTTTGAGGATCTCAACATCCCTCCTAAACTGAGGGGCCCAAAACTGGACACAGTACTCAAGATGTAGCCTAACCAGTGCTGAGTACGGGAGGAGAATATCTTCCCTGGTCCTACTGGCAACACTATTCCTGATGCAGGCCAGGATGCCACTGGCTTTTCTGGCTGCCTGGACACACTGCTGACTCAGGTTAAGTTTTCTATCAACCAGCACTCCCAGATCCCTTTTCACCTGATCATCCTGCAGCCACTCTGCCCCCAGCCTATAGTTCTGCATGGGGTTATTGTAATCAAAGTGTAGGACTAGGCACTTAGACTGGTTGAACCCCATGCCATTGGATTCAGCCCATCTACCCAGCCTGTCAAGGTCCCTCTGCAGAGCCCTCCTACCTTCCACCAGATCGACATTTATTCCCAGCTTGGTGTCATACGCAAAGTTGCTAATAATGGACTCCATCCCTTCATCCAGATCATCAATAAAGATATTGAACAGCACTGGTCCAAATATTTATTGATGAGCTGCATGAGACAGGTTGTGTTAGTCCTCCTGGTCTGGGAGTTTCACTGCTGTGAATCTCTGAGCATTAGAAATTTATACTTCAGAGAGTTAAAGTACTACATATCAGCTTTTCTGTCAGATAGAGCACACAACCACAAAAGAGATTAAATGTCTGTGATGTTTGTGAAATACATCTACAATATATTTCCAAAGCAGTAATTTTAAAAGTATAAAACTAATACAGTTACAGGATATTAGTTGCTGCAAATGTGGCAAATACCATGATGCAAACCTAGTTACTAAATACAGAAGATGGAAAAAATACTCAGTCATGTGTCTGTAAGAACAATTTATTGTACATGGCTAGAGAAAGAATAAATTGCTTGTTTTTCCACAATATGGGATTATAGTAGACTGGATTGACATGAAATCAAATGGTAATGACCTGATATAAGCTAGTTCTAAAATTCTATTTGCCAGTGCTACAGTTCATGTCTGTGGAGCTGCCTGGCTTTGACACCTAAAGCAATTGACCTCCAGTGTAGCTATTTGCTGAATGATATTCATGTGCTTGTTTTATGCCCTTGAAATCTGTAATCTCTACTGGGCAGTCATTGTTTAAGATTGATTTTTGTACTACTAAAAAGCCAGGGATATAGACAAGGCTAAGGAGGAATGCACGCATAAGAGACCCATTCAAACTCTTCCTTAAATACTGAAGTGCTTTTTTCCAGAAAAAGATGTTGACCTTGAATTTCTTTTTCTCTCTCTAAACTGATTCAGTCTGACTTCACAAAGAAGGGGGGAAGAAAAAAGTACATAACATTTTGCATGTGAAATTGCTATTTAAATGAAGAAATACTGTAGGGCAAAAATGCAATCATCTGGAACCTAGTTTTTATCAGAAGCTAAAGCTGGATCAAGGTTAATACAACTTCCTTAAAATCTGGATATTTTTTGTACTGACAAATTGCACCAGGAAGGATTTATTTCACAGTTTTATGACTACGCATAATTAACTAGGAAAAAAATGCTGGGTTTAGAAGAAATATTTAGGAATTTCCTAAATTTTGAACACTGTGTTTTTAAATAAAGAATGTACTAGTATGTAACTCTTGAATTTTGACAGCCTCAAGATTAGAAGAATGGTATAACTTGCCATATACAGACCTGGTTTTTCTCTAGATATATTTTTAAATAGAATCTTGTCAGAACTTAAGTTGGCTCTGTGCAGGAAGTGATCTCATTAATTTTTAGTCTAGTAATGCTATAGTGGTAAGAAATGTATTCACAAGCCTCTGATGTGTACGAGGTTATCATTAATCTTTGTACAACTAACTTAGGGAAAAATAATAGCTTTAGATTGTGCATCACTCCAGTTTGAGCTGGAAAACATTCCAAGGTGAAAAAATAAGGGTAAATACTAAAAAAAATTTCAAAATATATACATGATTTTTATAATCAAGTGACTGTGAAATAAGTTTGCTTCGTGTTTTACTCAGCATCTTGTGATCCTGCAATAAGATTTTTCTTCCTATAATTAATTTTCTTATAGCCAAAATATTCTTAGGTATTACTTAATGTTAAATATTAAATATTACAAAAAGTACAAGGAGGGAAAATGAAGCTGGAATTTAGGTAAAATCTTGGAAGTTTAAATATATATAGATATTTCATTCTAATTTTAAGGAGTTTTCAATTAGAATCTTTTAGAATACTTTGTGAAACCAGATTAGTAATGCAGAAATATAAATGTCTTCACATTCATTTCTCTGTGTATCAATCAATAAAATTAACAGTCTAGTAGAAATGGAATTTAAGTAATTGATTTTAGTTAGGGTTTATGGTATTTGATAGTACCCTTCACTATACTTTTATAAGTATCTAGTAATTAGAGGATTCCTTATCAGAACATCTGAAAATATGTTTATCTTTGCAAGAATGTGAAATTTTAATCTATTTTACTATATGGACAGATGAACTAATAGGTTTACTCAACAGTAACCTCTGAACTGAAACATTCAACTGGCAAAAATTAGATTCAATTAAGTCAGAGTAGCTTTTTCTCAGAAATACAATTTACAGCTCTTCCAACTGCCCCCTCTTCTCTTTCTGTTTCTTCTTCTTCTTCCTCTTCCTTCCTGATTAATCGTGGAGATGGTCCTGTAGATTCTCTTGTCCATCTCTTCTTTTTCACGACTGGGGCAATTACTATAGGTGTTGTGGTTTGAGTCCCCATCTCAGTTGTTGTGTTCCCTGGAACAGTCTGGTTCCCGGCTTCCACCACGGTCTTCTGAGAGTGTTGAACTGCTGCTCGGTAAGCACAGGCCAGTCCCCAATACAGGGCAAGGAGCTGCTGGTTTTCATTGGGGTAGGCAAGGCACCGTTCCATCAGGTGACGGGTCAATTTCTTGGGATCAAGCACCTGTTCAGGCGTGAAATCCCAGACAACAGGAGGTGTCAACCGCCCCAGGAACCTGCCCAAAGTCTCCCATGCCCCATGCCACCCAGGAACTGGATGCCTCAGGGCACCTTTCAATATATCATCAGTCTTTCCCTTTGTATCACACTGGGGTAGCATCAGTTTGTACAAACAGCACAGTGTGCCTACAGTGTTAAATAATAACAAACTGTTAGTAAGGACCACGAGGGGGTTCCCCATAAAGCCACCCATCCATCCATAAAGCCTTCCAATGTCAATTTCAGGCAGGGAGGAAAGGGTGAAGTTCCCCATTGCTCCCAGCCCGTAGCTTCCCCCACATAACAGGACTATTAGCATGCAAGTACCAAAGCCAAAGCCAGCACTCATGGTTAGTAGCAGTGTGTTCCTAAACAACTGATAAGCACTGCTGCAAAGCAAAACTCCGTGTCCTGCACAGGAGCTCACTATCCAGAAGGGTTTAGTGATTTAGTTATTTAGTTATTTTTCCTATAGCATGCAGTATGTCTATATATATATTTAACTGCCTTTATCTGCCCCACGTTGGGAACGCCAAAAAGGCTGTAACGGGTTTTACCCTGGCTGGAAGCCAGGGGCCCGAATGGTCACTCAGTCCCGACAATAAGATGATATACAAAGGGTGGTTTGGAATAAGGCAGTTTAATATAGCGCAAATGAAGCAAAGCAAAAGCCCGCGCAGAAGCAAAGCAAAAGAAACTAATCTCTACTTCCCCATCTGCAGAAGTATCCACATCCAGGGAAGCAGGGCCCTACGCGTCTCGGGAAGAATGTCCCCCTCCCTTGCTCCCTTCCTCCGCTTTTATATCTGAACTGACGTCATATGGTATGGAATATCCCTTTGGTCAGTCTGAGTCAGCTGGCCTGCTCGTGTGCCCTCCCAGAATCTCATCCTCAGTTAGGGGGAAGGGGTAGTGTGCCCAGCTGTAGTCAAAACACTTGTGTGTTATCAACACCCTTCCAAGGCACAGCATTACGAGGACTGCTGTGGGCTCAGACAGACCCAATACAAAGTACTACTGTTACACTCTTCTGTAGCTAGTAGTCTTAATGTACTGGTTTAGATTCCCTCCTGTGAAAATGGTGAAATGAAGAGTCTTGGAAATTATTTCCAGACATATGAAAGACATGAAGGTGGTAGGGAATAGTTAGCATGGATCAGTAAAGGGGAAGTCCCGCTAGAGTAGCCAGATAATCTACAAAGAAATGTCTGGCTGATATATTGGAATGGGCTGCCCAGGGAGGTGGTGGAGTCGCCATCCCTGGAGGTGTTTAAGAGAAGACTGGACGAGGAGCTTAGTGACATGGTCTAGCTGGGGGGTGTAGGGCTGGATGATCCTGGGCCCCTTCCAGCTCGGAGTGGCCTGCTAGACTGTGAGGGAACTAGGTTTGTGTTACCACTCTGGGATGTGCTTTCGGTCTCTGTACGGGTGTTAGATGGTGAGTTGGACTAGATGATCCTTGTGGGTCCCTTCCAAATCATAATATTCTGTGATTCTGTGATACGCCATATTGTTGTACAGCTCCCCAAAAGAACCTCAACAAGCTAAAGAAAGACACTGACAAAAACCTCATGGCAATCAACAAGAAGTGCAGTGTACTATATCTGGAAAGGAAGAACTACAGGCACAGGAGCAGGCTAGAAGGCAACCAGATGGAAAGCAGCTTAGCAGAAAAGGACCTGAAGGTCCTTGTGGACACCAAGCTGAATGTGAACCAGCAAGTCAAGAAGACTTGAGAGTTGATTCTTTCCCTCTACTTAGCAATGGTGAGGCCAGTACTAAGTACTTTGAGAATGATGTTGAGTTCTGGGTTCCACACTACCAGAGACATAGGACCTACTGGAGGAACTCCAACAAAGGGTCAATCAGTGGATGAAGGGATTGGAGGAAAAGTTGAGAGAGCTGGGACTGCTTACCTTGAAGAAAAGAAAGCTCACAGGGATGTCATTAATGTGCACAAATACCTGAAGGGAGGGTGCAAATAAGACAGAGCCAGGCTCTATTCAGTGGTCAAGACAGGCAATGGGCTCTATGTGGCCTTGCAGGCTGATTGGACCACATGAGCAATGGAGGTCCGTTCCAACCTTCGTGATTCTGTGATTCTGGGAGGGAATCTTAACTATTTTAGGAGGCTGTCAGATGATATGAAACTTACTGGCGATGCATGCTTTTCTGGAATGGACAGCTGGATATAAAATAGGTCACAGGAAAGTAACAAAAAAGATTTCATTCATCAGTCAATAAAACCAGACAAAAGAGTCTTCTTTTTTGTGTGTTTGTAATAGTTATTTTTAGTTATTAATAAATAGTATTTATTAAATATGGAAAAAGTCTTTGTGCTGTTATCAGTGACAGGTAAGTTTCAGTAAACATGTAAGAACAATTTCCATATGCTGTACTATGTTATAGTCTGTGAAAATATCAATACAGTATATCAACTATAGTACGTGTAGAACAGTATAATTTATTATTAAATAGTACCTTTCTTAACAGAATTATGAGGCAGATTTTACTTAGGTGAACTGGTTATAATACTCAAACATCATAAATTGTGTCATAGCCTGAAACATGAAACTGATTTAATAACATATTTTTAAAGTTTTTTACAAGGGCTTTATCTAGACTGGAAAGACAAATAATATGTTATCCAACATGTGAACCATGCAACAGAATTTGGATGTTCAATCTACTTGTAATATAGGTTAAAAATGACAGACAGGTTCCTAACTCATCTGAACAATAGGAAATAAAGGGGTTAAAAAAACTGCTCAGTTTTAATGAAAAAATTTTTGTGTCAGTTGATTGGTGTCCTTATTAAACAAAATGAAGATAGAATTTAATGAAGAGGAGAAACCAAGTGTGACTGTGTTCATCACAGTGTAACTATATATGGAGATCATAAAATATGAAAATTGTAATAGTTTTGAAATGTTGCCTTTACATACAAATGCTTAGGATACCATTACTGAGATTATGTTATTTGTTGGAAGTGATTTGTATTGCAACAGGCATATAGCTAGTCTTTTTCTTTGTAAAATGAAGGTTTTAAATGAGTAATGAAAAATCTTGGTACAACTATCCCACGAGTTATGTAGGGGCTGATCCATTACATATAACAGGTGACAGATTTCATAGAATCATAGAATAGTTTGGGTTAGAAATGACCTTTAAAAGTAATCTTGTTTAACCCTCCGTTTGTGTCCCTTTAATTACTATCTGTGTAAAGGAATATCATCATCATAAAGTGTGCAGGTATTTATAACTGATACATTCAACTACATCTAGCTGCTTCCAATCATGTTAATAATTTAGTCTGGGGGTTTTTTTTTCAAAAATCTGATACTAAGAAGTTGCAAGCTGTATATATTTGTTAGCAATTGATAGAGTCAATAGAGATTTTATGTAAGATTAGAAGGATGTGTTGGTGCATTCTCCTCCTGCTTCCTTGGGGCCATCTCAGGAATTCCAATCAGACCTTGGCTTTTTTGTAATGACTTGGGCAGTAAAGTGTCTCTTGACTAGACCAGAAACTCTCGCATGGCCATGGTGGGGGCGATACCGTCCATACCAAGAGCTTCTGTTGCCTGACTAAAGTGGGGAACAAGCAATAGTCTGTCATCCCCATCCACCTTAAAGGTTATTTACCTGAAACATATCTGAGTCGAACAGTACCATCGTTACTGGACTTTTTTAAAATTCCAGCAATTACTGACCTGGTTTACAGTCAGGACAGAAACTGGCTGATGACTCAAATCAATCATCTTGTGATCCCCTAAAGAGCGGTCTTTGAGATGTCCAGGACCACAGCAGGTTGCATCAGGATCTCCTCTGAGTGGGACACCTCTCAGAGCTCATGAACACTTAGGTTCACAATACTCAGAGGACCACTGTTGAAAACTGAAAATAGGGGCCTCGGCTGATACCCCTACTCCTCAAGGATCAATCCTCAATTATTGGGAAATGCCAAGAAATTTGAAACAAGTATTTCACAGAGCTCAAGGAGAATTTTTTAACAAGTACCTTTGTATAATTACCCATCTATCTGTCTGTCTGTCTGTCTCTCTCTCTCTTTTTGTCTATGTGTATGTATGTGTGAATTGATTAAAATAGTATAGTATAAATATTGATATGTTGGATCTATAATTATGTGACCGTAGTAAATCCTGCTGACACACTCTGTAAATGT
>WEKX01027854.1:17356-27624 GCA_013390025.1 Pitta sordida
TTCAGCAGTGCGTAGATGCCAAGTCTGCATGGTCAGCTCTTAAATGGCTGTGTATTGTATGAACACGAACCCAGAACTAACTGGCTGAAAGAGTTGTGTCACCCTTCATTGCCTGCTCTCCTCATGATAAACATACATAACACTGACTTAGAGAAAANCATACACAACTGACTTGGAGAAAAGGGTTTAGCAGAACGTAGTGTCAACAATCCTCTTTGGACTCCCAGCTGGAGGATAGAAGGCGTTAGAGCCCTTGCTCTCAGAAGAAGCAGGCAGTTTTAGAAGCTGGATCTCGGTAGGACAATCTGCAGACTTTCTGTACATTTTTCCTTTCTTCTTTTTTGAATTCTTTTTAAGAGTCTTTCTCTTGGATGCTACCTGAAATCATCTAAATAAAATGAACAAAGAGCACTAGGAGCAGAATGTAGGATTCACTGTAAGCACTGACCTTAAACTAACTCTTCCTTTCTCTCCTTGCAGAACCAGAGGGTCATCTGTATTCATAGCTTATTGGATAAGATTGGTTCCAGGAGGTAGAAGAAGTCAGTTCAAAACTCACAAATCAGAGGAGCAAAGAGATTCCAGATCTCATACTTTTAAAGTGATTTCTCTGAATTTGTACATATTAACATATAGCAAGCCATCGGTATAGTACTAAAAGGAATATGTGACTTGTTTTACATTCTAAAAGGATTAATTCTAGACTGAGAATCAGTCACATGATTGAGAGAGTTCAGTTCTGCACTCTCTGCTCCTCACTACATTTTTTAATATTGTTATTATCCACTTAAATAAAAAACATCATTTATTTTCAGCCCTCTAAAGTTTTGGTGGTACTGTTAATATACTATATTTAATATTAGCTTTGAAAATTAACTAAGATTGTCAGTGAGAATAAAATTAGAGGAAGAATGTAAAAACACAGAAAAATTGTTCAGGTTGGAGGCAATATAAAGCATCTGGAATTAGATTTCAATCCAATTCTACTTTTCATTCTAGACACATGAATGGAATCAAACATATACTTTAATATAGCAATTGTCACTAATCTGCAATAAATTGTAAATAGTGATAGAACACTGCAGTTATGTAAAGTTTATAGGGAAGCAAGAAGTCAGAGAACCTTAGAAGATAATGTTGACGCATACTTTGAAAAAATACACATATGCTCTTCTGCTGTTTCAGAGCACAATATTATTTTAAAAAAGAACAAACAACAAAATCCCTCCCACAACCCCCCCAAAATCCTAAAATCTTGACCCCTCAAAAAGACCACACTGTAGAAAACTATTATCTATGAAAATGTAAATTACTAGAGTCAGAAGACATATTGGAAATAACGCAAGAATAATGTTGAGGCATCAGGAGCGCCATGTAGGTAGTGAAATTAATTGGAAAGGTTTGCTTTTTCCCTATGTGTGGTTTTAATCATGCAAGGCTCAAGTTGCTGTGAAAGGCACCTAAGAATTTTGATAGCCTGAAGTTCTTATTTCTTCACTGGCAGGAAACAGTTTTTGTGTCAATTTTTTCCCCCATCATTTCCTTGATTTTTTTTGTCATCAATCACATGCCTATTAGCACAGCAAATACATTACTGAGAAGATAAAAAGTGAAATATTTCTGAAGGTATTTAATTGTGTCAGTAGCTGACACAACTCTTCAATATTTTCCATGTCAGATATGTCTTATATAACAGTTAACTTTGCTTTCATGTTACACCTCTGGGAGCATTTGTTACCTAATCATAGATATGGCAAGACTGAGGAAGGCCTTCCAAATTTTATTGCTCAGATTGATGCCACTGCAGATGTTATTGACAAAATACATCACTACTTAGTTCTTTCAAGAAGTTTACTCTACAAAATGGTGAAATTATAGGCATCGACGTTCATTAAGACTCCTATGAAATAAGCACATATTAATGTGGAGTGTAGACCATATGGTGTGAAATTACTGGAAACGAATGATGACAAGTACAATTTCACTATATATCCATAAGCACAGAGGAGTTGGAACAAGCTGATGTCATGAAAGATGGTTATGCACAACATTATGTTCTATTCAACGTGGAAAGTATTTTAACTTAGAGCACTCCCACAACTGCTATAATGTACACTTGGGTAGAACAGTCTCAGTAGCTAATACTGGAAGCAGAGCTTGTTGGGACAGTATTGTGGTCCCTAAGCTGCAAGATTGAAAAGAAAAATAAGGCAACCAGCGTTGGCAAACACTTTCCTGTGAAACAAGACTATAAAATCTAGAACTCATTTGTGTAGAAAATTGGTGTATGTTTAAATGCTTTGAGAAGAATTAGAAATGCAAATTAACTTTATTTCTTAAGCATTCACAGAATCACAGAATCAGTAAGGTTGGAAAAGACCTTAGAGATCATCGAGTCCAACCCAGAGTAGATCAATTGCACTTGTTAAATAGAAAC
This sequence comes from Pitta sordida, assembly GCA_013390025.1. Taxonomy (NCBI): domain Eukaryota; kingdom Metazoa; phylum Chordata; class Aves; order Passeriformes; family Pittidae; genus Pitta; species Pitta sordida. Next base: position 19,794 of record WEKX01027854.1, read on the forward strand.
AAAACCTTGGGCATGACATTTCAGTACGAGACATTAAAGGGCACCTCATTTGCCCAAGAAAAGTTTTGGGACTGACTGAAGATCTGTGTGTGCAACATACTGCTGACCCAACCTGAGATGGTAATTCCTATTATGCTGTTTCATACGAATGTCTTTAACAATAACTTTCAATTATCTTGTGTTTGTAGTTCAGTATATCTACATAGTATGGTGAACATATTGTGATTTCTGTAGGGTTCATCACAAATTGATCTGGAGGGGAGCTCAAGAAAACTCATTTAACAAGGCTTATCTTGAACTTGGTCCTCATGGAGCTTTTTCCTACTGCTTTTTCCTTCTTATATCTAAATGACCAAGAGTTCCTTCTGCACTTGGAGGCATAGACAGAAATGGGGCACAGGAGTGTTTCTATTCTGAAGATGGACTGTGAATGTCAGAGAGGACAGAGGAATAGAAAAGGAGGGAAGTTAGAAAGAACAGCTAAAACTAGAATTTTTTTTTCCCCCTACTTTTCTGTCTGGGTTTCTCTTGTCTGCTCGTCTGATGAGAAATGGTGTTCATCCTAGGCAGTGCCAATTTTATTCTGTATATTGAACCATACCAATCTGAGAAAGAGCAGAATAGGTCTCTGAGAGCATCCCCAAGTCTCAAACCAGAGACTAATATCCCTAAATTTTACATTTCTGTAATAGGCTGGATTTGGCTGGCTACCAGGTGTCCACTGAGCTGTTCTCTCACTCATCCTCCTCAGCAGGGCAGGGAGAGAAAATGCAAGGAAAAAGTTTGTGGATTGAGGTAAGGAGAGGGAAATGACTCAACAAATCCCATCATGGGAAAAGCACTTCACTTGTGGAAGACTAATTTTTTAGTCACGAGAGTGTCAGCAGCATCACTGATGGGTTCATCTTTGGCCAGCAACGGTTCTATTTTGGGATGGTTGTGTCCAACACTGAGGCAGCTCCTGATCTCCTCACCCAGGGGCCACACTTGAAGCTCCCCTGCTACCAAAGCCAGCGATGTAAACCTAATAAAATTTATCGTTAGTGCACTGACTAAACCTAATTCTCTTTAACTTCCAAGAGAAAGTTAAATAATTTGTGTAATGAGCTGAAATAAAAAGAATTAAAGTAAGACTTCCTGTCCAATGACAGAAAGGTTGCTTTCAGAAATTGTTTATACCACTTCCAGATGTAACTCCTGCAAAGAACTTCTAGGGTAGTTTGTTTATGTAATTGCTCTCAAGTAGTTTTACAAGTCTTTAGTGGCAAAGCTTCAACACTTCCTTTCATGGCCACTCTAGAGCCGTGTTTAATGTCACAGTCAAGGAGCTTTTCAAGATAAAGTCTTTATAAGCCAGTGACAAATAAACCATAATAAAATGACTGCATATCTAATTATATGCCAGTTGATTCACGTAACACACTTGTAATAAAGTTTTTATATTTTCATATTTTTAATTTACAAGCTTGTCACTTGTCATTTAGTAATTTTGTTCAGATAAGATGAAAAATTGCTTAAAGTTCTTCTAATTGCCAATTCTTATTTATCAGTTCTAATTATGCATAATACTTGTATTATAAATCACACACAGAGCAATCTGTGGTTGAAGAATCTAAAGCGTATTGAATGTAGAAGACTGTGGTAGATTATACATGTTGAATATTAGGATCAAATGCTGAAAAATTGTTTCTTTAACAGAGTTCTAACTACTATACAGACTGTCACTAACACAAAGGGTACTGGAAGAGTGCTACATTCTTTTTAATCATATAAAATTACAGTCGGCCCTCTTGTACTTCGTGCCCCCCATATTGAGGCTTCAGATCTTAGTGGCATGATTTTTTTAGGGATGTAGGAGACTCATTTTGTGCATGTGCAACCTGCTGCAGCAGCGGTGGCGGTAGCGGTGGCGGCGGCCCAGGCGGCGGTGGTTGCACGGGTAGCAGCAGGGGGGAACGGGTGGCGGCGGTGCGGGTGACAACGGCGGGGGTGGTGGCGGTGGCGGTGGCAGTGATGGGGGCGGCAGTGCGTCTGCCATTCAACATGGAAGTCGGGCTAAGCAGACTCCAATTAAGGCCACGGGTCCACGTTATAGGAGACCAGACTGCATAAGCAAACTGATAATTAGAGAACCGTTAAGTCATTTTGTATCCGGGGGGTTCACTACTCATGCTTCTTGCTTGTAATGACAAGCATTTGAATGGACAAATCATCTCAATGATAGTGGAGTAAGGAGCTATCTGATGGTAATGCTGGAAACACACTGGTTCACAGGTTATTCTGAGTTGGAAGGGACCCATTCCTGACTGGCATCTTGAAGAAAGTAATTCAAAAAACCCTTGCTCTTGTAAGTTTCTCTGAACTGCCACTTATTTCGCCCAGCTTCCTCTATTCACTACTGGAAAAATAATTAATAATCGAGGATGCCCCAGTGGTGTAATTTCTTTACCTGGCTCATTGGCTAGATTGTTGAACTTATGCACAGTCTTTCTGTCCAGCTTTAGATTTCATTTGCATTCCTTGGGCCATTCATCTATTTTGCTTTCTTCTGCTGAAACTGACAAAAATCAAGTATATATTTTCTTCTATATATGGTTGCGATTTCCCCAATGTATGCCACTCTGGCTCACTCCAAGAGAAAAAAAACAAAGGATTGTGTGATTATTTTTTCACAACTATTGTGAAAAGAGACCAGAAACAAAAGGAAAATAGGACACTATTGCTGGTCCTGATAATATTAAATTTTGTACTTAGCAGCTTCACCTTCACAGGCCTTATTCTTCCATAGCCTATTCATTTTAAAGCTCTGTGTTTGAATTATCTGTACTTGAATGATTGGCTCTTGAAACATAATACTCTTGTTAAGTCTTACAAGAGATTAATTGAAATTTTGCTTGGTTAGAAGGGGTTCTTCTTATCTTCTGAGTAGTGCAACTCAGTGCTGAATTGCCTCTCCTTGAGGGCTACTTCTGAAAGTCCTTCATGTGCCCTGTAATTTCAGTCTACAGAAATTGCACTTCATAATTCCTAACACAACTTTTTAAGACAGTGTATTCATATTGATTAAAAATTAGAGAGACCCAGTACGTTAAAGGAGTAGGTTACCTTTCCAGATTACAAAACTTGACATTGTAAAAATACATTAAAACTTAAATGGACTTGTTACTGTGGTGTCAGAGAACCCTTCCCTGGAATGTGAAAGGATGATAAACCACAGTTCATGATTTTCTCTAAGAAACAGAAAACATTAAATGTTCCAACTCATAGTATTCTGTGATTCTGTGATTCAAGGAAAAAAAGAATATTAAAAATTGATAATTATTCAATGAAATGACTTTTAAAGAGAATGACTGATTTTTATTTTCTAACTGCAGGCATTTTTTAAACAAAAAATGGAATTTCCTTGAAAAAGAAGATTAATCTATTAATTAATTTATATTTAGTAATTCAACTATGATTGTATCTTATATAGATATGTTTTCGTGGGCATATATCACAACTCTTGCCAAACAACTGTTTGAGCCAAAAGGTCCAGACTTCAGGTATTTGACTACAACATACAAACACAGAGTTTCAGCTGTAGTCATAATTTCACATTTTAAAAATTTTTAAATCACATAGTAAGTTGAACCTTACTGAAAATCAAATAAAATCAAATAAATCAAATAAAAATCAAAAAATCAAATAAATTCATCATAACCTCTGATAAATGGTCATATATAATGTTGACAGGTAAAACAATGAAATTAATTTTGTATTACAATATCTAAGTCCTATAACCAGTGAACTTAACAGAGTTTTTTGTTTGTGACTGTTGAATCTCTAATTTCTTCATAATCTCATTTTATTTTTGATAAGACTGTGGATGACAACAGGTTAGGTAACAGGTTAGGTTAGGTAACAGGTGATAGGTTGGACTTGATGATCTCTATGGTTTTTTCCAACCTTACTAGTTCTGTGATTCTGTGGTTACAAAAGATAAATTAGTTTCTGGACACAGCTGTAATAAATACAATGCTGCAAGGATTTAATCTGTACTTGAATATAATCTGTTACTCTGGTATATAAAGTTTCTGAAGCTTTAAAAAATAGATAACTTTCAGAAATTTACCAGAACTGCATGTACTATAAAGGGATTATCTTATATGTGTGCATATGTATACATATATGCAGAAAAATATGAATGACTGTGAAGAAGAAAGACCCATATAACTGTTCGCTGGTATCGGCCGAAGGAAAATCTGTATATAGCTGTAATTTTGTCCTAGGAGTCTTTTATTAACTGCTCTTTTAGAGACTGAAGCATGGGCAATAACAGTTGTTTTGGTTTCATTTTAGTTGTTTGTTGGGAGTTTTTTTCTTTTTTTCACCCCCCAGAAGCTATATCTAGATTTAATGTCTCTTTTTTCTGTTGCTTGTTCCTATTAAATTAACAGATTTCGTAGCCTCTGAAGGTAATATTTCTGCCATGCATGGCACTGAAAAAAACATTACAACAATTGATTCATTATTTTAAAAATTACCATAAATTGTGTGACATTAGCCTGAGCACAAATGGCTTAGTAGCGGCATTCTTCTTTGATTTCATCCAGATATTTCAACAACGGTAGCCTAGAAGATAGTTTTTCTACTGTTACCTGGCATGTCTGAATACCACCACCAGTGGGCAATAATAGGCCTTTTATTCTCACTTTTGAGGCTTTGTCCATGGGAGAAACAGAAGAAATATGAATCTTTATCACATCTTTATCTGGTCTTCTTCTAATAATTTCTGACTAAAATTGGTCTGTTTAGTTTCTTTGTACTGTCTTCATAGAAAACAACCCTCTCTCTGCCTATTATTAGATGCCTGTATAACATTAAGTATAATCAATTATTTTATAAACTCCTCTTTCCTCTCTTCCTCTTCTTCCCATTTGAACATAGATGAGCAATTTCCTTGCTGCTGCAGAAGCATTTTGAAGTGCTGAATATATGAAAAAGCTTGTAGCCAGTGCAGTGAGCTAAGCACTTTGAACAAGGATAGCAGCAGTTAGAGAGGAGGAGAGAGGAGAGAGAGGAGAGGGAAAAGCTTCACAGAGAAATTACATTGCAGAGATGTAAATCTTGGTCAGCCTTCAGGCTGCTCCATGACCTTACTTTATGCCAGGGTCTATAGCTATTGGAATTGTTCAGCCTGGAGAAGAGGGGGCTGAGGGGAGACCTTATTGGTCTATACAAGTACCTGAAAGGACATTCTAGACAGGTGGGGGTAGGTCTCTTTTCTCAGGCAACCAGTGACATAACAAGAGGATACAGTCTTAGGCTGCATCAGCAGAGATTTAGACTGGATGTTAGAAAAATCATTTTCACAAAGACAGTGATTTCCCATTGGAATGGGTTGCCCAGGGAGGTGGTTGAGTTACTGTCTCTGGATGTGTTTAAGAACACATTGGATGCTTAGTGCCTGACGTAGATGATAAGATGGTGTTAGGAAATAGGTTGGACTCGATGATCTCAGTAGTCTTTTCCAACCTTGTTAAATCTGTGATTCTGTGAAGTATGACAATTTTTTGACCGTGCTTCTTAGGTGACCATGTGTACTGGTTCATGAACTGCCCTACCAACTTTGAGGTTTTGCTCCCCTGGACCCCAGGTAAAGGTTCCCATCCCATTTAAAGCATATTCTAGTGTTTATGATGAAATTAAATTCTCTTGTTCTTCCTTACTGAGCTCTGCCCACAGCTCAGCCTTAATAAGGCCTCTTCTTCTATTATCAGAAGTAATACCCTGACAGGCATAGCCCCCAACTAGCTCTGTGCAAAGTAGGAAATATGTTTTACTTGCCAAAACAGGTAGCAACAACAATAAAAATATTACATAAGTATGAACATGGATCTCATAGCTACTACCAGCAAAGAGTTTCCAGCAGAAATAGTATGGAAAGAGAGTAATTCCATGCAACCCACAATTTTTTACATCCCCTTCAGGACAGGAGTGTTACTGAGGGTGGGTAGCATAGGTATGTACCAAGTTAATTGTCAGCTCTTTTGTTGTTTTAGTTACTCTTTCATAGGCATGTGGTTTAATTTTTTTTTTAATTACATTTCATAATATTGCCATATGGGATTTTATGGTAGTAGCATCCTGTGTGAGACTGAAGTGTTTGAGGAACTTAAGAATCATACAATAATAGGAGTTAATATCAAGAGGTTATTTTGTTATACTTTTCTTTCCCCTGCTCAATGGGCCCTGTACTCTTCAACGTCTTCATAAATTACTTGGATGCAGGACTGGAGGGGATACTGAGCAAGTTTGCAGATGATACAAAACTGGGAGGAGCTGTTGACTCCCTCAAAGGCAGGGAGGCCCTGCAGAGAGACCCGGACAAATTAGACGACTGAGCAACCATGAACTGTATAACATTCAAGGAGAGGAAGTGCCAAATTCTGCACCTGGGATGGGACAACCTTAGGTGTACCTACAGATTGGAAAATTACATGTTAGAAACCAGTGTCACAGAAAGGGACCTGGGAGTCCTGGTCAATGGCAAGTTGAATCTGAGTCAGCAGTGCCCTGGCAGCCAGGAGGACCAACTGTGTCCTGGAAGGCATCAGACAATGCATGACCAGGCAGTCAAGGGAAGGGATTGTCCAGGTCTGCTCTGCACTGGTACAGCCTCACCTTGAATATTGTGGTTGGTTTGGACACCACAATATAAGAAACATATCAAGCTGTTAGAGAGGGTCTGAAGCAGGGTAATGAAGATGGTGAAGGGTCTTGAGGGGAAGCCATATGAGGAGTGACTGAAGTCACTTGGTCTAATTCAGCCTGAAGAAGAGGAGACTGAGGGGAGACATTGCAATCCACAACTTCCTAGTGGGGAGAGAGGAGGGTCAGGCACTGATCTCTTCTCTGTGGTCACCAGTGACAGGACCTGAGGGAATGGCTTGAAATTGTGTCAGGGGAGTTGGATATTCGAAAGGGATTCTTCCCTCTGAGGTGACTGGGTACTAGAACAGTCTGCCCAGTGAAGTGGTCACAGCACCAAGCTTGCCAGAGTTCAAAAGGCATTTACACAGACAGAATATTCTGAGTTGGAAGGGACCCACAAGGATCATCGAGTCCAGCTCTTAACACTGTCTCCCTGGCGGGAATCAAACCCGGGTCTCCCACACGCCAGGCGGGGACACTTACCACTGTACTAAAGTGGATTTTTTTTTTTTTTTGGACAACACTCTTGAGCACATGGTGTGACTCTTGGGGATGGTCTTCTGCAGTGCCAGGAGTAGTCCTTTCCAGCTCATCATATTGTTTGATTCTTTGAGACAAGATCAAATAGGCTCAACACTGCAATGTAGACCCCAGAATAGTTACTATGGCTCTCTAATCCTATAGGATCCTGAATTCGCTAAGCGCCCTTTCCCTTTAATCTGAAATCTCCTTGACTATTTTCCTTGCCCCTCAATACTTGGTACTTGTAATGGAGGACAGAAAGGAATGTCAGCAGGGGAAGTAACAAGCATGACTGCTTCAAGTCTATGGCTTCAGCTACTGGTTGTAAATCAGGGCTATCTTCTAAGTTGTGGGACAAGAGTCCTATTCTGCCCACATAAAGCTCAAACCTAACTGGGCAAGAGACAAGTGAGCAATATTGGACTTTTTACTCTCCTTTGGAGGTCAGAAGCACTAAAAGATATCCTTGAGGGGAATGGGAGGGAAATAGATGTTCCAGGAAACTGCTGAACTAGATCTTAATTAAAAGGACTGGATCTCCCTCTACCGGTCTTTAAATGTACCTAATTAACATAAAATTGGAGTCTCAGAGATTTTGTTTTAACTTCTATCCCCC
>WEKX01027856.1:0-35692 GCA_013390025.1 Pitta sordida
GACTTGACTGGTTGACGAAAAAAAGGCGATGGATGTTGTTTACTTAGACCTTAGCAAAGCCTTTGACANCTTGAGAGGGTCCAGAGAAGGGTGACAAGGATGGTGAAAGGACTGGAGCACAAGCCCTATGGGGAGCGGCTCCGGGGACTACGGTTGTTCAGTCTGGAGAAGAGGAGGCTCAGAGTTGACCTAATTGCTGTTTACAACTACCTGAGGGGAGGTTGCAGCCAGGTGGGTGTGGATCTCTTCTCTCAGGCTGATGACACCAGAACGAGAGGACATGGCCTTAAGCTATGCCAGGGGAGGTTTAGACTGAATGTTAGGAAGAATTTTTTCACAGAGAGAGTGAGCTCTCATTGGAATGGTCTGCCCAGGGAGGTGGTGGAGTCGCCATCCCTGGAGGTGTTTAAGAGAAGACTCAATGATGAGCTCAGTGACACGGTCTAGTTGGTGGGGAGTTGGACTAGAATATCCTGGGGGTCCCTTCCATTTTGGAGTGGCCTGTGAACCTGTGGCCTCTGAACAATTAAAAAAACCTCCAAACCACAACCAAACCCAAAGAATGGTGGTGTTCTTACCCCACAGAGAGGACACTTGCAGAATTTGCTCATGTCTTGTAAATTGTCAGGGAATCCACAGAAGGGAAACCGACTAAAAATGTTTGGTTTGGAGAAACCTACAGCTGAAATTCGCATTTTTTTAAATGCACGGGAATCAAGCTGAGAGATTGGAATCACACAAATGAAGATTTATTCTGCTACTCATGGAACAGGCTGTTTTGCGTGGTTTAAGCTTGACTCTTGTAAATATGAATGGTTTAAATTAATATCAAGATAATTCTTACTTTGTGTCTGTTTTTGTAATGTTTACTTTTAGAAAATTTACAGTATTCCTCTTTAAATATCCAGGTCTTCGTCTCTCCTCCCTCCCCCCAGTAGCTTTTTAAATCCATTGTTCCAGAGTAGTCTTCAGGAATAAAACTAGAAATTACCGAAAAAGTAATTTGGTAATGGCTAAGGAAAAAACCCTGGTGAATTTAAAAAGAAACTGTGTTGGTATTAACACATTTACTTGTTTGGTTTCTTTTTACCAATAACAGCTTTTGACTCAAGACTAGAGTTTAAAAACTTTGATACATATGCTGAAGTAAGTTTTTAATTAAATATTTTCTACTTAAACCAATAAATAATATACTGCATATTTTTCTCACAGTTAGCGTTAATAAAATATATGTGTAATTTTTACAACTAGAAATATCACTGTGGTTGACATATTTTACTGTACGCATAGCTTGATTGTTGCAGAGTAGACATGTGCCAGAAACATTTCAGTTTAGCATGATGAATATACTGTAACCCTGTCAGAAATCACGTAGCAATGCCAAACTATCGCTTTGAATATAGATTGAAAAACAGAAATAAGTGTGTTGAGGAGGGTTTTCAAATTCTCTCAGAATCCAGTCATTACTGCTGTTATGGCCGAGCACTTGGGAATGCTGATGCTCCATGGGGGATTCCTGGGAAGTGAACATTACTTACTTAATCAGAGTAGTACAAAGCAAGGTCCTGTTGGCTGTAGGTGCCATGTGAGGGCTGTGAGCACCACAGCAACGATACTGGCTCACGGAGGGCAGGCAATTTGTGCAAAAGTGTAATGATTTTCTGAGGCCTTTTGTTAAAATTATAATGGAAAAGACACAATTGTTTGTGATATCTTCAGTGCTAACTGTATTTCAGATACTTGATTTTTTTACTGATTACATATGAAACACTTTATCCAGTGTTTCATATGGATAACAAGACTTGTTGAAGTCTTGTGTCTGAATTATTTGGGCCCGATTCTGAGCTCAGATTGACTACAGAAGAGAATAAAGCCAAAAATCTTAATGGAAATCGTCAGGATCCTGATATTTTGAGGAATAGTGTATCAGGAAAGGTAAGTACTCCTGCATCTTTGATAAAACTTTCTTTAGTGTTATACGTGGTTTAAATAAATGTAGGATATATCACTTTTCTTTCAGGTTAGATATTTTTATATTTTCAATAGAGGCTAAAAGTGTTGTAGTCCATTTCAAACAGAAGCTAAGATATGATCATGGAATTTAAGTTAAATACTACATTTTTATATTTTATAAAAATATTATTTATTAAAAGTAATAAAATATATTCATCTGCACAGGCCTACTGTCTGCCTTTCTTTTTGAATATTACCATAGTTTTCAGGCTGGAATTAAGAGGATTGTATCAATATATTGTCTTCTTTAATGGACTTTTAAACCATAGGCAGTGGAACTGATTGCTCACATGTAGATACAATTAGTGTAAATGATTATTTCCTGACATTAATATACTAAACAACAGACATGCATTGTTTGCTCTATTACCATTTTTAGTTGTTAAGCTGATTTCAAACACTGCATATAAAAGTCTGATGGCTGAATAGCAAGGGGATTTTCTGTCTTTGATGATTTGTATTGAAAAAAATCACAGTTGAAACGAATAGTAAATGGAGAAACCTGCATTTACCTCTTACCTTTCCTTTCTCAGAAATATGCCTCAGAGTGCTGGGACAGATGGAGCCAGGTAGTTTGAGAGCAGAAAAACCCCAAACCAAAATCGAAGCGAAACCAAACCCAAAACCTCGTGAGAGGTGGTAGCCTGGAAAACTGAAAACAGTGTTCAAAAACAGCCAAAGGGAAAATCACTTTGTGAGTGAGTTATGTAGGAAAGAGCCTGTCTGTAAACTTTACTTTCAATGTCTACAGTCACTGTATTTGTGTCTATACAATATATTGCTATGTCTCTGCAAAAATGTAGTGTTTTTACGTGCACATGAGTTCCTCTCTAACAATATTCTTGCTTGGACTGCTTATAGCTCAGATCCTACTGTGCCTTGCCCCCTGTGAAGAACGAGCCCAGTGTGCTTATGGACTGACAAGACACCCTATTCTCCTATAGCTGAATTAGGGCTAATACACATTGCGCACACTGCTGCCTGACAAATTGAATCAGCTGCTCTAAGTGATTTTGCCTGTTTCAGAGTACTGGGAAACTCAAAGGGCATCAAGTCAAATTACACATTGATCGCTGTTTGCCCTGTAGCTTTTGCACACAAAAAGAATCACATACAATGCTTAGAAGATTAGTGGAAGAGATTGTGCCAGGGGAATACCACATGCAAGTATGTACAAGTTGGACTTCTCTGGTTGGTAGTAACATTGCAAGTCTAGCCATCCTGGAAAGAGCAAATTTATGTTAATGTGTGCTTCCCAGTTGACACAGACATGGACTTCATCATCCCTTATACAAAGTTTCTAATTCCCAATTTAGCCATACAGTAATCCATGTTTGGTTTAGGGTTATTTTTCCTTCTTCAAATAACAAAATGCTATTTGTTAGAGTTATGTCTAGATTTTTTTTTAATTTATAAATGCAAATACAGATGTATTAAAGTTTATATTAGATAAATGTATCTATCGATAATAGAATATCTTTAACAATAGAGATCACTGATCTGCGACTGTATGATCCACAACTATTCAGAGTTTGGGTTACAGTCGGATGCTTGAGAACTCAACTTTTTGTTTTCAGTTCTTCCTTAAAAATCAGTGAAAAAATAACTTAAAAGAAAAATTCTCATTTGAAAAGAGCTTGTAGACAAGCAGGGATTGGCCTCTTCTCTCAGCAATTAGTGATAGGACAAGATAAACTTAAGCTGTGCCAGGAGAGGATTAGGTTAGGCATAGAAAGAAATTCTTCACAAAAAGGGTGAATAGAGATTGGAATGGGTGTCCTGGGGAGGTGATGGAGTCACGTCCTTGGAGGTGTTTAAAGAAAGACTGGACATGGCATTTAGTGCAGGGTCTTGTTGACAAGTTGGTGTTAAGTTTGACTCGATGATCTTAGAGGCCTTTTCCAACCTAGTTCATTCCATGATTCTGTGAACTGTTTATTCCAATAGCTGACATTTAAAAGACAATACACGATATTATACAAATTACAATGATACACCAGGCATTAGCACACAGCCTTATATTTATTTTGTTAGCAGTGCTTGTGCTAGCTGGGGCCTCCTTCTTCTCCTTGTTATGCTGATGAGCAAATTTTGCACCAACTCATAGAATTATAGAATCATCAAGGTTGGAAGACACTTTCAAAGTCATCCAGTCCAACTATCCATCTACCACTACCACTGTAACCTCTAAACCACTAAAACATATCACCCAGCACCAGATTCAGATATCTCTCGAGCATAATCAACAGCCTTTGTGTAGTGGATTTCAGTTTATTGATTTTGATTGAATAGGAGAAAGTTCAGCATGGATCTTCCAAGTCATTTAGTCCACTAAAGAATCATGAAGGTTTCTAATTTCTCTCTGTTGCTCTGTAAATTTCTTATTTGCTCCAGTTTTCTTACAGCTAGTTATTAAAAGCATTAACATAATTTCTCTAAAATTTAATTTCTATTCTTGATGTTATATCTTACAGTCATAGACCTAGTAAACATGTCAAGAAAGCATGTTCTGTCACTACTGTGAAATGAAGTTTCTAATCAATGAGAGGTGACAGCAAATGTATTGTTGTTTATGTACAAACTTCACAACTGTTTCCTGTCACATTCTGTGTTTTGGGCACATCTTTCTGTCATCTAATGCTTACTACTCAGTCATGGTGAATATTTTAGGAAGAATATGCTGCTCAGAACTCTTCCTAACACTGTTTATCTTTGTTTGCTTAGACTGAAACATTTTTTTGTTTGGTTTATTTCTTCAGTAAATTCCTTCCACAGAAGGAAAGAAAATTTTCAATTCTAGTGACTTTCTTCACTACATATGAAGGCGATTTGAATTCAAGGACTGATAGTCTTTTGACTTGACTTAAAAACCTATTGTGTCTGTCATTTAAGGTCAAGTGTCTCAATAAAACCTTCCATAGATGTAACTCGTTAGCTTGTACTTTGATTGGGTCCCTTCTGCAATTTTCCCCCCAGCTTTCTTGATTTCAAAAATTACAATGATGGTACAGTTATACCCTGTCTGTTGCGAGGAAGGGGACATGCCAAGGACGTCGCGAAACGCTAAACTCGCAAAGAAGTGCAGGTTGTTAATATGCATGCAGGCCATGCCCATTGCTCCACCCCCCGGAACTCTGAAGCGGTGCGGACAATTTTCTGCTTCTCCCCTCGGGCTCTGTGAGCCAGGGGGAGCAAAGGGAACCATTTCTGAGCGGCTGCTGTGACTGTGTGTGCTTGCAGCCCAAACCTCACACTGCTGCTCCCCCCCCAGCCCCCTGGCCCGGCCCCAGTGCTCGCGCTGGCCCCAGGGGCCCCACGCCGCCCCGCGTGTGCTCGCCCCGCCTCCGCGTTGAGAAAGTGGTGTCCCTGAGCTCTGGTCAGCGTTCTTGGAGCCTGGAAAAACCTNAGAGGCAGCGCTGCTCGGGCTTTGACTGGGCTTTGAGTAACAAGGAATAGCATGTCTTGTGGTGGTGCTGCGCTGGGTCTCAGTGGAGCACACAGGAGCAGGTCAGGGATGGGGTCAGGGTGTCACAGGGCTCTAAATGCCACTGCGAGCTGCAGTAAACCACGTGCTCACCGCCACCATGCTGCACACTAGCCGCTGCTGCGCACCCAAGTCGCCAGGTGCGGGGCTGCCAGCACAGGTACAATCACAATTTGGTCAGTGGGAGCGACCGCAGCAATCTGGAGAAGCCCATGGGATGGGGAGGTGGAGGGGTCAGGTTGGTATGGGAGTTTCTTTCCCTTTAACATCCACCGGTCCTGTGAGAGAGGGGCAGCGCTGCCCATATGGCCCCAGAGGGCGGGGGAACAGAAGCCCCCTCCCAGCATACAGCAGTTCCCCCGTTCAGGGACGGGCACACAGTGCCACCATTGCAAGCCTCCCTAACCCTAACCCGCCCCACAGGCACCGCGGCACCGCCCCTCAGCAGAGCAGAGTCAACTGCACAGGTCTCGGGCGGCTCGACTCGCAAACGACTGAATCATAATTGTGAAAAATTTGCTTCGTAAATGGGCAGGGTAATAATGGAGAAGTCACGATGCAGTGGGGATTCACTGTATTTGAGTTTTCTGGGAATTTCTGCACTGATGCATATTGTGAACAGAGTTTTTTCCTAGTTCTGCTTCTGGGCTTGCTCTGATTTTTGTAATGTACAGTGCAGTGCTGCCTTCCCTAGGCAGTCCTCTTGTTGTTTTCTTAACTTGTTCTGCTGTTCCTTGTGCAGGAGTAGCTTGTGGAACTCTGTAAAAGTATAATTGACAATAGTAGCTAAACCACAGAAAAACATTTCTAAGGGTTCAACAGAAATTAAGAATTATGAACATTTTCCCTTTTTTTTAGCTCAAAATGAGGAAAAGTGAAGGTCTCACAAGCCTCAAAAGGGCCCTCCACCTTGACCTGTCAAGCCAACAGAAGTTTTATCCATTATAAACATGGGATTCTTCTAAAGGACCTACTTGGTATGGGACTGTATTAAAGTAATAATGAGTAAATAAAAAGGCGTGTTTCAAAATCAAACATTTGATAAAAATTTATTTAGAAAAAACTTGAATGTCTTTGCTTTCCTCCCTCTCCCTGCACTCACCAGCAAATCACTATCCTCCTTACAAAGCTAATACAAACCAGGAGTAAGTTGCTATTCTCCCTGGAACAAAAGGTATTTAATTTTTTAATAAATGTCAGGGTGTGGAGGGTGGTGGTGTTAATAATTTTTTTTTCATTTTTTGGTACTATATGAGTTGCTGAATTTGATCCTCTTGATTAAAGTGTTTTGCAGTTTTGTTCCTTCCCTCAAATCACATTTGTAAACACTGGTTATTCTGTGAGCCAGGAAACCTTCCTGCGAGCTGACACATAGAGAAAATCTAGTGCTTCTTATCTTTCCCCCATTTTGGTTTCCTTGGTGCATGTACTTGTATATATTTACTTTTTATGTTGTTTTTATTTCCTCTTGTAGATGCTTTGGGCTTGAGCCAGTGTTCACTAGCAAAGCAAGAAGAGATATTCAAAGTGATTATCAAATAGATAATACAGTAGACCCCCGTTACTCGCGGGCTGTTGGGTCTGGTCAGACTCCTGCGAGTTGCGAAATCCTCAAAGATAGCGAACCCACTACGTAATCGAGTACACCATGCCTTTAGCCACGCCCCCTCCCCATACAAGGTATGGAGGATGGTCCTGAGAGTGGGGCTTGTCTCAGTTGTCTGGCTGTGTTACAGGCGGGCGCGGTGCGGGGTGGTGCGGAGCGGCACGGGGCAACACGAGAGCACACGGCAGCACGGGGGTGAGGCGGTGGCACAGCGGCGGCACAGGGATGCGGGGCAGCTCAGAGCGGGCTGGGGGCCGGCGGCGAGAGATGGCCGAGCGGCGGGCGCAGCCCGTGGCACACACACAATGGCAGCCCTGTCACCCCATCTTGTAGCCTGGCGGAGGACAATTCTAGCCGTGCAAAAACACACATTTACACTAAACGCATCCCGAGCGTGTCGTGCCGGCTCCCGGCTGGGGCCAATTTACATATTCNTTCGTGAGCAGACAGGGCGTGCTGTGCTCGGCCTGTGAGCGGTGGGGAGGGAAGTGGGGCCAGCTGTGCTTGCAGTGCAAGTGGTGAGACCTGGGGCTGAGGCAACTGGGGTCCCGGTACGTTCTGGGCATGCGCCGAGGTCGCACAGCTCGTGGAAAAATAACCTGCAAATACAGAAGCTCGCAAATAGCGGACCGGGAATGTAGAGTGCTGCCAGAGACGTGGACTCAGTATGTAGGTTAACACACTGAATCTCTTTATTGAAAATCCGAGTGATTCTTATACAGTGAAGAAAACATGTTTTTCACACTGCAGGTGGTGTTTAACAGTGAGCTTCACATGAGAACCTGTCTATAAGTTTACATACTTCAACATGGGAGAGCAGGGAGTAATGCCTCCCTCTGTGGGACCCCTTCAGGGTGCAAGGACACTCTCATGGGAGCACCCAGGGAAGTGAAGGACACTTCTCTTGTTACCGTGAGATTGCTTAAGGGAATAGAAATCAACATCTTTGGTACAGTGAGATTATTAGCTGCAGGCCTGTCTGACTTCTCAGCTTCTCTCAGGCCTTTGCTCTTTTTCATGCTGTGATGCTTTTTGGCCAAATGTGGCTTGCTGCTACACAGGAATACACGGGGTCTCACTGTATCTCATCTTGAAAAGTAACCAGTGTTCATCACGAGTTATTTGAATCCTGTGCTTGAGGCCACAAAACACCTTGCAAAAGCAGCTTGTAGTCCTACATCTATGTGCGAGTCTGTCCCCATAATCACAGAATCACAGAATATTATGAGTTGGAAGGGACCCACAAGGATCATCTAGTCCAACTCACCATCTAACACCTGTACAGAGACCGAGAGCACATCCCAGAGCGTAACACCAACCTAGATGCCTCACAGCCTAGCAGGCCACTTCGAGCTGGAAGGGGCCCAGGGTCATCCAGCCCTACACCCCCCAGCTAGACCATGTCACTAAGCTCCTCGTCCAGTCTTCTCTTAAACACCTCCAGGGATGGCGACTCCACCACCTCCCTGGGCATCCCATTCCAATATGCAATCACTCTCTCTGTGAAAAACCGTTTCCTAACGTTAAGATTAAACCTCCCCTGGCGTAGCTAACCTCCCCTGGCGTAGCTTCATTGTAAAGTAATTGTTCACTTTGTTTTCTGCTTAATACTAAGTGTTTCCTACTTACCATGAAATTATTAGACCCTTAAATTGAACCTGCAGGTTTGGGGTTTTTTCCTGTTTTTTTTTTCCTATAGTGTTGTGTTTCTATATTAGACTGTCTCAATTTGGTAGGACCAAATTGACTGATACTTAAAGAAGCATTTTAACCTGCTACCTAATGTTTCGTTATGCCTCAAAATGAAGATTTACATTATAGAATTTCCAGAAGAGGCAGCTGTATTGGGTTTCTGTGGCCAGTTTTTAGCAGCGGAGGGGCTGTAGGGGAGATTTCTTTGAGAAATTGCTGGAAGCTTCCCCCATGTCAGGCAGAGCCAATGCCAGCCGGCTCCAGGATGGACCTGCCACTGGTCAAAGCCAGGCCAATCAGAAGTAATAGTAATGCCTCTGTGATAATATACTTAAGAGTTAAGGGTTAGATGATGATGGCTACTAGAGAGGAGCAGAGTGAGAACATGTGAACAACAATGCAAACACCAAGATCAGTGCAGAAGGAGGGGAGGAGGTGCGCCAGGTGCCAGAGCTGAGGTTCCCCTGCACCCTCTGGTGCAGACCATGGTGGAGCAGCTGCATGCCTGCAGGCCATGGAAGACCACAGGGGTGCAGAGGTTCACCTGCAGCCTGTGGAGGAGCCCACACTGGAGCAGGTGGATGCTGGAAGAAGGCTGTAACCCTGTAGGAGACCCATTGGAGCAGGATCCCCTCAGGGAACTGCTTACCCCTGGAGAGAGGAGCCCACATTGGAGCAGGATTTTCCTGATAAGACTTGTGGCCTGTGGGGAACCCACACCTGGAGCAGCCTGTGCCTGAAGGAGTGTGAGAAGAACTGCTGCCCATGGGATGGACTTATACTGGAGCAATTTGTGAAGGACTCTCTCCCATGGGAGGGACTCATGCTGGAGAAGGTAATGAAGGACTGTGTCCCATGGGAGGGACCCCACGGAGAGCAGGGGAAGGATTCCTCTCTCTGAGGCAGAAAATGACAACTGACCATAACCCTCATTCCCCATCTCCCTGCACTGCTGGGGTGTGGTAGAACCTGGAAGGACAGGTGGGAGAAAGGTGTTTTTAAAATTTATTTTGCTTCTCATTCTTAAGCTCTGATCCTGTTACATAGTAATAAATTCAGTCTACTTTACCTGTGACAGTCATCAACAAGGGATCTCTTATGTTCCTTATCTCGACTCACAAAACCTTTTGTTATATTTTCTCTCCTCTGTCCATTTACTAGAGGGAGGGAGAGATTGGCTTTAGTGGGTCCCTGGCATCCAGCCAGGGTCAAACCACTAGAGCAGCCAAACTAAGAAATCATGAAAAACAGGGAAATTGTCCTAATTCTCTTTTTATTCTACTGGCGATTTTAACAGGAATATTGATGCTATTTTGAAATCAGAGGAATTATGCTTGTGGGGCAGAGAAGTACACCTTTCCTCATCACATGAAAAGCGTGTTTTCCCATGGATGGCCCAACAGTGGATATGGGTTTGCCTTTTCCAGTGCAACTTTGCTGTGTCTATTTATCTTAAATGTCTTTATTTAATTTTCTTTACCCCTTATTGCACTATGAAGTATTTAGGCCTGTCTTTTTCATGGCAGTTTATGACAGTCTCTTGGCTATCTGTACAGAGCTTCTACCCTTATTCTTTTTGTCACAGCATTGCCAGAGTTCCTCTCAGAGAGGAGCTAACTGGAACCTGGGGACTTTTCCAGCTGAGAACAAAACTGTTCTTTCTGCAACCTGTATTTCAGCAATGAGTAAAGAGAAGTTTTGTAGTCAACATTAAATAAAAACACATAGTTTCCTGCAGCTGGAGTCTCAGTATTGTGCTAAGTTTCCCAAAGCCAGTGTTGCAAGTGGCAGCTTTTAAATGCTGGTGGTACTGCATCCCATGGTTTTGCAATTGCAAAACTCTCCTTTTGTTGAATTTGAGATTATTGCCCTCATTACAAAACTACCAAAAGAGAAAACAGTTTTGCAGCATCTTGCTTTGGGAATTGCTGCTGTGAAGTCAATGCTGTTATTTTATATGTACTGAAGGCAGAAAGCCACTTGACTTTGTTTAACAGTACTGCTCTTCATTTTACTAGACCTCCCACCTCCCTGTCCTGGGATATCTTCCTTTCTGAAATCAGTGGAGTTCTCTAATAGTGGAGTTGTATAGCTCATAAAAATGATGCCAATCTTGTTTTTTTAACAGCTGCATATGTTAGTGTTCACTTCCTATGCTGATCTTGCAGAAAGCGCCATAATCTTAAACCCTCATCTGAAAATGTTATGATCCTGTCACTTTTTTTCCTCGACTCACATTTCAAAGAGATTTGCTTCTTTTTATCATCCTGTCTGCCTTCCCATTACCATTTTACATTATGATATTGAAGCAATCTTTGATTGTTTTGTAGTTTGCATAGGTCCTTGTGTAATATATTTTCTTGCTTGTCTAGTAGCATGTTAATTTGGTTGTCGGCAAGGCTGCATGTCAGTGACACAACCTGCACAAGCCTAGTCTCATCTGCCTCGATTTTCTGAATAGCTGACATATTTTGTCTGATGTGCTATATAAATTGTTTGAGTGTTTGGCTGAGCCCCTTTTGATAATTAATATGTATATTATTCACTGGGGAATTTTATATATGAATTTACTCCACCCTTCCCTACTTTTTCTGAATAATAGGAATTGAATATGCACAAATGCATATGTACAGTCACTACAACTTCTCTTTTTCTTTCCACCCCTGATGGATGATTTTACCACAATGATAGAAAAATTGATGTTTGTTATGGTGCTGATAGTTAGCATATGACCGTGGACAACAGGGAAGACACAGCAAAGTTCCTGTAGGGAGGGGAAGGGGAAGGAAAGGGACCTAAACTTTCATTTTGGCTGCATTCTGCATAGTTTGAAAACCTCAGGGAAACTTCGGAGTGTTCTGAAAGGTAGGCTACAAAGTACTGATCCAATCGAAAGATAACCAAAGGACAGCTGAGGGTGGGGAGTCTTGAAACAGATTAAAAGTAATCACAGCCCGGTGGCCTGAGGCATGCAGAAAACAGAACCATTAATGCTATCTGGGAATCCATATAATGTCCTACATAGCAATTGCCACTAAAGAGAAGAATAAATTTCTCTAGCGCTTCTTCTTGAAGCGAGGGAGTTTCTTATTTCTGCCGATGTAGTGACTGAGAGAATTATCCTGAAGTGTTTTGAGTGTCAGCCCTGATGCTTGTGAGGAGGTGAAGGCTTTGTCACACAGAGTGAGTGTTTCATATCCAAGGGGTGCCTTGACTTTTTGCATTCTTAATTTACAATCCAATTAATATGCATCTTAATTCATAATCCAATAAAGCTATACTGAGGGATACTAACATCTTATTTGTGCTCAACGTATTTTAATGTATAGAGTAACAGTGGAAGGAAATTGCTGAAAAATAATTGCAATAAGATATTTCAATAATGGCTTATATAGAACCTGCTGGGAATATCCATACACTGTTGATGTTTCAGTAAGGATTTCAGTAAGAATATTTACTGTAATAAATGCAGTAGAGTTTTATTTTGTTTTACGTATTTAAAGTTTGTGAAAAACAAAAAAAATTAATTACCTTACTTAGTTGTATCTCTTGAATTATCTTGACCCTGTGTACTTGCTCTTAACCAAACTATTATTTTCTAAAGAGCAGCTGAGGAACTGTTTAATATGTAAAACTGAAAGCAATGTAATTACAAACAGAGGGGAAGAAGTAGTATGTGACATAGTTTCCCATGGTAAGCTTCAGTTGGATAGGAGTATTCTGTGTTGGGTTAGGAACTGGTTGGATGGACAAGCACAGAGAGTGTTGGTAAACAAAGCCACATCCAGCTGGCGGCCTGTCACTAGTGAAGTCCCACAGGGATCAGTGCTTGGCCTGGCACTGTTCAATACCTTCATTGATGATATGGATGATGATATGGACAAGGGAATGGAATGCAAGTTTGCAGATGATACCTCGTTGGGGGCAAATGTTGAACGGCCAGAGGGCAGAAGGGCCCTTCCAAGAGACCTTGACAGGCTAGAGAAATGGACAGATTCTAATGGTATGAGATTTAACAAGTACAGATGTCAGGTTCTTCACTTTGGACATAACAACCCCATGCGTTGCTATCGTCTGGGGGACGAGTGGCTGGAGNACAAGCACAGAGAGTGTTGGTAAACAAAGCCACATCCAGCTGGCGGCCTGTCACTAGTGAAGTCCCACAGGGATCAGTGCTTGGCCTGGCACTGTTCAATACCTTCATTGATGATATGGATGATGATATGGACAAGGGAATGGAATGCAAGTTTGCAGATGATACCTCGTTGGGGGCAAATGTTGAACGGCCAGAGGGCAGAAGGGCCCTTCCAAGAGACCTTGACAGGCTAGAGAAATGGACAGATTCTAATGGTATGAGATTTAACAAGTACAGATGTCAGGTTCTTCACTTTGGACATAACAACCCCATGCGTTGCTATCGTCTGGGGGACGAGTGGCTGGAGAGTGGTGAAATGGACAGGGATTTAGGAGTAATGATTGACAGAAAACTTAATGTGAGCCAACAGGGTGCCCAGGTTGCTAAGAGGACCATGGNATTGGAATGGTCTGCCCAGGGAGGTGGTGGAGTCACCATCCCTGGAGGTGTTTAAGAAAAGACTGGATGAGGAACTCAGTAACATGGTCTAGATAATGGGAGGCTTGGATGGATAGAGTGTGGTGCCCATGTTTGTGGGTTCGATCCCTGGGCAGGCATTTGCTTGGGAGTTGGAATAGATGATCCTTGTGGATCCCTTCCAACTCAGAATAACCTGAGAACCTGTGAACTTGTGTAGTCACAGTTCAGAAACAGAGCCTTGAGTACCTTAATATGTGCCTACATAAATGATTACTATTAGTTTGCTTCAGCATTTAACTGAATGGGTTGGTTTTGCCATAGCACATTTATTCCACCTGTTGATAAAGCTATAAACTACTTAATTCTTATTTCCGTGTTTTTTTCCCTTCTAATATGTACCAGTTTCATGCTTGCGTGAAAGTAAGTTCCTTATTTTCATGAACACAGAAATAGACCAAATCACAATGGAAGCTGAGAGCATTTGGAATATAATTTATGAAATGTAATTATTAAAAAAAAAGAAATATGACAAGGAATTTTTTTAAGTTCACGTGTTTATATATCCATTTTAAATTATAAAACTGAGTTAGTCCTTGTGAAAGATGTTTCAGCATTTAAAGATGTAGATATATACCCTCTGAATAAGTCTGTTCATAAGAATGGACTTATAAGATTTTTGTGCTTGGTACACAAAGTAATTATGTGCGTCCTGGGTAATGATGCAACCATTGCCACTGGGTCTAATTAACCTACATAGATGCTATATATAGTAATTGTATTTTTAAGGGTTAAAATGATATGAAATTATATTTTTTTACCGTAGGTGACTACTGTCTTTAAAAATAATGGTCACATTTTTAGAAATCAAGATACATTCACACTTCTTATCAGAAAAAATTCTGTGCAAGTGTCATAAATCATTACTCTTTTGCATTATTTAAGGTAGCTCAGATAGAGGGCTTTGAACTAGAGGATTTTTTTTCTCACTTTATTAAAAATACTGAATTTTCCTTATTTTTTCAGTGTCGTACATTTTGTAGTGCTTCCTTATTAATGCCTTTGTTTTAAAAATGGGGCAGAGAGACTCCTGATCTCAGCAAATATCTTAGTGAGTATACTTGTGCTTTGGGGCAAGCACAACTTAATATTCATAAATCTTGAAATGCAGAGGCAAAACGTGAAGAGAATCAATGTAGATTCTCAAGCATTAGGTATTGGGGCAAAATATCTGATGTGAACAACTTATCAGAGGATTGGCAACATTATTAAAGTATCATGTAAAAGCCAAGCTATTTCTAGGTTTAAAAAAACTATGGAAAGCTTCCCAGTACAAGTTGACATTTCAATAAAATATGGCTAAGAAGAAAATACCTCAAAGAGATTCCAATGGACTAACATGAAATAGAGCAATAAAATAGAATTATCAAATCAATTAAAGCTGCTTTTTAAATTGACAAGCAAATAGTTCATATTCTAAAAGACACAACAAATCATGTGTTGTATGTGTAGTTTAGAAAATTTTTATTTTTGACTAATGAAAAAATCTCAATAGATGCCCATAATACATGCTCTATAGCCGTGTTAACATTGAAAATCATTGTCTCAGCTTGTACTATGGATAAAAATTTGAAGGCAAGTATGAGAGAAAATAGTCCGTTACAAATATCACTCTCTCTAACTGAAGCTCAGAGTTGTGCTAAATATAACCCGTGAGAAAAGCAGATTTTGTTACGTATTGATGACTAGGAAGTCAAGACTATGACAGATCAGTGGCAAAACCTAGTTCCCATGTCAATATACCTTTGGAAAAAGTATTCTGCCAGCAGTTCTCTCTTTTTGATACTAAGGAGAGTCTGCATTCAGCATTACAGGATCACAGAATATACTGAGTTGGAACAGACCCACAAAGATCGTCAAGTTCGACTCCTGGTCCTGCACAGGACCATCCTCAAGAGTTACACTATGTGGCCGTGTGAACTAAGATAACTCGCAGGTACCTCTCAAAATGCCAAGAGTAGAAGGATTTAGGAAAATTTATTTCCAAGGTGAGAATGTTAAAAAAAACATAATGGCATGTACACCTGGCACGAAAGAAAGCAGTTTTTCCCTCTCCAGGCCTTCTTAATGCCTTCCCTGGTTCCCCTTCACATTATTTGTGAAACAATTACCTGTGAAATAGTTGTTTTCAGTGAAAAGTTATCTTCTCAGGGAGCTAACTCCTCTGCAAGGCAGAAGGAGAAACATCACTACCCTTCCAGGGAGAACACTTTTATGAGGGACAGAAATTTGAATATCATTGAACTAGATCTTACTCAAAAGGTTTCTATATCTACTGCTCAAGAGTAATTTGTAGATGTTATGGACACAGAATGGCATGGAAATGGTGGGGGGCAGCATGAACAGCAAAGCGTAGTGTAAAGTTGTGCATAGAACTCTTGATTATGGGATTGCCTCAGCTACTTCAGAGTCAGTAGAATTCCGGTTGGAAATGTTCTCACATTACATTTAAGTGACTTTGGGAACAAGAACTGGTTTCAGTGCATGATGTGTGTCCTCTTCTACATTTGATTCAGAGAAAATATGTATTGCTTCCAAGTAATTTATGAGGCACCTGTCCTGCAAGCCTATTTGCAGGCACAGACTCCTGCTTCTTTAGCACAGTTCATGCCTGGGAACTTCCACATTAATAACCTATGTCAATTAGGCATTTCTTCATTGTCATTTAAAAAAATTCTACTCAAGATGAATAGGAAGGGACAGAATCCGTATTTCTCAGCTTTGATGGTTTTGCAGGTCTAGCTGCAGTAAAAAGCATTAAAACTTTTTTTTTTTTTCTTAGTGAAGTCAGCAGATCCTGCTCAAAATGCTCAAAAGAACTGGCTCCACTTCCACTACCTCCCTGGGCAGACCATTCCAATGAGTGCTCACTCTCTCTGTGAAAAACCTCTTCCTAACATTCAGTCTAAACCTCCCCTGGAGTAGCTTAAGGCCATGTCCTCTCAGTCTACTCTTAAACATCTCCAGAGGTGACTCCACCACCTCCCTGGGCAGCCCATTACAGTGGCAGATCACCCTTCCAGTGAAGAATTTCTTGCTAATATCAAGCCTAAACCTCCCCTGATGGAGGCTTAGACTGTATCCTCTTTTTCTTTCACCAGCTGCCTGAGGCAAGATACTGACTCTCGCCTGGCAACAACCTCATTTCAGGCAGTTGTAGAGAGCAATAAGGTCTCCCCTGAGCCTCCTCTTCTCCAGGCTGAACAACCCCAGCTCCCTCAGCTACTCTTCATAGGGCTTATGTTCCAGTCCCTTCACCATCCTCACTGCCCTCCTCTAAACACATTCTAGTATCTCAACATATTTCTTAAACTGGGAGACCCAGAACTGGACACAGTACTCAAGATGTGGTCTAACCAGGGCCAAGTACAGGGGAAACTAGAGTAATTTGCCAAATTTGTATTCCTTTTGTGATTACTAGTGATATTTTCCAGAACATATGGCTTTAATTTATTTTCTTTGTGTAGATATTTCCTTTTTTAATTTATTAGAACTTTATAGAATAGTATTTGAATATATTGATATGTATTAAATTACGTATAAACTATAATTACACTTTATTTAGAGTGTAAAGCTGTAAATTTCTGAAAACAAGTATGTGAAACATGACACTGAAATGTGTATAGAGAGAGCCATTTCACAACTCTGGTAAAGGTCTGTTTGTATTTGTCTCAAAACAGGGAAATCAAAACCTGCAAATTTTATGTCCTCATATGACAGCTAATGGTACTAGAACTATTACTTTGGCATATTTTTTGCTGCACTCTAGCAGCAATCATAGGATTATCCCAATAAACATTGAAATAAATTTAATAATAATAACAATAATAATAAATAATCATTCTTCTTAGAAACTACAGCTATCCATATGTATGAACACAATTTTGCAGGATTTTTCAGAGCTGTGAAGATTCTTTTCCTTTATAATTTATTTTGAGCAACAGAGATTTGAAACTTTCTTGGCTATGTATACTTTGAAAAACATAATGATCTAGTAGATAAAAATACTTATATGCCTCAGTTTTCCTGTACATGCTTTTATAGGTTATTTAAACTTTTGGGATGTGCTAGTGTGCTCTGGCCTAGCAGCAAAATTCAGATTGTACTTTGTGAAAATATGATTTAAGGAATTCCCTGTAATTTCAGTATCAGTAAGGTGGCATGGGCAAGTTTACAAAGAACATTAATCTTTTTCTTGGCAAAAAATACTTTTACCCTCAAATCCCCAGGGTGAATGTATGTTATTTACCATATAGAAAAGTGCAGAAGACTTCCAGAACAAGATTAGGCAGGAAGTACTGTAATAAGGAAAGCTTTTGGTCTGGGGAGTGTCGGAGAACATGAAAACCTGTCAGTCAATGCCGGACTGCCATCTGGTGCTTGCAGGGGTAGGAGCTGCCTGCCCAGGCTTTTCCTAGCCCTCATCTTCCAAATTAATTGAGGTCAACAGGAGAACTTGCCCATTTCCTTACTTGTTCATAACTTAAGAACTGCATGATCCAAATTAATACATTTCTTAGCAGTGTAATAATGAAAAATTACAATTTTGCTAAGATTAAATTGTATCTTTAAATTATTTAGAGGTCTCAACTGTCCATTAAAACAATCCATTTCATAAAACATGTAATTGTGTTTTCATAGAACAAAATACTTATGTTCTGACCGTGGCAACACTGCAAAAGTTTATCTATTTAACTATTTCTGGACAACACTTTTGGAGAAATATGCATGGGCATAATTTGTTTTGGCATGATGTCACAGTCCACACGTCTGGGCTGGACATGTGATGGTTCATTTGCTGAATCTCAAAGTGCAAAAAAAATTCTGAAAAGGGGTTTAGCTTTGGTCAAACAGTGAAACTTTATTAGGCACCTGTAAAGCAGCAGTGCGATAGGTGAAACTGAGATAGGAAAAGTAAAAAGAAGAGAGAGAGAGAGAAGGGTATATAGCTACCATCAGACGATGAGTCCTCAAGACATCTCTACAGATCATTGTCAATTCTTCGGTGGGAGAATTTTCCAAAGTTCAGTTGCTAAGAGGCCATCTTTTATATTAGATACTACCCCTTGCCCCCTCCTCTGTCCCAATCTCATCTTTCTCTGCCACATCTGCCCAAAGAAGAGTGTCAGAGGCATGGTCAGTCTCGAGTGGCCTTTTGCCAGAAAGTGTGTTTTCATGTTGCGATGACAGTGGAGCGTATCTCATTCCGTCCCTGGATGACGGAGGGAAGGGTACAGCATATCTCGTTCCATCCCCTGGGTAACAGAGAAGAGGACGGCATATCTTGTACCACACCGTTCATTGCTCTGGGGTATCAGCACCCTGGTTTCCATAGGAACCCCATTCCAGTCTCAGTCCAGGGAGCAGCACTTGGCAGGCCAAACTCTTGTCGAGATCTTAGCCTAAGTTTATTTGGGGGGGTACCTATATTGTCCAAGTCTCTGATGACAACGTTGAGACAATACTCCTCTTCTGACTGACTCTTAAACATGAGTTGTCTCCAATTGTGTCTACAAAAAGTATGGCCGAATATATTGAATTCTGTAAGTATTCAGGTCGCCATAATCCTGTGGGTTGGCTGAATACATCAATTTTTTCTCTTTTCATAAAAGTTGGGGTCCATATTTAACTTCAGCCATGACAGTGAGACAGCTGGGCTCTTTCTATGGTCTGCAGTAGCAGAAGGGCTTTCCAGAAGATTTATCTTAGGTGAAATTGGTCTCCTACGATGGAAGAAAGATGGAATAAACTCTAGAAATTTCTCCAATTGTCTATAGCCCTAGAATTCAGGTTAGAAAACTAAAATTAATGAGAGGAATTTCACTTACCCTGTTTTATTTGGAAAATTCTACTTTTTGATACAAAGAGCATATCTCAGTTATAAGCCTTGACTGGTTGATGCTACATATTAATTTTCAATAGATTTCCCTCCATGCTGTGAAATAATCATTTAATAAAGCTTTCAGGGGCAGGGTGAGCCTTAGTAATATAGCTTTAATAGATCTGTTGCCTGGGAACATAAATCAAGGCTTATGTCCGATGCCAGTATTAAAATAAAGACTCCCATAGGCAGCCTTGTCCCTTGTGTAGGTCTTAAACAATATAAACCAGTTGTGGTCATATTTTTCTTGATGGGAATGTTTACAATAGTGCTCAGTGCAGACCTGTAATGGAGAAAAAAAAACAACATCCAGGTTTAGAAGACACATGAAAAACCACCAACTAATAATATTCCTACTGATGAAATTCATCTTGTGTGATCTGGTTGCAAACCTTAAAAGGAGTTATTGAAACATTATGCATTTCTTACTTGCATTACTTACTTACTTTCTGCTTCTCCTGCTGCTTAATAGTTTTGAAAATTTTGTACAGTTACGTAGTATTTTTTTGATACAGGAAATATTAAAGTGCTTTTCTAAGTTGTTGCAGTTTTAAGCCAGGGAACCTGATCTTGATAGGAAAAGGGACTGGAGACAGGTTACTCCGTTGGACCTTTAGAGAATACAGAGTTGAAAACAGTTGTAGCACCATATTGGTGTTGATGCAATGATTTTTTCTACTCTAGTGCTAAGGCCTATGTTGCAGACCACCTTTATATCACTTCTCCATTTAGAGACAAGAAAAATGGTTGAGTGTTTGGGCTCCTTGAACACCAACAGTCCCTTTGTGATGAGATTTTGTGCAGAGTCTGCAAATAGAGTAGAAAGATTCACATGACAATTATTAAATGCTTTCCAGCGTTTCAGCAGTGGAAAGTGGTAGCAAAAAAGTTCACCACAAATTCTTCATGAAAAAGATTCCCTCATAATGAGGCTTTGAATCAGTGACTGGGAACACTTCTGATTAAAATATTTTGTATTTTAAAGTGGTAATCATCTTTAAAGTCTTTAGGTAACACATAATTTTTAGTTATGTTCTGTGTAACATAAATAGTAAAAATTCCATGAATAATTTGAAGTTGTTTAAATTCTGATTGGATGAGACTTCATTATGTATTATGTATAAGCAACATACATATGAAAGTAGAAAAGCTTATAAAAAATTCACTATTGTTATTTTTAGTAGCATATTTAAAAATAACTGTGCAAAATGTTTTCTAGTCATAAATTAGATTTGAGCATGTAAACACATGAAGGTTCGGCACTGTGACTAGAATGCTCAGCCGGAGACTAATATATAATTAACATAATTAATGTTTTATTGTTCTTGTAGAAAAACAAATTCAATAGAAGTGCTTGGAAAAGCGTAGAACTTGAAAGCAGTTTCCAACAGGACATATTTAAGATTTGGTGATGACAGCTTAAAAGACTACAATTAGAGGATTAGAGGTGTGAGACTGTCTTGTAGTTGACAGCCCATCAATTAGCAAACGGTTTGATGACACTTTTATCGATAAAAGATAAATTTTAAAAATCCCTTTAACCCTACTGGTACTCCAAATCTTAAAGGAAAAAAAAAAAAAAAAGAAAGAAAAAAAAAGTTAATCTCAATCCTTGAATTCCCTTTTGATATGTTCTGCAAGTGAGCTGGAAAGTGTCTCTTAAAAAGGAATAGTTCAACTGAAACAAATTCCTCTTGCTTTTGTCTCCAAGTGAACTGCACTGTGAAAGGACATGAAATGTGAATGCACTGCCTAAGAGGTTTACAGTTAAAGATAAGGTACAGTCTCAGGGTTACTATTAATGTCTCCATTTTACAGCAAATATTCTAAATGGTAAAAGGTTGTTGTTCAAGGAAGAAGAAGTAAAACAGAGCTTTAGTGTTTTTAAAGGTTCTCTGTAGATATCTAAATTTTTCATTTGAGTTGCCTTTGTTGCCTTGTTAAGAGCTGTTATTAGAGCTGCATGAAGAAACTTGTAGTTATTGAGGTGTATGGAGTTATATACAGCAAAATAAGTGAGAACAGGGGAAAATGTTCTTACATTCATTAGTGGTGATATTAATTAATGTATTCTGATTCTAAAAAAGATGCTTCAATTTACCATGAGAAATTTTCTTCCAACGCTTACGCTGATTTGAGTTTGTTTAAGGATCAGACTTTCAGAAAAATAATGTTTTAAGTCAAAAAATGTATGAAACATTTTATGTTTACATTTGTGCATGTAATTTTTCCACATGAAGGCCTTGATAAGAAGTTACTCCAAAGTTCATGAAAGTTAATGCTAAAGTAATCCACGCTGATTTTGGTGGATGTTAAATAAGGCCAGGCCTTATGTGCAGATATAGATAATTCCGACTGGAACCTGAACATAAAAAGATCTAGTTAATATTTCCTTTGCCTTTATATATCTAGACTCCTGGACTGAACTCCTGAAACGTACTGAAAATCTAACTTTCTTGATCCCATCATGTTGTAGTAGGAAAATAAAGAAAGCTATATTGTGTATCCTAGTTAATCTTTTAAGTGCTGATCCTTTCTTTGGGATGGAGGATGAACTGAATGATCTCTCCAAATATTCATAGCTGTTTTCTATTATTTTAATTGTATAGGTGTAAGAAAAGCTGATTAGTAGTGTGGAAAGGATTTAAAATATATACACTGACTTAGTCTTTTCAAGTTTGATGCATTCATCCGTTTTTTATATATTTTGGTGGCAAAATATCCTGAAATTCTGCAATTATGTTTAATTAGTTAATTTATTAGTTAATTAATTCTTTAATTAGTTTAAAGAAAAAGTGGATTTTTTTCAGCAATTTTTTATGTGTTCAGTGTAATGTGACATTAAGTATGATTGCAGATGGAGTCCTTAAGTAGGAGAAAGTTAGGGTCACAGAGTAGATTTGTCATTTACACTAGACTGAGTCCACTGACTAGTGAAGTGAAGAGACCATGGAAATTTAAAATGTTGTATTTGATATGTGAATACAAACCAAAGACTGGCATTTCTTGAAACTATTAATTAAAAAATTTAAAAATATTAATATGTTAAATTAATTAGAATGACTAAAATATATCAAAATATACATACATAATTTTATTATTTACAACACTGAGCTGAACATAGAAATTGAACCAAAACCTTTTTCAGAACAAGAATGTTTTGCTTTTTTTTTACAAAATGTGAGTGTAGCTTTGATTGCTGAAATTTTGTGGGAGCTATGTGGAAGTACAGTGAAGAAATGGGACTGAAAATTTCTGTTTCACCCCTCTTCAGAAAATGGTGTGAAAGTCCCCTGAAAGAGATCTGTGAAATAGCATCAAGGCCTGGATGGCTCATAAGAGGGAGAAAAAGTAACCTCCTAACCAGGGAAGTCTTTTTTCCATTTCTTTTCTCTCCTCCCAGTAGAACAGTGTGCGACTGGAAACCAGTAACAGGTTTGGCTAGGTTAGGTAATAGGTGATAGGTTGGACTCGATGATCTCTAAGGTCCTTTCCAACATTACTGATTCTGTGATTCTGTGATTCTGTGATTCAGAGCCAGGGCTGATCTCACCTAGTGCTGTAGAACTATATCTGAATGAGTTACCCCAGAAATTGTGCAAGTCCATAGAGAGAAATTGGCTCTTTTTTTTTGCAAAATTTATCTGACCTGTTTTAGAGAAACTGTGGCTCAGGGGTGACTGCTGCTTTCACTAACTGTGAAGAGAGTCTTCAGTGAGGGGAATGTCAGTGCTATTTCCCTGTTTGTTTCCAAGGGCCAGTTGAGTTTGTGACCTAATCCCATTCCTTTATTTATGGAAGAGATTTGGGGTTTGTATTGAAAAAGAATGTAAGAATCATGTGTCAGAAAACTGAAATGCTGCTATTCCAGTGCTTTTAGTATGAAGATTAGAAGGGCGGTAGGTCATCTTCCCTGTTTCTCTACTAATAAATGGATAGCTGGATTGCCTGGCTACATTACACCTTCTAGGGATTTTCTTTAGTCATATTAGATACAGAAGGCTACTACTGTATGTATAATATCTTGATCATGCAAGACTCCCCTGGCAGAGGAGACTTGGAGAACAACTCTTGGCAGATAATATGGCAGAATTTCCATATGAAAATATTTCCACTTCTTACATTTAGTTTCCTAGATGAAATTTTTCATGGGATAAATTTTCTGACTAATTCTGACTGCAAATACATTTCAATGAATTTGTTACAGTATTCTGGCTTGTATCCTAAACCCAAATGGAAAAATGGTACGAGTTGTTCAAAATAACCATGATGAATGAAACTTCAAGTTTAATTAAGATATGAAAACCAATTAAATTCAGCCAACATAAATGATTTTATTTTAAACATTGATTGGTTTGTACATTTTTTTTGTTCAATAAAAGCAACTCATATAAACAAAACTGAATAGACTTATTCAAAACTCATTTGATGGTGAAAGCAAGTAATTGCTAATATTTCCTATTTAATAGAAGAATTTTTGAATTTTCACAGGAAACCCAGGATATTTTAATGAAAATTGGTCTCCCCCGGGATGAGAAACATTTCCCACTTGTATCTAAAATTCTAAGATAATAGCCATTGTACAGCTTGTAAGAAGTGTGAAACAGTTTTCTACTTTTCTAATCCATTGCAGATTTCACTACTGGAAAAGTAAGTACAGTTGACCTTCTTCCACTTCACATCCCCCATATTGCGGCTTCACATCTTAGCAGCATGATTTTTCAGTGATGAAGTAGGCCCCTATTCGCAACTGTGCCCTGACAGACATGAATATTCAAGTAGACAGTCATGAATATTCAAATCAACCCTCACACCGTGCTGCACGGACCACGGGCGCACTGCTCTTCCTGTGGCGCGCTGAGCTGTCCCTGCTCTGCCCCTCCGCTCCGGGCCTTCCCGGCTCCCCCCTCCTTCCCTTGGGGCCGCTCGGGGCCACCAGGACAGCAGCGCAGGCGGCTCCCCACTCCAGTGTTCCTGGCTAAGCAGAAAAGGGCTTTTTCCAGGCATGGGGTGGCTGTAGGCACTGGGAAGCGCTGATACAAACACCAATACACAGCAAGGCAGTGCCAAAACAGCACTGGGGGGCCAGAGGGGCCGTGCGAGGGTGCGGGGCAAATTTGCATATTAATGAACTGCCAATCAATGCAGAAGGTGGGCATCACAGGACCCAAATAAAACCAAGGTACTGTGGTATAGGAGACCTGACTAGTTTATTACATTAAGTTAATTTAAATTAATCAGACTGTTTTATGGTTAAAGCTGTCCACATTAACTATCTTAATTACACCTCCTGGTTATCACAGAATTGTAACAAATTTGCAGTTGTTAGTTCTCTCAGGAAGCCTGGTCTCGCCAGCTTACCACTTTGGAAGAGAGCAGAATGTGAACATTACACCCATTCATGGCTTCAGGTGATAAATCTAGTTTGTATTGCCTTGTTGGTACTGTCTGCTCTCTTCCACAAGCTTCTTGGCACATCAGGCTGTGTTTTGCCATAAACACGCTGCAGGCTGAAGGACTTTAGAGGCCCTGTGCCATTCAAGTTAGTACAAACACTGCACTTTCTGTTCATCAGCACTTAACAAATGGGCAATGATTTCATTATTCTCTGGGAGGAAGGAAAAATGTGGATTTATATTATAAGAATGAAGGACACTCTGGAAATATATAAAAGACACGCTCCAAGAAATATGAAAACCAGTGATAGGGTAACTGTGGATTTCGCTTTCTTTTAGATATGGCTCAGACAGATAACACGATAAATATGATGTAGTACATGATTTATTGTGATAAACATGTATTTTTAATACAGTGAACATAAGAGTAAAAATGTGTATCATTGCCTGACCTTGGTTTAGTTTTTGTTTTGTTTTTTCCCTTTGGATGACTGCAGTATTGCTGTTTTCCTTTAAATCTAAGATAACTTCTAATAACTAATGCATATGTATTTTAAACTGAAGTACATATCAAATTTAGTTACACATGAACTCTAAAAATCTCATGTAGTGCTTTGACCATGAGGATAAGGTTTGTGAAAACTTTCTGTTGTCAAAGAAATGTGGAAGCAAACACAATTGTTCAAAAAAGCCTTTGAATATAAATGCTATAGATAATGCTTTAAATTTTTAAATAGTTTGGGGTGGTTTTATGTGATAGATCTATTCTTTTTGATGTTAGTGATAACATGCATTTTATTGATCTGCCTTCCCAATGACCTGCTGAAGTTTGATGGTACGTATATCTATTAAAATGTTGCTTAAATTCATCTACCTTGGGTTTTTTTCCACACTGTTATCCCATCACAAATTATCCTGTGTTGAGAATAGTGGGTGAAAAACCACACTGCGTCTCTGAGCAATACTTTCCACTCATCTTGAAAAAGCAATTAAGGAATGTTCCATCTATTCTTCCAAAGCCAATGTTTACCTGTTTGGATATTTTCAATTATTTTTCCCTCACAACTCATAAAATTTTTCGAATTTTGCTTATTGCTTTTACAGTAATTCTATGCTTGCTCATGTTAGATACTAGATTAAACAATCTTTGTTGCATTTTTATTGTGTATTTAATTGTGCTGCAGTAGGTCATTAACCTCCAAATCTCTTTTGGAAATTGATTCATTTTGCATTGTTTACTCTGAATATGCAACCACTTACTATGTGATACATATTCAGCTAGATTTTGGCATACTATACTCAGATTTATACAAGGTGAACATATTTTTTGTATTGCAATAGAAAAATCCCATTGTAGGTTAGTCAACACTTGAAATATGATATTCATTGCATCAAAAATGCATTGCCAATGTAATTTAGGAATAAACATTTACATTTTAAATTATATTTGTTTAGGTGTCAATAACTGTTCTATAAAATCCTTCTGTACAGATGTATTGCAATAGAAAATATAAAGCCTTACCTTGTGGATAGTCGATACTTCTTAGAAATTATGATTATTAAAAAACTCCCAAACATAAAATGCATACATAAATGCTTTAGTATTTTAAGCATCGTAATAACTAAATTCTGGAAATTCAGATTCTCAAACAGTTCTGTAACTCATCCTGTTCAAGCCTAATGCAGCACAATGCAATTTTTACAGCACCCTTTGTGCTTGTATCCTGGAGCATTTCAAAATGAATAAAGTTAAAATTAGTAATGTAGAACTCAATTTCCTAGAGGAATTACTTTAGAAAAACTAAGTAAAATCAATGCCTTAAATGTTTGGATTTTAAACACTGACAATTGAAGCTCTTTTTATTTCAAGCAGCAAAGTATTCCAAATCTCCTGAACAAAATGTCTGAAGGCTCTGCAAGTTTAGAATATAAAAAAACTATTTAAGAATTATGAAACCATCATCTATTAATCTCTGAGTTCAGCCTTTCCATAGGCATGGAATGTAAATGTAATGGCTGTGTAGAGCTATGCAGCAGTCTCTGCATCAAATAGTAACCTAGCAGTTTATTTGCATTTCTATCATACATTTCAAACCAGTCCTCTATTAATTTCAGCAGAACAGTATAAAACCTTCATAAAATACAAGAGTGAACTGCAGTAGTATGCTGGAAAAAGGAGTTTTGTATGTGCTGCAAGAGAGGTGGAGCTCTCCAGAAGACCACAGGGTCACTTGCAAATCAGGTGGCTTTATTTGTGTAACAGGCCTCTTTGTCAGTGATTTTATTATAGTATCACAGTATTAACAAGGTTGGAAGAGGCCTTGCAGGTCAAGTCCAACCTGTAATCCAACACCAACCCATTGTCTAAACCATGGCACTACCCACAGGACCATCTATCCACCTACTAGACCATGTCACTGAGCTCCTCATTGAGTCTTCACTTAAACACCTCCAGGGATGGCGACTCCACCACCTCCCTGGGCAGACCATTCCAATGAGAATCACAGAATCACAGAATATTCTGAGTTGGAAGGGACCCACAAGGATCATCGAGTCCAACTCAACACTGTCTCCCTGGCGGGAATCGAACCCGGGTCTCCCACACGCCAGGTGGGGACACTTACCACTGTACTAAAGTGGTCGTATTAAGAGCTCACTCTCTCTGTGAAAAACATCTTCCTAACATTCAGTCTAAACCTCCCCTGGTGTAGCTTAAGGCCGTGTCCTCTCATTCTGGTGTCGTCAGCCTGAACGAAGAGGTCCACACCCGCCTGGTACCAACCTCCCCTCAGGTAGTTGTAAACAGAAATGAGGTCACCTCTGAGTCTCCTCTTCTCCAGGCTGAACAACCCTAGTTCCCGTAGATGCTCCCCATAGGGCTTGTTCTCCAGTCCTTTCGCCATCCTTGTTGCCTCTCTCTGGACTCTCTCAAGAAGGTCAACATCCTTCTTAAACTGGGGAGCCCAGAACTGGACACAGTACTCAAAATGTGGTCTGACCAGCNACATCCATCGCCTTTTTATCGTCAACCAGGCGAGTCACTGGATCATAAAAGGAGATTAGGTTGGTCAGGCAAGATCTGCCTTTCCAAAATCCATGCTGACTAGTTCTAATGTCATGAATGTTTTGCAGTTGCTGCGTAATAGCACACAAGACTATCTGTTCCGTGACTTTGCCCAGGACTGAGGTCAGGCTGACAGGTCTGCAATTGCTCGGATCATCTTTCCTGCCCTTCTTGTGAATGGGTGTCACATTGGCCAATTTCCAGTCTTGTGGTACATCAACAGTAAGTCAGGACTGTTGGTAAATTATGGAGAGTGTCTTGGCGAGTTCGTCTGCTAGTTCTTTCATCACCCTTGGATGCATCCCATCTGGTCCCATGGACTTGTGAGGATCCAAGCCACTCAGTAAGTCTCTGACTACCTCCTCCTGGATTACAGGACTCGTAATGCAACATGGGAGCAAGATGGCAGGGTGTGTAGTCACTTACAACTTCTATTTGTAGCCATAGTCTGCCTTATTTTTATGTCCCATTTCAAATGTCCTTTCTCTTGTCTTCCCTATTGTTACAGTTCACTCGTAACAAATCACTAACTTCCTCCATTGTGCCCCAGTAAGCTAATCAGTCACTAGTAGGACAGCCTGATCTACTGGACCTACTTTGAGCAGAAGGTCAAATCAGATGACTTCTGGAGCTCCCTTCTAACCCATATAGCTTTGGCGTTCTGTGATTATTGCTGAGTTGGGTCACTTTTCTCTTTATGTGATTTCTGCTTTAATTTAGTGTTATACTTAATGTAAAGGTGCTGCCTAGTTATCATTTAGAAGTGTTACTATCATTGTCCTCCATTTCTTTAAATAATCTGTGTCTAAGCTCAGTGAGTAAATGAATGAAGTTTGTATAAGCTTGCAGTTTTATGAGAGTATCCACATCTTCCTCTCTGTAGTGGTACCTGCACTGATTTGTTCATGAAAATATGAACTGCCAGAAAGACATTTTTCGCAGAATCACAGNTCAACATCCCTTTTAAACTGGGGAGCCCTGGCTCTGCATCCAGCTGCGGCTTAGAAGGATGGAGCTATTTTGAACAGCACTATTTTCTGAAACCATTGAGACTAGGGAATCTTTATAATCTGTAAAAAAAAATTTTTAAATATCTTTTATGCTCTGACAAAGAGGGGCTATTGACATAACAGGACAGATTTTGTGCAACAGGAGACAATGTAGGCACTGATTACACAAATAATCTGCATTGTGTGTGTGATCTTGAATACGTATTTCTGCTTTCATGAAAAACCTTTCTTTATTGGTTGGATGATGAAAGACCTCTAAAATTTTGTCAGTCTGAAAGGGAGATATGAAACCCTTTGCTGATGCATCTTTGTCAGGGAGCAGGCAGGAGGGCATGGGAGGGAAAAGCACTGAAACAGATATTCCAGGTATGGAGAAAGAAGTTGTCTGTGCATTGGAGAGAAATGCTGTGTCAGAGAAATGCTGCATTGGAGAAAAATTCATGTGCCCGGAGGAATGAAAAAATATGTTGGTGTTGGGAAAGTTACAAATCTAGAAATTACAATCTACATGTGCGTAGTGTAACAGGTAGACTCTTGGGCTGTTGAAGTTCATTAGAGTCTTACCATTTGCTGCTGTATAACTCAAGATTTTCGTACATCTCTGAGGTAAAAAAGGTGTTTGAAATTTGATTTCTTATGTCATATTCTGAATGACTAGAAAAAGCTCAAGAAAATAACTAGCAAAAAAGCAGCTGCCTCTATGGCAAGGAGAGGGTTTTAAAGAGACGTCCTTATTAGATGGCCCAACCAGAAAAAAATGGATATTTTTATGGCACAACCAGAAAAAAATGGATACCCTTCCTTCATATCGTCCTTGTGTAGGTGGGCTGTACAGGAAGGTGGCCTGGAAAAGAAAGGAGCAAACATAGTCTCTGTTACAAATGGAATCTCTGATGAATATCTCTTACCTTATCAGCAGACTTCCATCTCCAAGGGTATTTTGGTACTGTGATTTTTTTTTTTTAATTTTCTATATTAGGTTAAAGTAACATATAATTTAGTTTATAAGTTGCTGCTACATCTAGCAGGAGCAAACATACTAACTTAACAAGAGAATAAACATGGGCACTTTAAAACATTCACTCTAAATAGGGATTCCCCTCAGTGCAAAGGGATGGGAAGCTCCCAGAGCCTGCAGGGATGCCTTGCCAGGAAAAATCCCACTTCACGGGTTCACAGGTTATTCTGAATTGGAAGGGACCCACAGGATCATCTAGTCCAACTCCCAAGCGAACATCCACCCAGGGATCAGACCCATCATGGTCACCATGCTCCATCTATCCAAACCTCTCATCATCTAGACCATCATTGAGCTCCTTGTCCAGTCTTTTCTTAAACACCTCCAGGGATGGTGACTCCACCACCTCCCTGGGCAGACAGCCATGTGAACTGGGGCTGGAACAAGCCTGCCCACCTGGCTCATCCTGATATCAAGGCTGTTGGCCCCGCCCTGCTTCTTCCTGGCGTGTGTGTTGGCGGCCCCCCTCAGCCCCAGTGCACTTCGATAGTGTGTTGGCTCCGCCCCACTCACTGCAATGCAAAGGGACAGGAGGCTCCCTGGCACCCATGGGCATGCCATGCCAGGAAAAAAACACTTCCCTTTGCCGCCTGGCCGTGCACACTGTCACTAGTACCCGCTCACACTGCTGTTCCGACATCTCTCTGGGCAGGTAGACCTGGTCTCACCATTCTCAGGGTAGATCACAGAATCACAGAATATTCTGAGTTGGAAGGGACCCACAAGGATCATCAAGTCCGACTCTTAAACGGCACCACTGCCTCCCTGGTGGGAATTGAACCCCTGCTCTCCTGCATGAGAGGTGGGGACACTCACCACTGTACTAAAGCAGATTACAGCTCACGCAGCACTTGTTCCCCCCCCCGGATTATCCCATGGCTGGGCCCCACCACCTGGAAGTGAGGGTGAGCAGCCAACTGTGCCTGGGTGGGTTGTGCAACAGCCCATCACCATGGCACTGGTGTAGTCAGTTGCCAAGTAGGCACTGCGCCCCCCCCATCAAGCAGGATCTGGCGGCACCATGCCACAGTTCTTTGCAATCACAGTGCCAGGTTTCTGCTGGAAATCTGACTTTTTTTTGTGGCTCTGTGGCCACTCCATGGCTTTTGGCAGCTGTGGCAAAATGGCTTTAAACCCAGCAACCAGAGTAAACCTGGCTCCTGCACAGTGGCAGGCACTGCTCCTGGCCCCAGTGGACACAGCAGGCTG
Organism: Pitta sordida; assembly: GCA_013390025.1. NCBI lineage: Eukaryota > Metazoa > Chordata > Aves > Passeriformes > Pittidae > Pitta > Pitta sordida. The sequence continues at coordinate 30,986 of WEKX01027856.1, forward strand.
GACAGGTTCCCCCCAGCAGGATGCAAGCCAGGACAGCGGGACGGGCGGTCCCAGTGCTGATGTGCATGGCTGAACAGTGAAGGGAAGTGTGTCTGTGGGCACACTGCACTGGGAGCCTCCTGTTCATTTGTGTTGTGGTGAGCGAGGCAGAGCCAATAGACTGCCGTAGCACAGTGGGGCTGAGAGGGGTGTTGAGATGGGCTGGGATAATTTGCATATTCATGAGATGCCTGCCTTTGCAGAGCAAGGGCTTTGTGGGAGCCATGGAGACCCGCGGCCCTGCGGTAATTGAGAATAGACTGTATTTGCTGAGAGAAAGAATTTCCTGACATTGTCGTAAGGTCTTCATGATTCTTGAGTTTTCTTTGTTGGTACTCTTTTGCATAGTTCACCCCTTTTTCTGAACCATTATTTAAATAGCCATTATGTTTTCATAGTATTGTTGGCCATGTGTGCTACCACTCTTGAAAGGTGTGCACACACTCCATCCCCTTATCCAGAATGTCCTGGTAAGCTCATCTGAAAAAAAAGGTTCTAGTTCAGAGGACAATTCAGTCATTATCTCTGCTGATTTTGTTGTGATTTAAGATATGCTTAACATTTAAGTGTAAGCTTTATATATTCCAGAGTGGAGAAGTCAAGGAAGAAAATCAAGAAAAAATTTTTGAATTCTAAGTTTTCTAAGAAACAATGACTGGATAATTAGTTCTTTGATGAACTTTTGTGTGCTACCTTGGAAGGAAGAGATTGAAAACCAATGCTAGAAAACTACAAAGTAATTGACAGATGCTTTAAAAGTGATAACAATACTCACTTGTAAGTGTAAGATCATATATTGCTCAAGGACGTTTACTGAACTAACAGGTATTCATTTAGCTATAGGCAAATACAGATCAATGACAACTGAGTGAAAAGGAGTAGGGGTAATATTTTTTCCCTATCAGTTCTTCTAAAATAAGTCTCTTTAAATTTGTGACACAGTCGGTCATGTGCATCATATTATGGCAGGTTAAATCACATGATTTTATGTACCCTACTGATAACATCACTTTGCATTATGTATTTAAAGAAGTATTTCTTCTTTTCACATAGGGTAGAAGACAGTAATCAACTGATAAGCATTCTCCCACCACCCATGAGAAGAAGCCAAGTATCAGATCTAATACTTTCCACTCCCAACAAATAATTTTCTATAAATACTTGTGCATGACAGAATGCCAGCAGACACTGAGTGGGTATTTCACAGCTGGTGACTCTCTTATTGTTTAACTGTGATGTCTGCGTCTTATCACTCTGTGCAAATTATTTAGAAACTGCCATATTATTTATAGGTATGAATTGCACAAATTAATCTCATAAATAATTCATTTTTGCTGTGAATTAACATTCTGCCAGAGTTAAAAATATATATTTTTTAAATATTAGCAATTGCTATGGGCACATTGTGATTTTTCAAGTGTTGTGATTTTGAAAAGCAAGTATCAGTGAAATGAATGAGAAGGGTTTTTTTCTTGAACTTTACATACACTCTTGGCAGAATCTTTCAGGCTGTGAAAAGTACCAACATGGTCTTTAACAAGAATTATGTCATGTACAGTCATTTAGAGGAAGAGGAAGAACATTGGCAGTCTTTCATGACGTGACAAATTTGTAAACAAAAAACTAACTTGAATAATAATCCATTTTTAAAACTGAAATAAAAAAAAACATAAAAAAAAATAATCTTTTTCTTTCCCCAGTAAGACATACAAATGTCATTGTGGACCTAACAGAAAGACAGTCGCAAGTTTGTTTGCTAGTAGACTCCTAGGGAGCTGAACACAAAAATCCAATAAATAATTAGCTCTCCTGTGACAGGCTTCTGAATTACTGTGATACATTAATTGGACAAAATTAGCATGAATTAAGGCAAATAAGTATAACATGTAATTTATTACTTACTAAGCACGGTGCTGCAGTGGAAGCCTCAGATTTCCCTTAAGATTGCTTTAACAGCTATAATGCATTCCTTAATTTACTCTGTGGAAAATCAATTTTTTCAGAGTTCATTAAGCACCAATATGTTACAATGCCAGTCCCTAGAGCATAGAACTACAATACGTTATGCAAATTCATACCAGTGTGTTACCAATACGTAAATAGCAATAATACTATTGTCAGCTTTCTATTGATAGACATACTGAAAAGGATAATGCTTAAAACTTCTTCAACTCTTTTGACTTGTTTCTGATATTAATCACTACTGCTTTTAAATGCCAGTTCTTAGAAAACCTATTATTTTAATTTTTTTTTTCATTTATTGTTCATTAATGAGAGTATTCTGAAGTTTCTGTTTGCAAAGAAGTGGCACATAAAGCTTTCTTGCAAGGTTCATAAGCATCAGCTTTTCCCTTAGTAAGAACTCTGTATTTCCAGTAGAGACATAAATAGGCAATGCTGATTGATAGTTATGGGCATACCATACAGTCAGTGAAAGAGAAGGCATTCCTAAACTACAAGCTCTCTTAATTAATTAATGTGAAGCTTTTCTTTAGTACAAAAAAATGAAAATAAAATCACACAAAGTATTAATTCCAACTCTTGTGGTTCAACCCAACAAGTAGCTAAACACCATGTAAACACTTCCTCCCCCTACCTCCACTTAGCACTATGTCATATGGTCTAAAATATCCCTTTAGCCAGTTTGGGTCATCTGTCCTGGTTGTGTCTTCTCTCAGTTTATTGTGCCCCACAGCCTCCTCACTTGGTGGGGTAATGTGAGAAACTGAGAAGTCCTTGACTCAGTGTAAGTACTGCTTAGCAACAACTAAAACATCAGTGGGTTATCAACATTATTCTCACTCTAAATCCAAAGCACAGTTCCATACCAGCTACTATGAAGTAAATTAAATCTACCCCAGCTGAAACGAGGACAGCAGACAGCAGACAGTCAAATGTGAGCCACAGGACCTGGCATTAAGAAAATGAAATCCCAGGCTGTTCGATATTCACCTAATCATATGACAGACTCCAAAGCTATCACAATAACTGCCTCCGGAGCTCTTTGGGGAGACAGATGTCACCAGTGGAAGGATAATTTCCATATCTTGGCACTCTGCAATTGTCAAATCGAGGGAGGGAAAAGGAGAGGAGGATTGTGCTAGTGAGGAAGCATCCTTTGTGGAAGGAGGAGCTACATCTCTCTCCTGTCATTCTCCCTTTTATCAGATTTGTTTTGAATAAAATAATTTCTGGCTAAATCTCCCTCTGAGAAGCAAGGAATGGCTTTCTGTTAAATTATAAATGCCTGCATTTAAGTCCACAATTTAGCCCTGATTTGTAACAATCAGAGCCAAGTCAGAAGACTGATCTGGAAGGGTTTGGACCTGTGAGGGCAGAGGGGTTTTTTTAGTACGTAAAACTGCTTTGAGCTATAGTGAGACTGGTAGAAGAGCAAGGCATTTGGTAATGGTCTTTTCAACCTCAGATGAATCAGCAATTGATAAACCTATTTGGCTTCTAAATGTTTCAGAATTTAGCCCATAGAAAGGCATTTGTCTGAAGGTTTGTTGTTGTTACCTTGGTCTAATGAAACATACAATATTTATTTTATTAGGGCATTCTTTCTTATGTGAACAAGGTCCATGTAAAGTGGGGTTTGTATGTACTTTTGTTTACTACCATGTTTGTAGTTGTTCTTACTATAAATACAGGAAATACTGTACTAGAGATATTGTTTAATAAATGCCTAGTAATGCACAATGGTAAAATATATTCAGGACTTTAATCAGTCCAAAATTTCATAGATTGTGACTATGACACTCCATGCCTCAAAATTATAATCAAAATGATCACAGAATCACAGAACATGCCAAGTTGGAAGGGACTCACAAGGATCGTCAAGTCCAACTCCTGGCCCTGCACAGCACCATCCCCAGGAGTCACATCATGTGCATGAGAGTATTGTCACAGAATCACAGAATAGAATGAGTTGGAAGGAAGCCACAAGGATCATCTAGTCCAACTCACCCGTACAGAGACCAAACGCTCGCCCCAGAGAGGTGAACATAAACCTAGATCCCTCACAGGCGCACAGGCCACTCCAAGCCAGGACAGGCCCACAGGACCATCCAGCCCTACACCCCCCAGCTAGACCATGTCTTTAAGCTCCTCATCCAATCTTCTCTTAAACCCCTCCAAGGACGGTGACTCCACCACCTCCCTGGGCAGTCCATTCCAATGAGCGATCACTCTCTCTGTGAAAACCCTCTTCCTAACATTCAGTCTAAGCCTCCCCTGGCGTAGCTTGAGGCCGTGTCCTCTTGTTGTGATGTCATCAGCCTGAAAGAAGAGATCCACACCCACCTGGCGGCAACCTCCCTTCAGGTAGTTCTAAAGAGCAATCAGGTCACCTCTGAGCCTCGTCTTCTCCAGGCTGAACAGCCCTAGTTCCCGTAGCCGCTCCCCATAGGGCTTGTCCTCCAGTCCTTTCACTATCCTTGTTGCCCTTCCCTGGACCCTCTCAAGCAGCTCAACATCCTTCTTAAACTGGGGAGACTAGAACTGCACACAGTACTCAAGATGTGGTCTGACCAGCGTCGAGTACAGGGGAAGGATAACTTCCCTAGTCCGACTGACCACACTGTTTCTAATACAGGCCAGGATGCCATTGGCCTTCTTAGCCACCTGGGCACACTGCTGGCTCATATTGAGTTTCCTGTCAATCAT
>WEKX01027856.1:35757-62624 GCA_013390025.1 Pitta sordida
ATGGGTGTCACATTGGCCAATTTCCAGTCTTGTGGTACAACACCAGTAAGCCAGGACTGTTGGTAGATTATGCAGAGTGTCTTGGCGAGTTTGTCTGCTAGTTCTTTCATCACCCTTGGATGGATCCCCTCTGGTCCCATGGACTTATGAAGGTCTAAGCCACTCAGCAAGTCTCTGACTACTTCCTCTAGGATTACAAGGGGTTTATACTGCACCCCAACTCCTTCCATGACCCTGCTGATCCAGTTGTCCTGCAGGCAGTCTGTCTTACTGTTAAAAACAGAGGCAAAGTATGTGTTAAGTATTTCTGCCTTTTCCTCATCTTTGGTTACTATATTACCCTCCAGATCCAAGAAGTAGTGGAGGTTGTTGCCGCTTTTCTTTTTACTGTTGATGTATTTATAGAAACATTTCTTATTGTCCTTGACAGAAACAGCTGGGTTGAGTTCCATCTGAGCTTTTGCTGTCCAATGCTTCTTGAAGTCTGTCAGGCTTGGTGCTGTGACCACTTCCCCAGGGAACCTGTTCCTGCACCTGACCACTCTCTGGGTGAAGAAGCTTTTTCTAGTATCTAACCTAAACTTCCTGTGACAATTTCAGCTTCCTTGGTTCCTGTTACTGGTCACCACAGAGAAGAGATCAATGTCTGCCCCTCCTCTTCCCCTAATGAGAAAGTTGTAACTGCAATGAGGTCGCATCTCAGTCTCCTCTTCTTTAGGCTAAGCAGACCAAGTGGCCTCAGCCAGTCCTCATACGGCTTCTTTTCAAGGCCCTTCACCATCTTTGTTGACCTTCTTCAGACACTCTCTAATAATATATCTTTCTTATATTGTGGTGACCAAAATTGCACACAATATTCAAGGTGTGGCAGCACCAGTGCAGAGCTGACAATGCTTGGCCTGATGCCCCCCAGGACATGGTTGACCCTACTGGCTACCAGGAAACTGCTGACTCATATTCAGCTTGCTGTCAGGACTCCCCAGGTCGCTTTCCACAGCACTGCTTTCCAGTATCTCATCCCCCGAGTCAGTACTTACATCCAGAGTTGCCCCATCCCAGGTGCAGAATCCATCACTATCCCTCATTGACCTTCATATGGTTGGTGGTTGCTCAGTCCTTGAATTTGTTGAAGTCTCTCTCCAGGGCCTTCCTGCCTTCAAGGGAGTCAAAAGTTTTGCTGAGTTTTGTTGGAGTCTCAAAACTTGCTCAGTATCCTTTCCAGTCCTGTTTCCAAGTAATTTATGAAGATGTTGAAGAGCACAGAACAGAAGAGCACAGATGGAGCCCTAGGGAACGTCACTAGTAACAGGACACCAGTCTGATATGACCTCATTCACTATTACGCTGCGTACTCAACCCCTGAGCCAATTGCTCACCCACCACATGATGTGTTTATCCAGCTATGTGCTGGAATTTTTGTCCAGAAGGATACTGTGAGAAACAGTATTGAAAGCTTTGATCAACTAGGTGGGTTACCTTGTCATAAAAGGAAATCAGTAAGCCAGAGTTTCCTCTCATGAAGCCATGCTGGCTGTCACCAATGACTACATTGCCTTTCAGGTGTTTTTCAGTATCTCCCAGAATAATCTTTTCCATAACGTTACCAGGCCCTGAAGTGAGACTGACAGGCCTGTAGTTTCCAGGGTCCTCCTTCTTGTCATTCTCGAAAACTCATATTCTGTGAATCTGTGAATCTGTAAAATTGGTACAATCTTCTCTATCTTCCAGTCAGCTGGGACCTCTCCATATTCCCAAGACTGCTCAAAAATGACCCAGAGAGGTTTTGCAATTAAATCAGCTGGCTTTTTGAGGGTTCTGGGTTGAATCCCATCAGGCCCCATAGATTTGTAGATATCCAGCTGGAGCAGCAGATCCTGCACAATTTCGGAGTGAACACAGAGTTGATAATTCTTGTAGTCACAAGTCTCCAGCTCAGGACACTGAGACCTCCTTGGTCCATTTTCTGTGTTTAAGACAGAGGCAAAGAAAGCGTTAAACACCTCTGCCTTGTCTTTGTCCTTGTTTGTCCCTGTAATGAACTGATGATATTTCTATACTCTCCATTGCCATTAATATAGTTGAAAAAACTTTTTCTTGTCCCCCACATTTCTGACCAGCTCAATTCTAGTTGAGCTTTGTCCTCACAAATTTTGTACCTAAAGAGGCAAGCAGAATCTCTGTGTTCTTCCCATGTCATTTGATGCTGCTTCTACTGGTCATACACCTTCCTTTTTTGTCTTATTTCCAAGTGAAGATCCCTTCCAATATTTGGGAATTGCCTGCTCCTGTGCCCCTAGGAGATGATATTTAGAAAGTGACCAGTTCCGATGGACCTTAGCACTTGCAAAAACAATTTGCCAGGGAGACCTTACTTGCTAACTCCCAGAGCAGCCTACAGTCTACTCTCCTCATGTCCAGAGCTGAGGGTTTGCTGCCACTTTACCACCTGTCAACTGAAATTTTAAACTTGATCCCTTCATGGTCGTTATGACCAAGACAACCACCAATCTCTACTTTGCTCATGAGATCCACTCTGTTGGCAAGCAGCAGTTCAAAGAAGGCATCTTTTTGAGTTGAGTACTCTAGGATCTGTTCCATAAAGTTGTCATAATGCTCATCCATTGTACAGCACTCCTGTATTCTTCAGAAGACACGTAAAGCAAAACCAATGCACCCTGAATATTTTTAGTGTGTAATGTACTCTGGGACCACTTTAAAAATAAATATATAATTGAACCTGAGCATATAGTAGAGCTGAACTCAGTCTGCAAAATTGAAATTTGCTTCAGACTTAAATCTCATCCTTTGACCTCAACCATTCAACACATTTGAGTGCCAGTATTTGATACCACAGTTGTTTGCTAGTGAAGGCCGGATCCCTATGGAGCTGAATCAGGTGCTTGCCAACTCTAACTCCCTAAGGATAGAAGAGGTATGAAGTAATCTGATATATTTACCTCTTTTTTATGTTAATGAGAACTTTAAATAAGGAGCAGGGAACAATATCTGACTCCATCTATGCAGGGATTGCATACAATAGAAATTTCAAATTTGTGCTTTCAAAATCCTTGTGAAAATTCACAATAGCATAATAGAGGTTCTGGTAAAATATACTTTTCAAATAGCTTTATGTACTAAAGTAAGTGAACATTTTAAAAATCAGATTAGTGGATTTGTATTTTCTGTGGACCATTAAATAACACATTTTAAACTAGTGGCTCAGAGACCCTTGAAGAATCTGGAATGGGTATGAAAGGTGACAAAGCTGTTGAAATTCTATTATCCTTATTGCCCGTGTAAACTGAGTTGCAGAGAACAAATGCAGAGAATTTTTGTAATCCATATATGCCACACGTACGTATTGATATCCCTCTCTTTTCAGCTGAGTTGCTGTACAGTATTGTAAGACAATTTAAAAAGAAAAAAGAATACAAAATTGTTTTTTCCTAACCTGAAAAACATGGGCGTTTTTTGTGGTTTTTTTTTTTCCTTTAAACAAGAACCTGCTAAATGCACAGAGTACATGTGTTTACAGACAGTAGGAGAAAGAGCAGCAGCTGCAGCATTTGTTGGCTCTGAGTCAGACCAAGTTACAGTGACAGAAGTGTGAGAGTTTAAACCTCTGAGGGCTTCTTTTGCCTTGCTTCTGTACTTCACCACTTGTTTCAAGTCTCCCAGAGGCCTGCCCTGACTCACTCCCTTGTGCTGAGGAGTGGAGTGGTAATGTTTGTGACATCTTCTGATTGGGTTTGGAAGTTCATGGTTTTAACACATTATAAAGAGGCAGCAGTGGCTAAAAAATAATGTGTGTCAAGGATTATTACGGCTGTACTGACTATGAATTTGTGTAAAGTCTTCCACATTTTACTTAGAATGCCACAATTAATACGGAAAATATTTCTGTCAAAACCACCTCTCAGGTGTTGCAGAAATTTTCTACTCTCTTCATTCTTAGCTACATCCACATTCTTGTCTAGAGTTAAGAGTGAAGGGATTCTTGCGCCATTCCATTGTTTTTCAATGGAAAATAATTATTTTTAAAAAGTATGGATAGCACACTGAAATTTTATCTAATTTTATACAATTTAAACCCCTTTAATTACCAAATACTATGAATTTATAATGCTGATTTGAGGATTTAGAAATACAATCCCTTCTCACATACCTCACATACCCTTTTCTGTCTGGGTCTTTTCCCTTCTTTTCTGTCCCACCAGACCTATACAGACAGGACCACTGGCAGCAAGCCTTTGCTCTTAGAAAAGCACATTTAGTTTTTGAAGCAGTATGTCTGCAAAGCCCCTTTGTAAACCTCCCCTCTCTCCCCCTCTTTTCCACCACTCCTCACATTCTCTGTCCTCCAGAGTTGGCACAGCTCTCGTGGCCCATGCTTAATCATAAAGAGCAACACCTGAACACAAACACAATTGGGAAATGCTAATAACAGTGTCCTTAAATTGAAAGAGATTTGGATTTAGGAGAATTAGTAGGTGCTAAAGGTATTTACCAAGCCTGAAAATTTAAGGCATCATATTAAGGGACATTAATTCTTAATTAATTCCTTATTTCTCAACCCAAACTGTAAATAAAATGGAGTTTCAGTCAAAATGTAAGAGAAAGGAATGCAAAACATTGGAGCTGATTCATCAGAAGGCTTATGGCAAGGTGTAAATTTATTATATAATGCCAAAGACATACATATTCATGGATAATTTTCATATGTATGAGGTAGGTGTATAAAGATGGGTGGCAAAACTGAGGCAGGGCTTTTGGCACTTGACAGGGCTGGGAGACACTTTGCAGGCCAAAGATGTACTTTCCTTGTTTCTGGAGCCAAAAATAAATCTTTTCTATAGCCTGTAAGCAATTACATTGAGTCTAACTGGTTTTCCTTAAATCAATGCAATCAAATTAAATTTTCAGAAGAATTTGTCCCAAATTCTGGACACTAACATGTCAGGTATGGGTTTCTATGATCACTTATTATTCAATATCGGAAAAAGAGGCAGTTTAACTAACTTACTAATGATATGCATTTTTTTTCTGTCATCTTCCATCTTGCAGAATATTGAATACTACAAGAATGGATATTAACTATTCTATCTTTGTCCACTGTTCATTGCATAAATTAATGTTTTAAATGTTACAAATGGCTGGAGAGTGGATTCTATGTATGTATGTATGTATCTATCTATCTGTCTGTCTATCTATCTATCTATCTATCTATCTATCTATCTATCTATCTATCTATCTATCTATCTATCTATCCATGCACAAGTGGGCCTATCTCCACCTATCCACAGACCTCAAATTTAGGCTCTCAGTTCTTATCCTGGTTTGGTGGGGTCTTTTTCCTCCGGCAGCGAGGGGGGCAGACGACTGTTGCCTGAGCATCCGCTGATGCCAAGAATTCAAGGTCAGAAGAAGATAGAGGCACCTCTGTGAATAATATGCTTAAGAAAGGAGAAAAAAAAGTAGTAACAGCAAAGAAGGTGGCCGGAGAGGAGCCTGTGAGAGGTTGAGAAGCTATGAAGGCACAACCAGGCTGGCCGGAGGAGGGGTAGGAAGGGTTCCAGGCATCTTGCTGCTGTTTGTAGAATGGACCATAGTGAAACAGACTGTCTGCCTGAAAACCTATGGAATAGAGAGAGAGAAACCAGAGATGCAGAAACCACCTGAGGCCATGCTGAAGATGGAATATCATGCTGCGAAGCTGCAGATGTTTGGGAGCCCAGAAACACGGAGTTGGAGCTGAGAGCTCAGCAGCGATCCTTTGGACAGACGCTTTGTCACAGAATTGCATTATGTTAGGATCTGAACTATGTACTTTGGGATGGGCTCATAATGAAGCAGTGAACACAATGCTTAAAAGACTGCATCCTGTGCTGTGACTCTTGGGCAACAGAGAATGGAAGAACTGTCGTCCCTGAGTCGAGATCTCACTTGGGAAAGGGTCATGAAAGACTTTTTCTCTTGTGAGAGAGAGAGAGGACTTTATGAAAACGCAGAGAGATGGTTTCCTACCCTAAAACTGGTCAGAAATACCATCTTGCCTGGTTTTTCCCTTGCCCCTGTTCCCCCTTTGTCTCCTGGAGGAAAAAAGGGAATATGAGACCCATTGTAAGCAGGAGGGGTGGGGGGTGGGGGGGGAAAGGTTGCCTTTAAAATGATGCTTCTCACACTAAGCTCTGATCTTGTTAGTTAATAAATAAATCCTTTATATTCCTCACTTGTAGCCTGCCTTGTTTTCCCTGTGATAAACCTTTTTTCCCAGTTTTTTTTCTCCAGGAGAGGTTGTGGGTGAATCTCTGGCATCCAGCCAGGGTCAAACCACAACAGTTCTGTATTGTCTTTGACTTCAAGGTTTTTACCCTTTTGACTGCCCAGTGGCCCAGCCTGAAAAAAAATGTTGAAGAGAATCTTCTCATTAATCTCTTTTAGTCTTGCAGTTAGCTCTAGTTTTATTCTAGGGCACTCTTATTGGGCATAGTATTTTGGGGATCAAGTCTCATTAAGCTAAGGAGAGTCTGGAACACAAGTATCTCTTCTCTATGAGCTCTGATCACCAAGATATTTTGCAAGATGCTCGTGCTTACTCAGGCATCAGGTCTGGAGATGGAGCCTGAAGGCAGAGCCACTACTGAGCTTTCGTAGGGATCTGAAGTTCAGACACAGCCCTGATCCTGACCAACTCTAGCCACCCTTGGGAAAATTCAGAGTAGTTTCATTCTGTTGGTTGTAGAGCATGCTGCGTGTTGGTGCCAGGGAAACATATTCTAGATCTCCTGATTTAGGTCAGTTACCTGCTTTTTTGTAGTACTTTACGTGGTGTAGTCTTACAATTAAGGCATTACCATCTGGATTAATTCAGCTCTTATTTGTTACATAGCAGCTCTGTCAAGAAAATACCAAAATACCAAAATAATTCCTTTTCATGTAATGCTCATTCATCACTCCTCTTGTTGAAGCCAGGTATTTAATAACTTGCTATGGTCATAGTAAATTTGACAGGTCTGTGCCAGGAACTTATTCAGTGTATGGCTTCATGTAGAAATCAAAAGAGGTGTATGGGGTGAAGCAATTCTAATGTCTGTAGAAGGTCTGATTCTTTTTGCTCTCTGTAGGAATTACAGGTCATTATTTTCCTCCTTTCTTTTAGCATTGAGAGAATAGCGACACATACCGGAATTTATCCTTTAATTTTCAATCACATTCTCTCCAAATGTAACAATTCCTTTCTGATCTTTGTTGTTACTAAAATTGCTATAATATGCCTGCCCATGTGTGTCCCTTACTTAACCTGCATATCTAAAAATGGTTTACTAATATGTGGATGTTTGTGTAAAGTGATAAATATCACCTGCATTCTTCTCAAAGTCAAAACCAGTGGGAGATAAGGCAACCAATTGAAGTGCTACTGAACAGTGGGGGAAGTTGGCTACTCAAGGGTAGCAAGGTAATTATCTATTTGCCCACAATATGTCCACAGCTGGAAATTGAGTTAATTTTATTTACTCTTCCAAAGAAAAATTGAAATCCCGAGAAGATTCTCATAAACCTCCTCAAATAATTAAAGTTAAGGCCCTACTTCAGGGTTCTTTGTCTTTATTTTACAACTTATTATTCTGCATCTAATTCACTAGGTCATGACCATTTACATTTGCCAGAGAAATAAACCTTATCCAGAGGCATCAGTCCAATCTATGAAACCTGTCTTTTTTTTTGAGAACTCCATCTAAAGATATTTTGATTGAGTTAAATAAGTGAAACAAAGAGATTAAAGTAAGTACCAGGTACTTCTGGGGAGAAAAAAAATTTTTTTGACTCAGAATATTTCAGGTGCCTCATTGTAGATGACAGGTGCCATTTGATACATTCTAAGGCAATCTGCTTGACTTAAAGGATAGGAGTCTTCTGCCAGAAGAAGATATATTGCCCCAGATATTCTAATGCATTGGTATTTAGAGTACTGAAGTTGTCTGTAATGTTTTGTTTCAGTCATCTCTGTTTTCTATTGTTGTGTGCTGAAAAGATGCACTGGACAAGTTAAGCAAAATGAAAGGATGTTCCCTATATTACTTTGTTGCTCTCCTATATGTGCTTGCCATGATATGATATTCACTAAATTCCCTTTAACTCCACCCTCCAATACATGTTTTCATATTTCCCTTAAGCCTGTGTCATTCTGCTTCTGTTCAGCTATCGCCATTAAAATATATTTGACCATTTTACCTTTCTACTGAAGAATTCAGCCTTCATGCCACTCTTTACCACTGTTATGGAATACTTTTGTTTGGCAAAGAATTACCATCTCTGCATTTGCTATGAGATATCTGCAAGAAATCTTTATGCGAATAGGCAGATGAAAGTTGTTCCCACACAAGGCTAACACTTAAACTTAGTGCAAATAGACTTCTGCTAAAAAGTGGTACTGTTTTGATTTGCAGATGATTTTTAAGTTTAAGAAAGAAAACAAGGTGCAAAGCATTGTATGATCATATTCAAACATATTTTAAGTCTGTAAGACACACACCTGTGTTTGAGCTTTCTTGTTAAACTTTCAGTCATTGCCAGGAATGTTTTGTTTCTGATTAAATTTCATCCAGTCACTTGTTCTTGCTTTTGGCCAATCTTATTTTGGCATCTATCCCTTTTTGTAACCAATATTCCCCTTTGTGTTCTTGCCCTGCCTGGTGCGTGATAGGCAGATGGTGGCAAATAAAGAGAAAGTTTTCTGTTCAGCACTATCAGTACATTCACTTTTAGATCTTGTTCTCCTTGTTTCTAATCATTACCTTTGTGTCTTTCTTTCTGATGTCTGTTTTTGCTTATTTTCCTTCTCTCAGATTCTAAATACTTTTGAGCAAAGATTTTGGGTTTTGGTACTCTGTACTCCATTTCTCCCTTTTAGGTACAACTCTAACATAGAAAATATCTCTAAGCCTAACAACAAGGTTTGCAAGTTCTGAATGTCCGTTCCTTTCATTCCCTTCCCCCCCCTCCCCCTTAAATGGGGCATTTTTGTTCCAAATAGACTATCATTACAGAAGTAACTTTAACACTTCATAAAGCACAAATCCTCTCCTTTGCCTTCTCTGCATGGTCTCTGATATCAAACGCTTCCTTTCTTGTATTTTTGTCCCCAAAAGGTCTTTAAGAATGAGACCTCTCTGGATCCCACATGAATTCCTTTTTCAACATCCAGAGCTGGTTAACAACCTGGTCAAGTCTTTCTTTTGTGACTACTGTTTATTTGCTCCCACATATTCTATATATTGATGGGAACCTCAATATAATTCAGGCTGTGCAGCATCTGGTTGTAACAGATTGGTTTTCACTCCTAGAAAGCAGCACATCAAAGCAGACAAAGATCAATTTTACTTTCCCTTCCTATCTGTGGGTAGTGTTGCAGGTTTCCATTCAACAGCCATAAGAAAATGGCTACAAAAATCCAGATAGTGATCACAGAGTAGCAAATACAGAATCAAACAACTGGCACAGTACCTGGCACATGAAGTGCAAGTTATTGGTAAAAGAAACTTGAAGTGCGTATCGTTAAGAGCCTTTTCCCCTTCTTCTTACTTCTTCCCTTTTACTTGGGCTCCTCCACACAGTGCTATTCTCCCTTTTTGTACAGTAGCTCTGTTAGTGAATGCTTCCAGTCCCAACTAGTCATCACAGGATGCAAATGCTAAATGAAAACTTTTGAAATTAAATTTTATGTTGATTGATCAGCCGGAAGTGGGAAATATTTAGGTGAAAGTGACTAGTGAGTATCTGGATGGCAATTAGTGTCAACTTCCAATACCCTGAGGCAGACTCAAATATTTCACCTGTGGAGGAGGGGGTCAGGGCTTTTTCATCCATTCTCTTCTTTCTCTTTTAATTCCCTAACTCCCATAATCTGGCTATGTATTATGCAGCACAGACCGGGAAGGTGGGCTGTAGCAAATGCTGCTTTATGGATCAAGCAGTAGGAAGTGCTATGCTCTTCCCCCCAGAGACTGAAAGCTTTACATCAATCAGCATACTGACAATGACTGCTTTTGAACTTACCTGTAGTATAGGAGTGTGGAAAATCATTATCCAGCATTCAATTTTTTTAAGGAACATACATAATTTGAACACTGAAGCACCATACGGCCATTTTGTCTGACTCTGAGCACCTTTTGATTGATCGCCTCTCTCTGTGCCACAAGGAGGAGACAGGATATATTCTTTGCCTTTTGCATGCGGTGTCCAAATAATCGCACATACTAAAAAAAAGTGAGAGAAAATTTCTGCCATCAACATTTGTGTAAATTTAAATACAGCACAAGATGTTCCAATTCTCATTAAGCAACTGAAGTTGTACTCTGTACCATACAAACTCAATGAGTGGCAAATACAAAATATAGTGCTGTGGTATGAATTCAGATCTTAACTTTGTTTTGCTGTGAATGATGTGATGGGATATGGTATTGGGAATGATGCAAATATGGAACCCAGTGCCTATTAATCAGGAGTTTTCATAACAGATATTTAGTTGCAGATCCGAGAATGTGCTCTATATCTGAACTCATTTCACTGCAGGATCAAAACTGTCATAAATAGGATCAATAGCATAGGAAGCTCTGTTTAACTTCAGTTTCTTCATGTGAAATAACTACTGCATGGACTGAAAACAATGGTAAGATTCCAAGGCAATTGCACATTGTTCTGATTAGGGAAAATCCAGCTTCAATCTTCATAGCAAGTAGGCAGCTTCATCTTCTTTGAAAAACATATTATTCCACATCAACTTTTTTAAGTAGGTTCTCTCTTGCTAGTGACTGGATCTGTATTCTAGATAATGGGAGTGCTGGCTATAACCACTCTTGGTCCTTATTTGGACTAAGATAAAAACTGGTGTTAATTGACTATCTTCTTTCAGGGGTAGTCATTGCATTTCCTCTTTTTTATTTTTTTCAAGCATCTGTTGACATGGCTCTATATTGTTGAATTTCTCTATATTTCTCTATTTAATTCAGTGCTCAGGTTCTGTGAAGTTTGACTCTTCATCAGTGGGTTTAAATGTGAAGAGAGAAGAAATGCTAATGCTTAGATTTAAAAATAAAAGACAACCTAGAAGCATGTTTGTTAATTGATTTCATTTATTTGTGGTTGGAGTTAATTTTTTTTCACACAATAGCACTGTAATAGTCCAGAACTATGCCTTCCTCTTAGTATTTTGTGTATCTCCAGTCTAAAGCCGTACTTTAAACAAGTAATTATTTCCAAGAAATATCTTCCAGTGACAGATCTTCTAGTGACAAATCTTCTAGTGGTCTACATCGTTCTTTGAACTTCACCTAGGCAACTGTTCAGATCAAAGTGCAAAGCCTACCTCATTACTGACACTTGCTCCCCTCATCCTGTAATTATTTCTTGGTTCCAACTGAAATAGGAAGGCAGAGGGGAAAAGCCAAAAAGGAAGGAAAGAAGGGTTGAAATATCTCAGGATAGTGAGTTGTGAAGCATTTGTATTTTAGAAGGTGCTTTCTGTAAATTTTAGGCTTTTGCATTGTACTGCAATGCTATAGATACAAGTGATAGAAAAAAGCTTCACAGGTTAAGATTTTCCCAGTTCAGAAGAGGTGCCTGAAGGAACCAGTCCCGTACAGTCCCACAAACACCCTTAAAGGTCTACTGTTCAGTGGCCTTCATTTTGACTGAGGAAACCTTACAATTACTATTATGCAGTTGTTTGTCAACATTGTTTTGTATTCCACTCAGAAGGCATCATTCCAGGGTGACAATAGACTTTGCCTATTTGAGGTGTTTTATTGTCTCCTTTGAAGTAAGTCGCAGCACTGTCTGCCCAATGATTGCAAGATTTTGCATTCCCAAAGTCTGTGAGCATTACTGAGTTTTAATAGTCTTTATTGCACTAGGTCAAAACTCTGATCAAATGTAAAGTGCCAGAAAACATACTTTCTAAATATGATATGACTCTTCATTGACAAATAAAAGTTAAACCTTACTTCTTTCTGTTCTCATATTCATGTCTGTTATCTCAGAGGTGAATATGTGCACAGATGACATCAGTATGCATCCTGTTTTATCTTAAAGTAGCAGAATAATGACAGTGGTTTTATTTAGTGTTTTGCACTTTGTATTCAGCAATGTTGATAAACCAAACCAACAGAAATTTGTTAACAAGTGACTCTGCAAAATGTAAGACACAACTCTCACTTCACTTTGCTGGGAAGAATACCAGCTTTTCACAAGACGTGTGCTCTCTGTATGTTGCTCTGTGGCTTAATATTGTCTGGCTTCATTTGAATGTGTGAGCACAGAAGCTATAAGAAGCAGGAGATAGACTATTCTGCCCTCAGCCGTCTTTCTCTTTAGTATAGGTAGCAGGACATCTAATTGTTTCTTGAATGACCTCCAAGGTCTTTGTGGAATGAGATTGTTGTCTTCTGTGCACAGAAGAGCATCCACACTCTATTCATTCATTGTAACTTAATTATAGGACGCATGTAATAATTTGGAGACAGTCAATGAATTTGCCTCTCACGCAAGTCATCACAATAGGATGTGGGAAATAGATGGACATGTTCATTTATTGTAAAATATTCAGATTAATTACTTCACCTGATATTTGCACTTGTAAACTGCCATCTGAAACTGAGGTTGACAGAGAATTAGCCACAGATGACGTATATAAGGTATTGTCTAATATTGTACTGAAGACGTTTTGATACTATGTGAGTGGAAGCTATGTAGAACAGCTAAAATTCAAGCCCATTTTATGCTTGCCATTTATCGTGTTCCTCTTTTTCATGGCATATCAAGTTGTTTTTTTTAAAGATGCTGCTGATCACAAGTGACAACATACACTCTACAGTATTTCTCTTGCTCCCCCCGTAACCATATTTCAGTGAGATAATAGAGATGTGTTGATGTCTTTACAACAGTTGCATTTCCTTTCAGAAGTATGTATCCTCTCACTTATTTTCTGTAAAAAGCATGATTCTTTCCACACTTTTTTGAGCTATTAATAGTGTAATCTTGCCCCAACAGAAGCAGTAAGGAATGTGTCACTGCTTTCAATAGGTGCAATCTTTCCTTCATGTAAAATGACTATGTTACAGAGTAGTGCAGGGTCTGCTGAAGAGTCCTTTTGCTTTTGAGTATTTGTACTGCTTGAAATTACTGAAGTCTGAGCTGGTTGTTAGTTTTTAACAGTTGTTTCATTTGTGGATTATGTAAGAGTTGTACATGGTTTATATATTATTTAGTCTGCAAAGAGTATTAAATTTAATTATCTCTTTAGTGCCTCTTTAAATGAAATTTGATTACTTTTTGAAATTCAAAGTAATATTTAATAACTGTTAGTTTTCTTTTACAGAGTTCTTACCAAAGAAACAGGAGTTCTTACAGCTACATGGATAATTAACTTGAAGCTTGTCTGTCTCTTGGGGGACATCAGATATGTAAATGAGGAACTTAAGTCTGAACAGGACATGCTAGGGAATCAGTAAAAGTTTTATTGCACTAAAACATTGGTATTAGAGTCCTAAATGTTACAATATACTATTATAAACCTCTGCACTTNTTAGAGTATTTATTAAAGGTGTCATCAGAGTCACTGCCAGAGACTAAGCAGTAAGTGGATATAAAGATTACCCAACCTTCCACCTCTTGAGAGGTGGTCTCTTTTCTAAACTAAAGACACAGCTGGAATGAAGAACTTCTATGACTGTTATTATTGCAATATCCTTTCTAGAAACAAGGTGCATCCACCTTGAATGACTTGAGTGTAACATCTCTTTTAGATGCAATTCATAAACTCCACACATTCCAGATTTTAGGTAGGTTATTGACTATTAATATGTTGTTTTCTTTTTGGTGACCTGGTTCATCCATGTGCCAGCAATGCAAGTTTGTAATTCAGCCATACAAATAATACTAGCTATTTAACAAGCCTATTTGTGTGTTTAGAGTGATGTTCAGCAATTATTTGAACTAAGCCAAATGCAAGAGGTAAGCAAATGTTCTAGTAGTGAAAACATCACTCCCATCTACTGATTTACCACCACTGTTTAAATCGACAGATGAAAGATTCAAAACCAAATGAAATTTTAAAAAAGCTTCCCGGTTTTAATGTCTTGCAGTTGTTCTCATCTCATCCCGTTTTCCTATCAGGTTTCATCTGCACTCAGATCGAAGTGACCATGCCTACTTTCTATAGACATCATGATATTGTAATTCAGCCTACCACTACTCCAAATGCAGACATGTATTTCTTATATTTGACTTAACGTGCTACCTTTCACATTTTTACCATGAGATACGTATTTTTTCCTTGATTGTTATTATTTATTCGAACTAATGGAGTACCATAAGATTATCAAGCATGTTAATTTCATGTCCTAGAGACCCGTTAACACTAGGAAATCTTCATGTTCATGCCTTTAAATACACTGTGAATTAAAAAACTGATGACCTACTTGACTGTTCTGGTCTGGACTAAGATTTGGATGAGACTTGCAAGTGTTACTTTCAGACTAGTTCTCTAACATTTTTATTCTAGAATTTTTTTGGAAACATTAGGTCCATTTATGAAAATTATGCACAATGAGTTTGGAACCCCTTGAAGTGAAACATGGAAGAGTAGATTATAAATTGTTTTCAATACTGGTAAATTCCGGGTCTGCTCTGTGCAAAATGCAATAGAGTTTCTTTACAGGGTATGTGAATTTGCCAGTGGAATTCAAGACTATTTGTTGTATGACAAGGTACATACTAAGTATAGATTTATATGAATCTATGACCCTTCCATCTTGAAATGCAAGATGGAAGTGTCATAATTGTATTATTCATTTAATCTTGTATTCAGTGACTTTACATCAGCTTTCTCCAGACAAGAAAAAAATTGTAACAAGTAAAATAGAAATGATCTCAAGTAACCGATTTATTTTTTATACATCTTGTTTATAAAGCTGTCAGTGAAAAGTGTTAATATACAAAAATATTCAAATATTGTCAATAATATTAATAATATTTTTTAAAAATCAAGTGCAGGGCTATATATTACTTTCAGCTTACTAGTATTTTGTAAAATATATTTATGGTAAGTATTTTCAATCATAAATTATTCTAATGTAGTGTGACTTAACTCTGATTATGTTCTTTAAATTTGGGTTTAAAGCTTTTTAACTTTTTAAGGAGAATACACTAGCTTTGATTTAATTTTTTCTGACACTGTGCCCACTACACAGTAGAAAAAAAAAAGTGTAATTGTAGTTTTGTCCTTTACAGCACAGGACAAATAAATGTCAAAATCAAATGGTGGTGTCCCCCAAGGGAAAATGTACTTCAGTTGTGAAATATTCTTCCCCAGTTCCCATTGCTATTCCTATGAACACCTAGGTGAAGCTGCCTCAGGACCTAATCAGATGCTGCTCATTTGCATATAATAAAAAATTGTACAATGAGGCTTTAGTCCATTCTGAAGAAAAGTGCATAATACCCCTTTAAAATGTTCTGGTTTAAAAACTGGTACAACTCTGGCTCTGGATGAGTGGTTTGAATGGGAGAGACCTGGTGAGAAATTAACATCTGCTTATATTGTTGGTGTCCTGTCAGTTTAGCACTGTATTTAATAAATGTCTTTGCAGGTGACAGGATGGTATTTCTTGATATATATAAAAATATATATTGAAAAGGCAGTGATAATGATAAATTGTCAGACTGTCATAGAAATTGTACTAATCAGATACACAGAAAATCATTAAGCTGCCTTAAAGATTAAGTGGTTTTAGGATATGTCATGGGGAGAGGCCTTTTGTTGTATTGTAAAACTTTTCCCCTTTTTTACTGGAACAGACAACAGGTATCTCTTCTTACCTCCTTTTCCCTCCCCTGAAAGGAATGTGGCATGGAGGACCCTGTGTCTTATCTTCCCTCCTCTGAAAGGAATGTGAGGAATGTGTCCACGGGAGGGGCTTTCTCCTTTTTCACTTGACAAACAATGGAGGATCCTGTATCTTATCTCCCCTTCCTGGCAAGGCATATGGCATGGGAAGGGGCCTTCTCCTTTCTACTGGACAAACAATGGAGGATTCCTTTCTTATCTTCCCCTCCTAGGGGAAGGGCCTGAGGGCCAGGGCAGGCTGAGTGACTGCCAAAGGCATGTGACGTGGGAGGGGCCTGAGGCCCTATAACTACAGCTCCTGTGCTCCTAGAGAGAGGTTCATTTTGGACCTTTGGAACTGAGGTCGCCTTGTTTTTTCACCTCTGCCATTTTGCCCAGGACCACATGGACCTTTGACTTTTCATCTCAGTGCAGCTTCTCCCCTGCAGTCCCTCGGACATTTTGGGAAAGGACCACTGGCTGTTACTCCACTGGTTTACCTACCCTGAACCGTATTTTCCCTGCCCCTGGAGTCCTGGAGGTGCCCTGGTTTTTCCCTTGAACTAGGCACCCCGTTGTGCTTGGTTATTTTCCCATTTGTTTACAGTTGTCATTGTTCCAGTGTGGATTTGGTTTTTCTTTTCATATACTGTTATTGTTCAAATATATATATATATATATATATTTGTTATATTATTTTTCCCCCTTTCTCCCAGTAAAGTTCTTATTTCTCTCTCTATATATATATTTCAAGTATTTCTAAATTTAATTCATGCTTCATCTTAATTGACCCGGGACAGGATAAAGACTCTCCTTGGACATTATTAGTGGTCTCAGTTACATTATTACTCAGAGCATGTGAAATCTATTACTGTTGGTTTACATGTTTTGCTCCTTTGTGACATAAAATCCTGAACAATTTGAATTTGTGAATTGTCCTCAACTACTTTTAAACTCAAAGAGGTATTTGAAGGAGTTTAAACTTGAAAGGAGGTTGTAGTCAGGCAGGGGTTGGTCTATTCTCTGAGGCAACTGGTGACACAACAGGAGGACATAGTCTACAAGGTCTCTTCCAACCTTGCCAATAGTGTGATACTGTGATAATCCCTGGAGATGAATAAAACCGTAAATACAGTAACATCATACTGGTGACCTGTCACTAGTGGGGTTCCGCAGGGCTCCATCCTAGGCCCTCTGCTCTTCAACATCTTCCTAAACAATTTGTATGCAGGACTGGATGGATACTGAACAAGGCTGCAGATGACACAACACTGGGACAAGCTGTTGGCTCCCAGGAAGGCAGGGAGGCCCTGCAGAGATATCTCAACAAATTACAGAACTGGGCAATCACCAACCATACAAAGTTCAACAAGGGAAATTGTTCAATTCTGCACCTGGGATGGGGTAACCCTGGATTTATGTACAGACTGGGAAATTAGATGCCAGAAAACAGTGCTGTGAAAAGGAACCTGGGGATCCTGATATCAAGTTGAATATGAGTCAGCAGTTCCCTGGCAGCCAGGAGTGCCAGCTGTGTTCTGGAGGGCATCAGGTGCTGCTTTGCCAGCAGATCAAGGGAGGTGATTGTCCTCCTCTGGGGCTGCCTCACCTCAAATAATGTGTCCAGTTTTGGGCACTACAATATAGGAAAGATATTAACCTATAAGAGAGAATTCGAAAGAGGCCACCAAAGTTGGTGAAGGAGGATGAGGGGGAGCCGTATGAGGAGCAGTCAAGGTCACTAGGCCTGTTCAGCCTGGAGGAGACTGAGGGCAGACCTCATTACAGTTGCAACTTCCTCATGAGAGGAAGACAAGAGTCAGGCACTGTTCCCTTTTCTATGATGACCAGTAAATGGACCTGCAGGAATGGCCTGGAGTTATGGCAGATTGAGGTTTAGGTAGGATAGCAGAAAAAAGTTCTTCACCCACTGGTTGAGGGCAGGAACAGGTTCCCTGGGGAAGTGGTCACAGCACCAAGCCTGATGTGACCCTTGGGGATGGTGCTGTGCAGGGCCAGGAATCGGACTTGACGATCCTTGTGAGTCCCTGGCCAAAGAATCCGAGGTCCAGGACATTATGCGCACACATGTGGTTGCACAACTTGCTGAAAATCCAACCATGACTAGTTGAATATGCAAATCTGCAAACCGCAAATCTGTGGGGTTTCTCATATTTTAATTTAGTGAAAAAATAAGCATTTTTGCAAAAGTTTAAAAAGGTTACATACAACCAAGGTAAAGCATTCCACAAAACACTGACCCAGCACACGCCAACCCACACAATCTGACAGAATACAACATATCAACACCCAACATCAATCCAACACTCAAAAGAGATTAAGAGAAGAAACGTAAGTAAAGAGAGGAGGAAAGAAAAAGAATAAAGAAAGATTAGAATAAGGGAAAATACGTTACCTCCAAGAATCCCGTAGATATCTGGTTCGTCATGGTGACAGCAAGTCCTAGAGAAGAGAAAAAGCAGACCCTGTGCTGCTTTTTTAAGTGATCTGGCCAGCGTGGCCACCCCTCCCAGGCGGGACCTTAAGCTCACTGATCCCTCTAGCTCCAGGCAGGAGTGAGAGGTGGTGTAATAACCAGAGATTGGGTCAGGTGTTCCAGGTGGTATGGTGTGGATGGTCTCCCAGGTGGCCCTTTTGATTGACAGCTACTCCATGTGGGCTCTGGCCCTGCCATGTGGGCTCCAGCCTGTGTCCCCGCCACCGCCACCCTCCATGAGTTAGTTGTGATGCAATATGAAAAATACTGTTACTGATCCAGCGTCTTACAATTTGGGAGCCGAGGAGTGTATCTATCTGTAATACAGATTCAGAAATGTTTGGGACTTGGATCTAATAATGTTTTACTATTGTTTTTCTCCTACCTGCCAGCGACTACGTTCAGTATTAATTGACAGGGAGCCTCGTCTCCCTCCCTTGCAATACTGACTCCCACTGTACTGAGTTACTGCCAGGACAGTGTATCCAGCTGCCAAGGGGGGCAGCCAAGGGAAAGGTCCAACAGAAAGTTGTGAGAAGAAAAGAGGTGGGAGAAGGTCCAGTGACCCTATTTCTCTGCTCCCATGTGGTTCCTGTTGAAGTGCAGACTCTCATAGCTGTAGTTATGTGTCAGCAGATAACAGTGCAGGAGAAAAGTGGACTAAGATACTGAAGCAGAGGTAAAAACCTGGCATGTTAAATGAAAAAAGAGTACATAAACAGAAAACTATGTGCCTTGGTGTTTTGGAAATGTATGGCTATGTCAAGTTGAAGCAAGGTAGTAAACATCTGCAGTCTAAAAATTGAGGTAAAATAAGTCAAGTAAGTAAATAAATCACAGAAAAATAGTACAGGTAGGATTGTGTAATTCTTGCTGGTGTTCTGGCTGAAGTAAGGTGACATTTGCTCTGTTTCTGAGAAGATATATATACTTAGTGAGAAAGTTAGAGTTTGCTTGGAAGAGATACCAGGCATTACCACACTTACATGTTTTTTTCTGTATCTCAGCTAGGTAAGACAGAGATACAGTGGCTGAACCTTTCAGACGCTGTTTTGTCTCCTGAACGTCTGTGAGAAAGAAAGACCTTATTGGGCTTTTCTTTACGGTGCAGAGAGAATGACCGTACAGAGGTATCACTCTGCCTCACTTCTGGTAGGTACAGCTGAACTGACTGAGGACTATCTTGATTCACAGCGGTAGCACATATATGGAACACAGGCTACTAGCTTCACTACTTGCCCGACATCATCTTACACAGACTGCTCCTTCACTGTGAACTACAAATTCAGCTATATAACCTAGAAAAGATCTAGTGCGTATATTGAAATGCAAGATAAATTCAGTTCTATGGGATGAGTTCTCTTTCCTCAAGGGTATTTTTCTGCTACATAATTATTCTTGATAATTCCATTTTTAATGAGAGGAACATTGGAGGGGCAGATTTTCATGTGTTGCAGATGGTCTTTTTTTCCTTTGGCCTCTGTGGACCAGCAGCAGTGAAAACTTGCTGAAAACTGTCCCTGATTAATCAGTGCGTAGTCTTAGTTGTGGACATGCCAAGCTTAGAGAAATGGGCAGACTCCAGCAGTATGAGATTTAACAAGACTAAGTGCCGGGTTCTTCACTTTGGACATAACAACCCCATGCATCGCTATTGGCTGGGGGATGAGTGGCTGGAGAGTGGTGAAATGGAGAGGCACTTAGGAGTAATGATTGACAGGAAATTCAATATGAGCCAGCAGTGTGCCCAGGTGGCTAAGAGGGCCAATGGCATCCTGGCCTGTATTAGGAACAGTATGGTCAGTTGGAATAGGAATGTTATCCTTCCCCTGTATTTGGCGCTGGTCAGACCACATCTTGAGTACTGTGTCCAGTTCTGGTCTCCCCTGTTTAAGAAGGACGCTGAGCTGCTTGAGAGGGTCCAGAGAAGGGCAACAAGGGTGGTGAAAGGCCTGGAGGACAAGCCCTATGGGGAGCGTCTACAGGAGCTGGGGTTGTTCAGCCTGGAGAAGAGGNTGGATGGAGCGTGGTGCCCGTGATTCCACACTTGTGGGTCTAGGAATTGGACTAGATGATCATGTGGGTCTCTTCCAACTTGGAATAACCTGTGAAACCTGTGACACTCTCAATACTCCAGCTCTCTAGGACAGATTTCAGAGCTAATCCTTGCACCTGTGCGGGCTGGCAGCCTTACAAGCTCATTCGTTCCAATGTGGTCAGGGCTGCCTAGCTGTAGTGAGGGGTCAGGACTTTCCCCTACAAGCTTAATGCTGCTTGCTTGCAGTGAGCCATCACTGAGACCTTCAGTCACAGAATCACAGAATCAGTAAGGTTGGAAAAGACCTTAGAGATCATCGAGTCCAACCAGTCACCTTGTGCTTTAGCAACAATTATCATTGTTCTTATCTCCTGTACTTAAGAGGTAAATAAAATAATGCTGGTTTTACTTTGTAACGTTTAGGAAATGTTTCCTTAAGTAGAGAGGGTGTTGGAAGAACAAGTGCATACTGTCTGACTTTGTCACATGCAAGCTTAATTTCTCAAATGTATCGCTATAGGGGTGAGGAGATGACAAAGGCAAATTTATTGCAAGTTATATATATAAATTCTAGACCAGTTCTTTTCATCAGTACAGACTATGTGTTTCTCTTTCTCCTGAAAAAATCCACTTTTTCAGAAAGTTTCTCTTGTACTAGATGAAGTAGAAATTAAAAACACTAACTGCCTTATTAAAAACGTTTGCCTTAAATTGTAACAAGTTACTTTTTTCCCAGACATCTGAAAGCCATGTGCTAAATAAATTGTATATTATGTAGAGAAGGACGTTAAAAATCCCCTAAAGTTGTAGAAATATGAGAGGCAAAGGAGAAGATTTTGGCAGTTGTAGCCAATACATTGAGGCGGAACTGAGCTTTGCTTACATGGTCCTTCTAACAAGAAAGACATATGTTTTGAATGTGATTCAAGCATATTGCAAACACAAGCTGCTTAAGGAGGTCATTGGTGTTGGCAGATGCTACTGCAGAATCACACACACACAGAATATTATGAGTTGGAACTAGACGTAAGTTCCATATAGGGAGCTGGAATCTGCTTACCATCTATGCACATATGTTCTGGTACATTTTTAAATCATTTAACTGTCGAGCCTTAGTGGTTCCTCTGGTAACTCCAGAGAAATATGCTGGAAGTAGCAAATGACAGAGTCACGGTACCTGTTTTACTCCAGTGAATTCTGCTAAAGGCACTGTAGAAAACTGCACAGGTATAGAGCAAAGCTGTTACTGTTGGAACAATATGCTGGCATCATCAAATTGAAGCACAATTCTTTTGTTAACGTCCTAGCTTATTAATATTTATGTTAATTTAATTAATATGGCTGGTGTTTGCAACTGTATTATTTATCCAGGAAATGGAAAGCTCCACCGTCAGCCCAAGTGAAATGATTTTTTCTACACAAAATAATGCTTCAAGCTGGTGCAAATGTTTAGAGAAACAGTGTGACATGGCCAGTTATGCATTGAGTATTATAATTTCTAAAACAAGTCTAGGTTTCCAAGCACTTTACTTGAATAAGATTTAATTTATTTGTTATTTTATGAAACATTTTTATGTGTAGAAAAAGTTCTACTTGTTTGCACATGCTGGTTATGTGGCATTCTTACATGATTTCATGCTTTGCTGATGGAAAATTAGACCCTTGTGTATTATAAAAGAATAGAAGATAGCTATAGAATCAGGATGCGATTGCCTCAGGACATTCTGTTGACGGCTAGAAATACATACAGACAAAGCAATGTCACTGGATGCTAATGTGAACTATACAAGTTGATGAGTACTGTAAATCCCTGTAAAAAGCAAAAACTATAACCTTTTATTTTGCAGGTACGTACTTGCCTTTAAAATTACCACTAATAGCACTTAAGTAATTTTGTTATAAATAATCATTATAAAGATGTTATAATTATGGACACGATAAAGCACAGATGTATGTTTTTCATAATATATTTATATGCAGAAAAACACTCCCACTTTCTCTTGTTTTCTAAATTTTTGTTTTACATTTAGATGAAGTTGTTATTAATTTAATTTAAGAGCGAAATTTGAGTGTATAAGGAATGTCAAACTGAAGAGGTGTTGAGTTAGAGAAATAGGGCTCAGTTTTGAAATTAAAGAAAGATTCAACCCATTAGCCCTTCCTGACTTTTTGATCCTTTCTGCATCATCTCCTACAATAAGCCTAGATTGTTCCAAATAGATGAGATCTCAGTAAAAAAAAATAAGATTTTTTTTCTTCTGAGCCCAATTCCACGAAACAGATTGCAATACAGTAATCCCCCAAGTTTCACAGGTGTTGGGGTCTGCGTACCTTCTGCAAAGCCCATGAATCGCGAAGATAGCAAACTCGTGAATATGCAGTTAAGCCCCACCCATTGCCCCATCCCTCTCAGCTCCAGAACTCTGAAGGGCAGTCTCTGTTCCACCTGAGGAAAGCAAAGGCAAGGCCTTTTGCCCCTTCCCAGACACAGAATCCTGGCTTTTGTCCTGGTGCCACTTTGCTGAGCCCAGAAACCCCACTGTAGCCAGTGCTGTCCCCATAGCCATGTCTATGCTGGGGCTTATTGGGGTTGCTGGTTCTTGGTGTGTGTGTCTTTAAACTCAACTCAAATGTATTCAAATATAGCAGATGTGCTGTGCTACTCCAACAAACCTGGCATGGGTTGGTGAGGCAGTCCAAGAAACCCAACATAGCAGTGGCTCACTATGATTGCCCGGTGGGAGAGGGCTGTGGCTAGATGTGCTCAAAGCAGGATTAGGTAAGGTTACTGATCTGGGGCCGGTACTGCAAGCAGACACAGCACAGGCTTGCTAGCATTGCCATGGCAAAAGGCAATGGGTTGTTCTCTAGCCAGCTGCCTGGGACCCTTGACTTGCTGCCACAGGCCACCTCTGCCCAGGGAGTCTCGGCTCCAGGAGGGTGCCAGTGGTCCCCCCTGCCCTTTTATGGAGCAAATGGACCAGTGGTGCCAGCCGCAACTGTGCGGCTCCAGCTCCAGGGAGTGGTGGTGGTCCCTCTATCCCGTATATGGGGCAAATGGACAGTGCTCCAGGGTTGAAGGGGCTAGGACAACAGGTGGGGCTTATTTACATATTCATGTGCTCATTTATGTATTCACTAGATGTCTTTCTTTGTGGCATTATCTGCACATGCACAGACTGCTTTTCACTGAAAAATGAACTGCGAAGGATTGAAACTACAAAGAGATGAGTTGCAAATAACCAGGGTTTTACTGTATCGTATTGTTTCTGAGGTGTAACTATTTGGTTTACTGCTTCCATTTTCGGAAAGGCTATCTTAACAACTCAGCTCAAGTAAAGCCGTTTTGATATTGCCTTCTTCTGCCCATATTTTACTTGCTTAATCATTAAAAATTTAGCAGAAGTATAAAAAGACTGCAACAATACAATACCTATGTACAAATCTATGTCTTTCCCAGCTATAGTATTATGATATCACTTTGGACATCAAATATTTATCCTAATTACAATTCTACTCCAATCTGAATATATTTTATATGCCAGCAACACTGTTTGAGATAAGAGAATACTTTGCACTCAGACACCTTGCTAGTGAGGAAGAGTGACTCTGGATTTTGTCCCCAAGAGCCATGGTAGACATCAGTGGGGTCTAGTTTTCATTTAAACTAGTAAAATGAAATTCCTTATATAGGAAAAGAATTAAAGACCAGTAGAAATTTTATGGACTTAAGTGGTTAACATAATGTAGAAAAGAGTAACAAAGTCACTGGAAGATAGTAAGCACGTTCTAGTAGGATAAGATTGGCAAAGGAAAACTCACTGATTTTTCAAAAAGAGAAAAAATTTTTATATTTTAAATTCTGTATTTTAAAAGGCTTTTACAAGCCTTCCTTGAGCTAGGATATTAAAGTCTTTAAGTAGTTTTTGGATAACACATAAGAATTGTTTTAGCAAAAGTGTCTTCAAGACAAGGAAAAGAATAGGACAAAATTATTTTTTTCCCATAAGAAAGGCTACCAACAGATTCATGGATTAATCTGTGGTCCTGTATGATGTAATACAGTTATTAATAAATTCCATTTGAAGATATATTATAAATGAACGGAAGATTGCTATAGAATCAGGACATGATTGCCTCAGGGGTAGTGTAAAGCAAGGAAGCCAACTTAGCAGAAACTTAGTAAAGCTTGTAAGGAATTTCATGAAGACCTATCTAAAGTAGGTGATAGGAAACAGCACAGCAAACAAAACAAATATTATAATTTCAGAAACCTTGAAAACTTTATGCACAGTTAAGAGAAGTTATCTACTCAGTGTATAGTTGTTGTTAAAAAGAGAAGTAAATATTCATATATTAACAAGATAGAAAAAGAATTGAAGACTTTCTAATGCCAAGATCTCAAATGAAGGTATGATTTCAAACAAAATAATGTGCAGAGTCATTGTTGCTCTTTGAGTGATATCGGGAAATGCAATGAAGAACAAGAGTGGCATCTTAAAACTGTGCAGCTGGAATTTAGTGTTATTTACTTTAGAGAAGAGAATAACAAAGAAAAATTTAGAATCAGATAAAAAGAGATGGTGATGGTCTGTTCTTGTCTTGCAAATTAGAAGGAAGGTCAACACTTCAGGGCAGTGAATCCAAATCATAGCAATAGAAATACAGTAATCCCCCACTTCTTCATGGCTCAATTTTCACAACTTCAATTCTTTGCATTTTTTTTTCCCCAAAAAGATGCCATGAACTCTTCTCAGTCCTTTGTGGGACTTTTCTTTGTCTTGTGAGCACAGAACGGCCGCACATGTGCAGTGCCTCAGCCAGACCAGGGCTTGCACAGGCCCATGGCAGGAACCAAGGATGCAGCCCCTCTTGCTCGCTTGGGGACTGCCCAGAGTTCCCTCCCTTATGAGTGTTGTAAAGGTTAAATGGTGGGGAAGCTTTATAACACAGTGTCAATGGTTTATTACAGATGCTCGCCCCGGGGTTGTGGAGGAACGGAGGCTCAGCAAAGTGCCGTACAGGGCCAGGGCATTGCCATGTTGCTGCTTATGTCCAGCACAGCCCCACCTGGCCTTGCATGGCTGCTTATGGCCAATATAGCCCTGGGCCTGCCCTGGGAAGGCATGCCCGCTACACTAGGGGAGGGAACTGGCCAACAGGACACTCCCACGGTGTGGCAGTGGCCTTCCCTCCATTCCCTGTTGCTGCCCGCCATGATGGGGAGGGGGAGAAAAGATCCCCTTTGCTCCCCTGTCCCATCACATGGTGTGAGGAGGTGCCGGGAATGATGCCCTTCGGTGCTCTGGGGCTGAGGGAGGTGGGGCAATGTGTGTGGCTCATTTGCATATGTATGATCTGCATCTCTCTGCAGATTTCAACTATTGTGAAACTCTCCCAGTACTGGACCCCTGTGAAATTTGAGGGATTATTGTATACCTTCACACATAGATTAAGCCAAGGAACTGGGCACAGTAAAGGAGGTCACAAGTTTAACAGAAATCCAATAGAGGATGGAAATTTATCAAACTAACAAATATATCCAGATTTATATCAGTTAATCCCAGAAGAGGAAACAATACCGTGAAACATAGAACCTCACTTAAAAAACAATCAATCTTGGAAAGAATATGAAATCTACAGATTCAGACTTCACACCAGTCTTTGCAATTTGGAATATAGAGGCCATTTTCATGAGGACAGACTGTCTGCTTTCTGACTAAAGAGGAATTTCTGGCCCCACTAGCTGAGGAGGCGTGACATGTAGTGCTGACTAGTGTCAGGTAACAATTGCTGCAGTAAATGAAAGGAATTGTTCAGCAAACTATTATCTAGTAAGATATTTCCTGTTTTTCCAATAAATTCTTTCTAGTTTGCAAGCCTGTCTTAGACTTCTCTGAGTAAGGCTAACCTGGTTAGCCATTATTAGCCACTTCTGAGCCTACCTACCCCTGCTGTTCTAGGCTCTAACTGCAGAGGAGAATGGAAAATCTTGGCAAGGGTAGCCATGGTTACTGGTCTAGAGAATTAATAGATCTTAAATATACAAATAATATGTAGAAAGTATTGAAAATTTGTCTGGCAAACGCATCCAAATACCTAGTTTTTCCAAGCTGGTAGTTACCTATCCATTGAGGGTTACAGGCATGTACTCTACTTTTGCTATGTAATACTAGCCTTTTCACAGGTTCACAGGTTATTGTTGAAAGGGACCCACAGGATCATCGAGTCCAACTCCCTAGCGAATGCCCACCCAGATATCAAGCCCACGAGTGTGGAAGCACTGGCACCACACTCCATTCATCCAAGCCTCCCACCAACTAGACCATGTCACTGAGCTCCTCATCCAGGTCATAAAAGGAGATTAGGTTGGTCATGCAGGACCCACCTCTCCGAATTCCATGCTGACTAGTTCTAATGTCATAGTCATTTTGTAGTTGCTGGGTAAT
>WEKX01027856.1:65124-102988 GCA_013390025.1 Pitta sordida
CCCTTCCATAAAGTCCTCTCTCTCTCTCTCATGAGAAGAAAAGTCTTTCATGACCCTTTCCCAAGTGAGATCTCAACCCAGGGACGGCAGCTCTTCCATTCTCTGTTGTCCAAGAGTCACAGCACAGGATGCAGCCTTTTAGTACTAGCTCCACTGCATCATTATGAATCCATCCCAAAGTACATAGTTCAGATCCTACCATAATGCAATTCTGTCACAAAATGTCTGTCCAAAGGATCTCTGCCGAGCTCAGCTCTGGCTCCGNGCTCCGGATCTGTGTTTCTGGGCTCCCAAACATCTGCAGCTTTCGCAGCATGATTCTCCATCTTCACCGTGGCCTCAGGTGGATTCTGCATCGCTGGTTTCTCTCTCTCTATTCCATAGGTTTGCACCATGGTCCATTCCACAAGCAGCAGCGAGACGCCTGGAAGAACATTCCTACCCCATCTCTGGTTGACCTGGCGGGCCCTGCATGGCTTTCGGGTTCTCCACATAGGCCCTGCTCTGGCAATCTTCGTCTTGTTACTAAATTTTGTTTTCTTTTCTCAAATATGCTGAATCGCAGAGGTATCTCTATCTGTCTGACCTTGATTTCCATTGCAGCGACTGAGGCCCAGGCAAGAGCTGAGCTGTTAACCGCCTCACTGCCAGAGGGAAAAAAACTAAACCTGGACAACAGTATAGCTCCAAATTAGTCCAGTTCATGCTGGTATTCCTTGCTGACTCAAGTTCCCATTTAACTAATGAAGGATTAATCTAAAATGAGGAGTAATGCTTTGGAAGCAAAATTGTATTTTCCGAGCACAGATGCATTGGCAGAAGTGTGCACCTTATGTTTATACCTCTAGAGTTAAAAAGTTTTAGAAATGTTTTTAGGAACCATGATAGCAATTTTACTAGCTGCAATTTTTAAAATAAAAACCAAAAGTAAAGCAAAAGCAGCTAAAGTTTCCTTCTCCTTTACTGTTTTAATGCCTATTGTTTCTGTTTAATTGTACGCAAGTAACCTCTCACCTTTAACTCATCTCTTCTAGGTAAGAATCAATTTCCAATTGAATCAAATTCCAATTTCCAAAGTTATTTGTTTTAATTTATTATATAAAAAGTATCATCTGAAAAAAAAGGCAAAATTGGCCAAAAATTACTAGCTTAATATTACGTATTTTCTCGCAGCTATACTTATTATTTCTCAACTGTTTTCTGTTATTAAATAAACTTCTAATTAATATAATTGTTACTTGAAAGACCAGTTTCTTTCTTTGTTATAAGCTTATAGACCTCTGTTTTCTCTAAGGAAATTGATCAGAAATGCATATTTTGATTTAATTTCGGGGTGTGTGTGTGTGTGGAGGAATAATTTTAATATAATATATTATACATGCATGTATTAATATAAAATATTATATATTATATATATGCATAGAAAAATGCTCTTTACATATTATTCTGCAGCAAAAACAAAATTTCCAGCTGAAAAAAACCCTCATAACCTTTGAGAGGAATAAAATCAAATGAATATATAAAAATCTTGTAGCCCTATATGATTCAAATGGTAGTGTTCAAATTGTTGGTGGAAGAAGCAAAATTTTACGCATCTTTGTGTAGCAAGAGCACTGTGTCAAACCAAATATTGGAAGAAAGAAGTCTAGGGAAATTTCCCTTTTTCATCCAGGATACTGACAGTGTTCCTAACCCTGCCTCTTAAATCTGGAAGATGTGTTGACAACAGCCCTTTTAAATTAAACAGTTGAATTTGTGACTGGCTCATGTTAGGTGAAAAGTGTTACCTATATTCATAAATGGCCCAGGGCCAAATTCAACCCGTACATATGCCCCTTTCCAGACCATTGAATGCTACTAAAATCAGAACATGGCCATCACACTTGATAAATTGTAAATGGATGCAAACCTTCATATTCTGTGTGCGATTATGCATTCTTAAAGTACAAAATGAGCTGAATACTGGACAGAGCATACACCCCTGGAGCCACTAAGAAGACATATGGCATAATCCAAGGCAGGTGTTTGTAAATCCAAAAGATCACATTAGATCCCTTAGGCTACAATCTGAATGACAGCAGTGGGATTTTGTAGTTTATCTAGGATCGTAAATTAAGTTGTCACTCTTAATTTGCGGGATAACATCTAGCGGGGCAAAAGCAAGTGAGAAACTTTTTCTTCTTTTGTAGGTTGTAGTATTTTCAAGTTACTGAAGCCTATCTCTTCCTTGTTATATATTATTTAAGTCATCATTTAACTTTTAGCTATGCAACTCAATTTGATTTTTTTTAACTTTCTGAGAAAAGAAATAAGTGTCCAGTGAACAATCAATGATTATGAGATTGCCTTGGACATGCAGTCATTCTTTTCCAGCTGGAGCAGTCAAACACATGCTGAAATATGGAAACTCCCTGTGATTGATGAGTTCAAATCAGCTTTGGCAGATGCACATTATAAAGGAGTAGATTAGTACATACAAACCATTGAGCTTTGCAGAAAGTACTGCTCAACATTGTAAACTCCCAACTTTATAATCTTTAAAAACTACAGTTTCTCTTCTCAACAAAGACTTTTTATAGAAGCAATAAGGTAACTGCATGAAGTGTGCTTATCATGATATAATCACACCCCAGGGGGAATGAGAGGTGCTCGGCTGCACCTCATGCTTTGTAATGACCCAGGGGTGTGATTATCTTATGATAACCATACTCACTGTCATGCCTTATTGCTTATATATTCCACATGTCATAATGAATCCTGAAGCACTTTCTAGGCCTCGTAGCAAAGGCAATGACTTTGAAGTAAAGGAAGTAGTCAGATTTTCTGGGTACATACAGATTAATATTGTATACATTAGGAGGAATTATGAATGACTACTTATATGTACTAGGCAGGCCATAGTTTTTTAACTGTTTCTAGGTCCTGTAGTTTCATGTGGTATTTTATGGGACCGTGCCTAAACTCTTTTCTGGAAGTGCAGCACAAGAACTGTGAAAACTTGATCACGATGCTTAAGGAGCATGGGGAAAGATAGCAGTGGTTACATTGCCACTTTTGCGCTTTCCTATTGGGATGATTCTATAAAACCAGATAGCACTATAATAATCTGATTTTACCAGAGAAATTTTTGCATGTTTACAAGCTATTTAATTGAATATTGAAGTAACTGCGTAAAAAAATCTGAATTTTGATACACAAAATGTTGTCAGAGGATGGGAAAGAGCACAAGAGACCTGTATTTACAATACTGATTGAATAGCCCACCATTTTCTCTTTTACTGAAGTGATAGGAAGGACTTATTTGGAAATATTTAAAAAAATATCTGTACTTTAATAATAAATTTAGTAATAAATCCAGATGGAAATGAATGGGGTTAATAATAAGTCCATAAGGAACTGGGAGATCAAGAGGCTTCTGAATTCACAATTAGGGGCTGACATAAGAGACAACAGGATAATAAACTAAGCAATTATCTTTGATATACCTTATGGTATAATAGCACCACAGGGTGAATCCATACCTTAGGGAATGGGATTCTCAGTAACTTTGTAACCTTGTTAATCTGATGTATGTAGCAGTCAACATTTAAATACTAGTCCACTTGTCAGGAAAATCTACAGCACTGTTTTCTGCCTGTCATCACAAACTGATTGATAAAGATGATGGCCTATCATTATGGCCGCTGATGAGTTGATTCATTGCAAGAGTCAACTAAGTTAACTGCAGACCACCACAAAAAATTCAGTGTCTCTGAAATAAAGCTTATTTTGTTCTATAGTGTGGAAGTGGAGTATTACTAATTACCATAAAGGTCAGACGTACATTTTAACTGGTGGAAATAAGCAGGTTTAAAGATGTTTGAGTCTTTTCTTAGTCTTACCATGTCACAAGCTTTCTATTGTTGTGCACCAAAGAATGTGCCCTTAATTGTACCATTTGCCATATTTTATCTTGATCATAGTGTGGGTTGTGTGATGTTAGTGGTGATAAACGTCTACCACCTGTCCTAATAATTACTAGACTTCAGGAAATTACTTAGCAAAGTAACACAAGGTCTAGTAAAACAAAAGGCTCCAAAAATTAGAAAGCAATATTTTGTTTCATGTACTGTACCAAACTGCACTAAATGTGAGCTCTCTGAAAGCAGAATGTGAAATATAAATAACTTTCAGTTCTGATTAATAAAAAATTGACAATAGGATATGCTGGGTCACAGTTTCATATGCAGCAGTTCTGAGGAATTAGTTCGTTTTGTATTTCATAGGAAAAAGAGCTGTGTTAAGGAATGATAAGGGCAAATACTTCAGAATAATTATAATAAGAAATATTAAAACAGTTATGTAAAATACTCTTTGTCTGTGTGTATTTAGAAGAAAATAAGAAGAAATCCTCTAGTTTGTTACCAAGCCTATACCACTGCAAATTAAAAAAAAAATCAATCAAAATCATGTAATTATTTCAATCAAATGTTGATTATTTAGCAAGTTGTTCATTGAACCTTTTCCTCTAGATACTCATAGAGTTGATTCAAAGATTCAAAGACAAATTTGAAGACAAATCTTTGAATGGGACTGAGAAGCTCAATTATGAGGATAGAAGTACTGGAATATTTTCATCACTTAACTGCCAGTAATGACATTTAGCAAAACTAACATACTTAAATAACCTGATATTATAAAATGTTAAGAAGTTTTAATGAAGTAGTGAAATTCCTTGATTATTGTCATAAGCTCAACACTCAGAATTTTTTGCTTTTTCTAAACATCCCCAAATTGTAAGATTCCTGCATTTCAAAAGAGATATGTCTACTTAGGACTTAGTATTAATATCAGATATTTTCTGAAGTGAATGACTATGTGAGAATGGTTAATTAGTGAAGAAGTGAAAGAGGTTTGTTTGTCTCATCTGTAAAACAGAACAGTAATAGCTGCTATTAAAAGTACCTCTCTGGCATACTGGCAAATATTTAGTGGTTCAGAAGCTCTCTGTGGTTACTCAGGGACAAAAGATGCATCTGTGTTCTGGCATTTTTGTTGCATTTGGTCCTCGCCCAGTGACTGACTTAATCTCCACATTTGGTAAAACAATTCTTCAAAAGGCAATTCTTCGGACAAAAATTAGTTGCCTTGTATATAAAATAACTATGAAAATCTTTCTCACAGAGATGTTACAAAATGTTGATACATTTTTCTTGCTTTCATAACCAAAGAATAGTTTCTTATCTACATATATTTCTTAACCTTTAATATAAGTACACTTACTGGTGACATTTTAAAATCAAGCAAAAAGTCCAATCTGTTTATCCAAAATTTAACTTAATTGTAACAAACTAGCAGAGCTGCTTTTACCAAATGGTCACTTACTTCCCTCCCCTTTTCCTTAAATGTTTTTTAAAGGAAATTTAATCCTCATTTCTCATTCTGTGGTGGAGTTCCCCAAGCCAGTGGCATTAAGTGTCAAAGGAACATGGGAATTTCACACAGTTATGTTAGTCCTCTGGAAATATTTTAGGAGCAAACAATACAGACTGACAAACATACTGTAATCATTGCAGTCTAAAAAAAATATTTACAATGATCCTCCACATAGTCGTGATCCATTTTTTGCGAGATCCAATAATTGCATGTGATTATTCAGCGAGCTGTGCGACCTTGACCCGTGCGCAGAATGTACCGTGAACCCATCAACTCATGAATATACAGTCAACCCCAGTTACTTGCGGGCTGTTGGGTCTNCCGATCCAACTGAGGTCGTGGTAGCTTCTGTGCATGTGCCGAGGTCACAGAGCTCACGGACAAATCACCAGCAAATACTGAAACTCGCAAATAGTGGCCCACGAATACGCGGGGGCTCACTGTATAATGAGTTTATGAATATATAATTGGTATGCCCCACCGTCACTGACCACTAGTCTTGCCGTACATGCGTCATTCTCACCGTTTAGGTGAAAGGGGAGCCGGTCCTCTCTTTGTGAAGCCTGAAGTGCTGCCGTGGTGCCGCGGCACAAAGGGACCGGGCCATGCCGGCACTGACGGCACAGTGGTGCGGCGGCGTGGGGCGGCTGCGAATTGGGGGATCATGGGGTACAGTTGCCGCTGCCAATGCCGACCTAGGGGTGGCGGCGGATGGGAGATTTAAACCCAGGTGGACAGGAGTGGAGCCACTGACTCGGCAACATGTTTCAGGTTTGCCAGCACTGGCAGAACACGGAAAGCATAGCCTAGCATGTCCCGATGCCAGTGGCGTGGACTCCTGATGTCAGAGTGGTGGCACCGGAACGCCCCTCACTGTCCAAAATAAAATAAAAAGTTCCCTTGTAGGCAAGGGGAGAGCTGCGGTTGGGCAGCAGGTGCACGGAGAAGCGGGGATGTGGGGGACACATCTGTGCTGCAGTGCTGCGCTGGCTCTCGAGTCCATCCCTGCCCTGCACATCTTAGTAGCTGCTGCAGGAACAGATCACAGAGCCACCAGCTATTTCGCCCTGCACAGCCGCTGGTTGCCCACACTCCTGCAGACAGCCTCAGCAGGAGACAGGCCCCGGCTACCCTCGTGCTGCCTGCTCGCACCCCCTCTTGCCACAAAAGCTTTGGTCAGGGCTGTTATGTTCCTGGAAAAAGAAACCCCAAAGCAGCCCCTTTGAACAGCAGCGACTGTCCGAGCCTGTTCAGCTGCTGCTCCCGTCACACAGTGCCACAGTACCCTCAGCATCGCGCCGGCCAGCACTGAACTCATTCCCCAAACCTCCCCCAGAGTCCTGTTGAACACAAGAGACACAGAGTAGCAACCAGAAACCCTGATAAAAAAAACCAGCAGAGACACGACAGGGAAAGGACAGTGGCAGAAGCCTAGTCTCCTGCTCAGTTTTTCAGGGGTGGGGCTCAGTGCTGGCTTCCCGGCTACCAGCCATGACGATTTCTGCGCTCAGAAAAGCTTCCTTCCTGGACTTGGGAGGTGGCAAAAGGCATTTCCTCCTCTTTAACGAGGGCATTACAGAGGGAGCTGCGCTCTAAAGACCATCCTCCAGACCTTATTAGAGGACGGGGCATGGCTATGGGCGTGGCGTACTTGACTATGCAGTGGGGTCACTATCCTCGCGGATTCCAAGATTCGCTTGAGGAGGACCAGACCCAACAACCCGAGAGTAATGGGGGATCACTGTATCTACAAAAATTAAAACTCATTATATTTCTAAGAAGACAAACCTCCCCAGTCCCTAGCCCTCTGCCATCTTTCAAGGTATGTCTTTAATGTAGTTTTTTATAATATCCTGAGATAATACATTCCCAATTCCCTTCTCTCCCTATCAGACAAAAACCAAACAGTGTCATCAGTGGCTCCACAGAAGTGAGAAATCTTACAGCTAATGTGTTTGATCAGTATGGTGTGCTGCTCAATAATTTTTGAGTTGTTCAGTTTCAAATGCCAATGAAAAGCTTCTTGACAAAGTAGAGAATTCCCTTGTCTTTTCATTTTTTATTTTAAAAGCGTTCCAAAATATTCATGTTGTCACCACAGGGGTAATCTAAATTTTTTGTTATCAATATTCTCAGCACTTTATTTTCTTGTTCCCAGAGAGGGTCTGGTATTTGCCAAATTTAACTTTTCTTTAACTCTTTGTAAGTCTTTTGAAAAATTCCTGTCAAACAATAGGCAAAAAAATGCAAACCTAAGTGGAACAAATGAAACTTTTCTGAATTCTTTCACAAGCAAAAATTCTCTAAGATGAAACTGTCTGGGTTCATATACCTCTACCTGATAGATAAATGTCCTGAAACCAAATAAGAAAAAAGGAAAAATGGGTTGACTTGTTTTCTGTTGGATTGCGGTTTTTATGCATATCAAAGTCAAATGAATAGCAAATTGAGAACTCACTTATGGTGAGAAATGCAGTGATACTCATAACTACATAATTGTATAAATCTGTCCTTATTTATGTGAACTTCTTGTAAGATTTACTTCAGGGTATAACCTGTGAAGTGTTAATGATCTTACACTTGCAGTCCTGAATGTCATATCAAATTTGGGTTTATTTTTCAAGTAGTTGCAACATGGATTAAACTTCTATTAGATTTACTACTAAGCAATTCATCAAATGGATTAGAATCATTGCTGATTATTGAAATTAGTAATTTAGTTGCTGGAGTATATGATGCCGCTGCCAATACTTAATTAGATGCCTTTTAATATTGTTACGGGTGAAAAAAAGGTTTTTTCATTCTTACACTGTGATTCAAGTAAGTTTTCTTCCTCAGGAAACAATTATGTGACTTTTTCAGATAGTTTTAGTTGTAAAAATGTATCATATGCCCCTAACAGAAGTGTGTGGCAAAACAAATAATGACAGATTTTTAATCAGAAATATTAAAATTTATGATTTATGATTCTCTTCTCATAGAATATTTGTGTTCAATGACTTTAGTATAGCTATTCCTTATCTACTCAAGTAAGACAAGCAACAGCCTTTCTTTATGACACTGGAAATCTATTGAGTTATTTATTATGTGTTGAGATGCTAGATAATATTGATTTTTGTTTATTTTGGTTTTCTAGATTGTGCAGCAGGAAAAGTTTCCACAGAAAATACGTTCTTCGGGACATGAATAGTGAGCTTACCAAGTGAAATAATTTTTGGTACTTTCATTTTTTTCAAGGGAATAGATGTTGTCTAATCTCTGTTGTAAACATTCTCCTACAGAAATCATTGAGAGCATGATGAAGATATAAGTGCCAAGATATTGACAGGCTATTATTTTTCTACAACTGTATGGAATACTTTTCCCTTCCTGTGCCAAGAGCAGATGTCGCTCTTTACAAGTGCTCCCAAACCAGTGCTCTCTGAATTTGTAAGAGGCCTGCCTTTATGCTTTTTTTCAGACGTCTGCCTGGAAAAATATGGGTAGACTATAACATTACTAGCAAATGCTTTTACCACCTTGTAACTTCACTGAGAAAGAAAAACAGTTTCTGATTTTTAGTTCTCTCAACTGTTCTCTCAACTAAACATGATCTTCAATAGATGATTTCATAAAGATGATGTTGCTGGTTGATTTTCAAGTAACACAGATTCATAGCTTTGAAGTTACTCCTTGAATCCTCCACCTTTACTGCTTTACTTGTTAAGAGCCATTCAAAGACCTGACAGTCAAAGTATAACAGAGGTTGGTGACTCCTATACAGAGGTATTTTTATGACTTTTAGATACTGTAAGGAAAATTTATCTTTTATATGCCATTATTTACTGTTGGACCATACAGGTACCCAGGATGTATGGATATCCCATTATCCAGGAAAGACAAAAAACAAATAAAAAAGATTTATTCTTCTTTACCTCTAGTAGTAGTATCTATATGCTCTTTTAGCCAACGAGCTTGGAATTTATTCCCACTGAGGAACTATGTGTGTATATAAGTACATACTGATTGGTAGCTGACCTTTGGATAGGAACTTTTGTGAAACTTAGATGAGAGTGGGCAAAGAGTTTCTGATTCTCTCTGTGTGTACTTGTATTGCCCTAAGTGAATGAGTCTCCACAGAGAAGGCAAGCAGTTATTAAAGCAGATAGGAGAGTCTTCCTTAGTTCTGATAGTATGTATTGATCACCATTTTAGTTTCTGTTCAATCAGAAATGAAAACAGTGGATAACTACGTTTTTACAGATTTTTAATCCTCATAGTGTATGCCCAGTGCATAGCTGAAAATCAAATAGCTCTCATGCTGTTCAGATCTCTTTGCAGGACAACTTTAAAACACAGAATTATTATGAAATTATGCATAAGAAGTGTCCAACCCCTTTGTCACAATGTAGGCAAGAGATACCACAAAGATGTGAGCTTTTATTAAGGATAGCAGAAAGTCTACCCCAAGAGGATGGTATCTTATTGAATCACAGAATCACAGAAATTAGTAAGGTTGGAAAAGACCACAGAGGTCATCAAGTCCAACCTATCACCTATAACCTAACCTAGTCAAACCTGTTACCTAACCTGTTGCCATCCTGCTACCAACACACCATCCTACCTGTAACACTCTACCCTAATAGCTAGGTCATGCCACCAAGTACATCATCCAACCTTTTCTTAAAGACCTCTAGGGACGGTGACTCCACCACCTCCTTGGGCAGCCCATTCCACTGAGAGATCACCCTCTCTGTGAAAAAGTTCCTTCTAATGTCCAGTCTAAATCTCCCCTGGCACAGTTTAAGACTGTGTCCTCTCATTCTATGACTTGTAACCTCATGATCTCATGGTCACTACATCCCAAACAACCTCCAACATCCACATTACCCATCAGATCATCCCTATTTGTGAAAAGCAGGTCAAGATAAGCCCCACCTCTGGTGGGCTCACTAACCAGCTGGGATAGGTAGCAATCCTCAATATACTCTATGAACCTTCTGGACTGCCTCCTTTCTGTTGTGTGAAGTTCCCAGCAGATATCAGGGAGGTTGAAGCCGCCTATGAGAATTAGGGAAGGTGATCTTGAGATGTCCTCCAGTTGTTTATAAAACAACAGGTCAACATCATCCTGCTGATTGGGCAGTCTGTAGCATACTCCATTTGGATGTTTGACAATGTACGTATAGATACTAGTTTTAGTGGAGATACTTGCTAGAAGTGAGAACCTCTTAAGTAGAAGGCTTACTTTTTCAATTGGTTTCTGGAGACACCTAGAAGAGAAAGAAACATACTCTTACAGCCTAATACTTACTGTAATTTGGCAGTGTAGCTGTTCATAGTTCTTTGGGCTAAGCTGACCCATAGCACAGAGGATGCACAAGGGACCCAGGAAGCCATGAGTGGAGTGATGACTGTTGTGTCTACAGCTCTAATTTACACAACTTGTATACCGACAACGCAATTATTAATATAATTCCTACATGAACCCTGCAATAAGAGAATTTTAATTTTGTGTGTATGTGGAACTGTACTTCCAGTGCCCTTCTGCTTCACATACCTATTTGTGAGCAGTGGACACAAGTAGTGTGCTCTTATAACAGCTGACAGAATCTGCCAAGTCTCATTGCAGAATGTTTTTAAATCCTTTGATGTCTTTCATGGTGCAATGACAATTATTACTGTTTAAAAGTAAATGTGTTCTTTACCATTCACTTATAACCACATTATAAATAATTATTTTAATATATTTTGTTAAATGTGTTGAGATCTAAGTGTATGGTGTTAAAAATATTTTGTTGCTCTTTTTGCTCGAGGCATTTCTAGGAAGCAAAGAGATCTTTACAGGCATTGACAAGTTGTACTGTGTCTGTGGAGAAATGATTTAGAATAAAGAAAATATATTTTTAATATACCATAATAAACAAAGATTTTTTTTCTGTGAATTAATAGAATTAATATTTAATAAAATCCCTGACTTATTTTGTTTATGCAGCTTTTGTCTTTGTCAGTTTTGTCCATTGCTCAGTGCTATTGCCAGTCAAAGAGCATAAAAGTGATTTTTTTCTTAGAAACCTTGCAATTGATCAAAGTGCACATCTTTTACAAATCTCTCAAAATTCATAATACTGGTCGTAAGATGTGGCGCATGGGGTTTTTTTAAGCCAATTTTCATTTTAATGTTTTATCAGTCCTTTTGTGGCACTGTACAAAGTGATAGAGTATCTGACATCAAAATCAGCAATACAGATTGCTTTTAAAAATAAAGAATGTGTTGCCTCTGTCTGAGAGCTAGTTATGTCTCACATATAGCAGAAGGCACCTTTTGTTCTTTAGTTAATTAGCTCATTATACCGTAGGTACATAATTCTTTAAGCAAACTCATTTGAACAGGAATCACAAAAAAGTTATGGATGATAAATTCAGACAGTGCAAAAATGTTAAAGATGTTGACTTTCCATGAAAAATGCATGTGGTAGCATGAAAGAATTTAAGCTTGTGGAACCAATGCTTCTGTAACGTTTTAATTCCTATCAGCAGAAAGACTTTCTATTGTTTGTAAATAAAAAGGAAATATTTCACTGTGGCACTTCCATCTGTTACCTTAACAATAAATGAAGTCATGCAGTTAATCACAGCATTTTCTAAAAAAGGATTTAAACTCGAAGCTCTGCTCTTATATCCCCATGCAGTTATAAAACACTTACTCACCAAGAACAACTGATTCTGACTGTTAATGTTGTGTTTTAATGCCGGTATGGGCTAGTTCAGAACTCAAAGACATGAATTTCCTACTGAGTGCTGAGATCTGCTGCCAGGAATGGCTTCAGTCCAAGGAAATGTGTTACCTTTTCAAGATAAATGTTCCTGGGTAAAAGAAGGGCTGGACTGCTGAATCTGTTTGCTCACAACATATTTATCGAAATGTAATCTTCCAAGTATTTAATTTAAACGTGCTATCAAACATAAAAGTAATGGAGAAAAAAAAGTCTTGAAGCTAGCTTGATGGCTTGGACCTCTAATCCTTTCTAACACTCAGGACTTGCTCTTCTAAGGGCTGTGATTCCCATCAGCATGAGACTCTTGGAGCAGACAGCCAGGCTAACAGGGCTAGCACTTCCAGGCAAATTTTGTTTTACACTGCTGAATCTAAACTGATTTATAAATTTCAGCTTAGACTGCTTTTGTATTTACATGTGCAGCTCACCTTGGAGTAGACAATATGTAATTTTGGAAACCTATTCGTTCTGGGGATTTTTTTCTGGTGAATTTACTCAGTCACCTTGTCTAAGCATCCTTAGTGGTGGTGTAGAGTCAGTAAAGTGTTACACTCATTATAGAGAATTCCTCAGGAAATCTGAAAAAAACTGTTCAAACGCAAACAGCAGTTTAGAGAATGCCAGTGACACTTCGTACTGCTTCTCAGAGTAGGAGCTGCTGCAGTCAAATAATTGCCTAGATGATGCTTAGCTGGATTCAAGTGAGGGAATTTTTTTTCTCTAAACCCCCAAAAATTTACAAGCAAACTATGCAATCTTTACCTTATGACACAACACACACAGATATGGGAAAGGAGATACATTTTAAAATATGC
The DNA here is from genome assembly GCA_013390025.1 of Pitta sordida. Classification (NCBI taxonomy): domain Eukaryota; kingdom Metazoa; phylum Chordata; class Aves; order Passeriformes; family Pittidae; genus Pitta; species Pitta sordida. The sequence goes on from WEKX01027856.1 coordinate 78,113, forward strand.
CTATGATTGACTCTACAACCATCTTATGATTGAAACCCCCAATTTTCAGAAAAAAAGAGTATCTGGAATAGGGGCAAATATTTAAGCAAGTGAAAGACAGGCAAAGGCTTATTTTTACTCCTGTGCCTGAGATGCACTCCCATTCCAACCCTAAAAAGGAAGCACCCTCTGCTGGCTCCTATGTTACATGATTTTTATGCCTTTACACTGTGACACCTATAAAATGCTGGTTAAATTGCTCTGACTTAGGTTCTTACTGATCATTTCTGATCTGCAGGGTTCAGTTTGCTACTCTGAGTAGTACCCATAACAGCTAATTGCAGACAAGTTCCTTCTTTTTCTTACGTTTTAGGGGAATGGGGGGCACTGTTAACCCAGGATGAAAGATTCGATGAATTATCTTTAAATTGGTCTTGGTGGTTCATGTGAGCAGATAAAGCAACCTACAGATGCATCCCTTACTGCATTTGTAAAACATGTTAACTTGAGCAGAAGTACAAGAAGGAATTTGGAAACTTCTCTTTGTGTTAAGATACAACAAATGAGTAAGCAAAAACGTTATTTCACTATTTTTTGAGAGTGAATGAGTTAATGTTTTATGTTGCACTGTTTACATTCACTTGCTTTTTGCCTTAACTGAAAATACAACATGACTGCCCATATGTTTCTACCAGGCTCTGCTATCAGCATATTATTATTATTATATTTTCTTCCCTGATTTTTTAAAAATAAAATAAATTTTTTTAAAAAACCAAACAACCCCAGAAAAACCCCTACAAAACCCCACAAAACCAAACACTCAATCCATTGATTTTCAAGTGTATTCCATATGAACTGCTGCATCATATTGTGCTAGACATATCAAAGAAGAACAAAGGAGTGCATTGGAAAGTATCTTAGAATCAAGTATATTTCAGTCTAAATTGCAAAATAGACAGGACAGGATAATACAAAGGCTGTTCTATTCCTTTCTGGTAGCTTTTTTTGCAAAAAAATGACCTTTGCTTGCCTTAGCCTTCTCAAACAGAGCCAAATTATATAACATCACATATAATGGTGTTATATATGTATTTTCAAATTGCATCCTAAATGATGAATAAAAAGACTTGATCCAAGACGGCATCAGAGCACATATCTGAAAACAGAATGTGTTCTCATGTGCTCTGATGGATTGAGTCCTTGAATATTAGAATTTCCTCAATCTAGTTTCCAAAGGCATTTCATCTTTTCAACATAGCTTTGAATATTATAGTGTTCACTTTTAACTAATGGTAGCAGAGCTTTTTGAGTTCCTCCCATGATTGAGAGAATCTATCAAACAGATTTGCTGTGGCAGAAAGGGAATCTAAGCTTGGCTTTGCTTTTTTTTAGAGATTAATTTGGAGTACAAAGTGAAAGAGGGAGCTCCTTCAGGCTGTCAGCTCAATGGAAGTATGGCTGTGGTTGGGGCCTGGTCTGTGGACTGAGGGGCCAAGTGGGATGAACTAGACCCTCCTCCACAGTCTTGGCTTCCCATGATTGAAATCACTGTCAGGATGGAGGGAGATGAAACCATCAGCATCCACATTTCATTCTGAAAAGTGGTCAGAGTACCCAGCTGGACCACAGAGCTTTAATCTATTGGCATATATTAATTTCTTTCTCTCACATAGAGTGCTTAGGGCCTAAACTCTACTTAGAGCACCAAAAGATGTTGTGATAATAAAATGTGAAATGAAGAGTGGGCTATAATATTTAATGTAAATTTAAATATCACTTTAATAATGAGAAATAGTGTTAAATTCTAAAATATCTCCCTTAAAATAATGGAAATTATCCCTAGAAAAAAATTGAGAAAGTAGCTGGGACCATAAGTGAAGGAAAGTTCAGGAAGTTTGCAATTCATGATACCAGTTAATATGGAAATATAACTTAATCTGAATAGGTTGAATATACACATCAAGGCAATATCTGACAGTACAGAGTTGGCATAAACATTCCACAATTGAATTTACTGTGGCAAAGTCACTAGTGTGACATGGAGCAGGGTGGAAAACTGCTACAGAATTTTAATTTTTTAAAAGATTCTTGTTAAATATATGGTTGTAAGACATAGAGAACATATGTCATGACATATATTCAAATTTTTTTAGTCACTATCCTTTGATTACACAATGAGCTTAAATCCCTAAAATCTTAAGTAATGCAGTTTACTTATATGAAAACAAGTATAAATTGAGCAACAGAGGGAAGAGAGATAGTTTTACAATGATACAATGAGTAACAGAGAAACAAGGACAGCAGAAAAGAGATTCTTTCCTTGAAAGTGACATTTTTTAGAGTGCAGATGCATTTAAACCTTACATCTGTTTGTTTACTGAAGAACACTTAAATCTCTTTTTTTGCTCCTGCAATTCACTTCACCTTACAAGGTCATCTTCTACAGCTTCAGGGATTTGTCCTAAACCTCAGCTTCCAGCATCTGAATGTTGCGCTACTATTTATAATTACATCTGGCAGCCTGGCACTTCTCTGAGATGATTTGATAGCACTGACCAGTATGCCTAACTGGGGAATTTCAGCAAAAGGCTCAGCACCCTGATTTTTGTGTCTGTAAACACTTTCAGTTTTCTATTGGAGTTAAGACCTACTTTAGTCAGGTACACCACTCTCTAGGAATAAGTTTGAGTCATTTGAGAATTATATATAAATATATTAAATCTGGGAATTATAAAACATGCTTGTTGACAGTATTTTTTTTTTTTAAGTATATTTCTCCTGACTCATGGCAGTGACTCAATCTTACTGTGGCTTTTATGTAAATTGACCTATTTAGAGCATATTTGAGAATGAAGACTTAGGGAGGCATTTGTTGTTTGACTGCATTTGTCATGAAGTGGATGGTTATTCCCATGATATTTTTTCCTAATGAACCAAAATAGAGCACTCAGAGATCACTGAAGTCCTTTGCATAGAAATATTTCTGTATCTTTTTACAACTGTGAATTGTGCTTCTCTTCATCACGTTGTGTAGGTATGAGAAAAATAAAAAAGGAAGTCAAGTTGAGTGAATGAATGTTGGAGTACTCATGGGGACGGTACTGCTGTAGCAGTACCATCTTTTCTTTCTGCAAAACAGTCAAGCTGAAGGGAGGGAGGATTTACAGAATTAGAGAATTCTTTACGCTGGAAAAGACCTTTAAGATCATCAAGTCAAACTGTTAACTTAGCGCTGCCAAGTCCACCACCAAATCATGTGTCTTCCTGTCAAATTTCAACTTAATATTAGGAGGTAATATCTAAATGCTGGGAAACTTCTTGTGGCTTCAATATGTATTCATTGGAACTCACATACACTCTCTAGTGTTGTAACTATGTCTTCTGGATATGAAGACATCTCTTCTAAAAGCTTCATAGTGGCAGTACTCTGTATATATAAGGTGCTTCTCATTTAAATTAAATTGTACTATTATTTGCAAAGTATATTTTTTGCTAAAAATATTTTTTGCTAAAAAGGAGAGACTAAAAGTGTATTTAAATGTAGTATTGTTAGCCTACAAAACAGAAATATGTATCTGTTATAAAATTCTACACCTAAACAAGCTCTGTCCATAGGCAAAAATGGAATTTAAAATCCCTGAAAGGGCTGAAAACTTGAAAGAATATTATACAGAAAAATACCTAAGTTTAGAGAATTAAAGAGAACAAAGTTACAGGGTTATACATGTATTTCTAATTTCATTTTCACCACATAGTGCTTTGGGACACTTAGTTTTTGCACAGCAAATATGGGCCATGATAAGAAATATATGTGAGGACTAACAGAGTCTGGGGCAATGCTACCTGATGATGCTCAGTCTGTGACAGGCAAGAGCAGGACTTGTTGTCCGCTATGATGTGCCTCACACCACAGACCTGGTGTCCAGGGCTTTGCAGTACTTCTGCAAACAATCATTATTCTCCTGATACACTCAGTCAAGATGAGGTAGTGTTTAGTTGTTCACTGAGGTTCAAACCATGTATCATTTTAAGAGAAAGAAATAAAACTCTTAAATTCCAATTTTCATTCTTGTCCTCATTTCACTAGATTTTCCTGTCTTAGAGCACCACATAAAGGAAAAACTAATTTCTATTTTTCTTATTCCTACAACAGAACTACCTAAAAATAACTAAAATCATTTTTCTATGAATTAAATTTTTAAAGGTGTGACTGTAGATTGAAAAACTAAGAATCACAAAATACTTGTAATTTTTTGTTAATTTATGCCACTGATGAAATAATAATTTGTCACAGAAATTCTGAATTACTATATTCTTCATATTACTGTAATATTGACTTTTTGTACAGTCCACTCTAGAATTCACACAATCTCTTTTTTATCTTGTCACTGGTATGGAGTGAAATGTAAACAGTAAGTGCTACTTCAGCTTCCTTTGTCTGTTGTACAAGAGAAATAAACATTCTTTTTTTACTTTGGTACTGTACCTTGAAAGTACAGTGAAAGAGAATTGCACACTCCCTAATTTCTTGAGTTCCTGTTTTAATGAACATGCTTGCAGCTGGACTACATGGTTCTAGTAGCTTTTCAGTAAAAAGTTGTTTTATTGTTTATCCTAATTAAAATCTTAATCTAATATAATACTAAGCCTCTGTCAGTGCTCAACTAAGAGGGAAATGGTGTTCTGTCTTAATGTGCCAGTATTTTAAAGAAGAAAATCACTGTATCTGTCCTAAATAATGTAGTGACCAAGTGGAACCCTAAAATAGTTGATAGATATCATGATTTGATAACATTAAACCCAGCATATGGCCTTTTCTTATATCAAAGAAGCAAAGATTTCAGTTCAGCAGTGTGGATTTGAGGACATTTTATTCTCCAGCTGCACCTTCTGATGCCAAAGAATATCCCAATGCCCTGTGAAAACTTGACAAGCAGAAGCCACAAGAAAGACTGAAATTGCATTCAAAGGAGCTTAAAATCTTCATAGGAGGACCTTGTTAACACTACTTCTACACCTTAAGATCTGAAATCATGTGTTTTGATGGAATATAAACTTATGGAAATCATTTGGAAGACATAAGTGTATAGCCTTACTTAAAAAGAGGAGCAGTGCTTTGCAAAATCCCTCAAGAGAGCCTGAGCTTCTTCACAGTAATGAAGAAATGTCAGTGGAAGTTGATGGTGCGTGTGTGCATGTGTATGCATGTTGCAGGGAAGGGGAGAAAGGAAGGAGACAGACTCCAGAATTTTTACATTTCAAATGTCTTTTGGAAATCACTTGTGTACTCTAACACATGGTCCCAAACTCTTTCTGTGCTATTAAAAATGGTCTGCATACAAATCAGTCTTGTGTAAAAAATTGCTTTGACAATAGCAGTTTTAAGTGGTTGATGACTTCAAGTATGCAGGATCTCCCCTGGCTCTTGATCCTATGAAAAAAGGAGGTGGTTTATGTTATACTTGCATTTGTGTGGGGTAAAATACAGCATAGTACTCTCTGTTATTTCTCCTTCAGTTCAGTCTCCATATCTTAGGCTTTTTTGAGGAAGATAAAAGTATTGTTCAGTTTATACAACATCACTATCCATTAGAAATTGTGTAAGGTCTCCTTCGAAAACTGGAGAAGTTAATTGAAGCATTTCAGGAACTTGAATGTGCTTTGAACTTCATCCATATTCCCTTCCCCAGTTTACTTACTAGGACATTTCTCCACAAAAATATAATCATGTACATCATACTATACAGACAATTTTTCTTTCTATGAGCCTTGTTCAAGTCGTTAATATCAACTGGTAAGCTGAAAGAAAAGACTGCTAACCACCTCAGTACGGCCATAAATAGGAGCTCTGTACCTGAACTCAGACCCTTAGCTTTGTCTGTTGTTTGACAGTAAACAAGATTTGTCTTCTCAGGTTTATTATTCCTCCAAAAATACAACTCCATTAAAGTATAAAAACATTTACTATCTATATGGTGAACAAAGTCCTACAGTTTTTATACAGTATATGTTTTCTACAAAGTAACTAAACCATTTGAAACCACGAATACTTTCTTCTAAAGAGGATTTTTCCCCCCAAATAAAGTGTTGAGCAACAAATACACATTAAAGCAAGAAACATATATTTTTTAAATATTAAAAGAATCTGTAATAATAACTGTAAGAAATTAAATTTAATTTTGAGGAGTGGATGCACTTAACCCCCAAAGCATTGGATTGATTTTCCAGAGCCTTATTCTGAGTTTTCTTGTAGTTCCACAGAGTGCTGTTTGCCTCGCGGTGTGAGGCATGCTACCATGCCATGTTGTTACTAGGCACTGAGCAGTTACTTGCATCAGACTGCTACAGAGAGTCACATATGACTGACACTGGCTAACACTGCAGCATAATGTGACTGCTACACTGCTCTCCTTCCCTTAAAATTCCCTAGATGTCTGTACTTCTAAAGAAAGTTGAATGTATCATTAGAGGTTTTCTGTTGTTGCTTTGGCTTTTATAAAGTTAATTGAAACTTACATAGCTGGGTGACTGTACTACTACCCCTGTACTCTTAAACCCCTGGTGTAGTAGGAATTTTTAGAGGAGAGAAGGCACAAAGAAATATTCACTTTGCTGCAACATTTTGAGGACTTTCCTAGGTTACCATGGTGATGCGACCTTGAATCCAGTTAAGAAAGAAACTATCAGAGATAAGCGGGATGAAGAATGTGGAAAGTGCAGCCAGGTGCTTCTGGAGTATTCTCCAATCAAAGAGTTAGTTAAGGCGTGTGCATTTAGTGTAGCTGCCAATGTTAGAGTAGGATTAGGCATGTGATAGCCTTGTGTGACGCATGTACGGAAGTAGAGAGGGGATAAAGGGGATAGTTTGTTTATAATAAACTGAGTTTTCATCATACTTCTATGAAGAATCGTGATTGACTTCAGCTTGGCTCTTCACAACATCATGGTATTGCCTTTTTGTAGTTTACCTGTTTTTTACTTTGTAATTTGCCTATTCCAGATCAAAAAAATGTTAATATGGTTTGCATCAGGAACCTTTAATGTATCATTTTACCCCTGTATATTAGACCATGGCAGCCAAACATGTCAAGTGCCATAATAGTAGTGTTGGCAAAAAGGGGAGCTATAAAGTTGAAAGTATTACTGTATTTATTAGTAAATGCTGTGAAAGAGTTTTAGGAAGATGTACTGAATGACCATTTTAATTTATTAATCTTGTGCTGTGATTGCTCACATAGCTTCTGGTACAGTGAAATTATTCATTCTATGCAAGAAATAGGCTCTTTCCTTCTGCAATTTATTAGTGTTCATCCTCCTATTTTCTCATTTAGAGATGCCTTAACTTAAGGCAACATGAAAAGATTGCTGGATGTAGAAAGAACTTTGTAGTGCGCTGCAACATGATTGTTCAGTCTTCAAAGCAACCCATAGAAAAACTGTAAATACGGACTAAGGCATAAAAATATACCAGCACCTGGGAATACTCAGCACATTGCACACCAGAACGGAATGCAAGCCCTGATGAAGAGCCATACATTGGGTATAAATCTGGAAGGGCTTAATACTGCTGGAGAACCAATCCGTTTGGAAACAAACTAGGTGGATGTACTTATCTCCTTGTCACATACTATAGTAATTTCACTGCTTTGAATACAAAATAGGTCTTGTCATCATGTAATAGATGTCTATCTAGCACTCTAGGTGCTAAAACTCTGAGTTTATAGGTAGTGCTCACACACATCCGTAAAGAATTTTTCTTGTGTTTGGATGCAGCTGGATAGGCATATTCAGATCCTTGAATGTAGTTTTGAGTAGTTTCAGAAAGGGAAGATACTGTACTGGAGGTTGGGAGAGGTAATTAGGGGAACAATAATAAGTCTGAGTCATGAAATAACATTGGAAAAGTCCTGGATCAGTAATTTGTAGTAGTTGCCATAGTTATACAACAAAACATGAGGTTTCTGTTTATATAAGGATAAATTAGTTGTTTCCTGCTAACTTGTAACAATAGTGAGTCTTACAGGTTGGCTTAAAATGGTTTTCAGCCGTTAAATCCTATGTAAAAAATTGGCAGTTAAGATGTTGCTATTTGAAATTGAAACTACTGTCTCATGTCAGAAAACAGACCATATGTATATTTTAGAGTCTGAAGCAAGGGGAAAATCTGGAGATTTTCAGCATCATAGCTGAGCAGTAAAACTTTGAGATATAAAAGGTTTCCCAGTCAAAGGGATCTGTAGAAAGTAATTATTAAGTACAAAATGAAATGTTAGATTTCTGTTAGGCTTGCTCAATATCCCAGTTCCTCTTTCCCTTCAATATGTTTCTCTATTGTTGCAGGTTTCACTGGGGAAAAGCCAGCTTCAAATTTATCCCTAAGCTAAAACCTATAAAATGTTTGACAAAATATTAGATATCTTGAAAACTGTGTTAAATATAAATTCTCTTGTTGATGGCATATTCTCTATGCATTGCATGTGCAAATGCTGTTCAGATACAATAAGAAGATAGTATTATCCAAATATATTTCTTTTAGATTTCAAAGCCTTTTGAAGAGCTGCACAGTCAATGTCTACGTGTACATGTAGACCTCTGCACATTTTTCTTTGGAAATGTGAGGTTTGCTTCTTAAACAGCTCCTGTCATCCCCTCTACTTTTCCTCTTTTCTTTCTCCTCTCTTCCTCTATTCACACACTTAATCTATTGTTTCAACTTTTGGCCTGTGTATGAAATTATTGATAACTGTGCAAACATGATTTTCAATAAAATCCTTTTACTTTTGCAAGCTGTGCTAGTAAAAGAGACTGTTGACTAATAAAAAAGTACCAGTAGTATTTGTATAGGATTGCTATCTTACAAAACCTTTCACAAGAGAAGCATGTAGCTCATGTATTTCAGACAGATCTCTGAATTACACTGATTTTTGCTTGTTAACCCTTTCTGTCAGGAGAGCTGTTCGGTAAAAGTCAAGAGATGACCTTCCAGCATGGTCTTCTGTGACAGGCTAATAATGTATGTGGAATGGTGTCTTTCCTCTGGGTGATCAGCAGGTAGATTAATACCTGTTGGACAATGCATTAGAAATGCCATAGACCTGACAACTAATTTATGTGTAGGATCTAATATTTAGCTCTTGAAAATCAGGCTGTCCATTTTAGCATGTATGTTGAGCATAACAACAGGTTTTGAGAGGAACATTATACAGTTGGCCCTCTTACATTTTGCCCCCCTCATATTATGGCTTCACATCTTAATGGTGTGGTTTTTCAATGATTAAGGAGGCCCCTCTTCTCAACTGTGCATGCACGACCTGGCACACATGAATATTCAATTAGGCAGTCATGAATATGCAAATCAACCAGCGCAGCCGCCGCCACGGCTGCTCCGCCAGTTCCCCTCACCCTGGAATGGCGGCTGCAGTGCCTCCTCCGCTTCCCCCACTCCCAGCATGGCTGCCACAGCAGCCGATACACAGCAACACAGTGCCGAAACAGCGCCAGGGAGGCCGTGTGAGGGTGTGGGGCAAATCTGCATATTAATGAGCTGCCATTCTACATGGAAGTAGGGCTTCGCAGGAGACAAACAAGACCGTGGTACTGTAGTATAGGAGACCCGACCGTAGTGCAGTGGTGAGACATGAACATGATATTTTGCCTCTAATGCAACTTTTTGTGTACAGCATATGTAGCAAACTTGGTTTTACTAAACGTGCTCCAGAATGCAAAACTGTGGTCACTTGTCAGTATTTGCCACAAATCCCTGCATCTGCCTTTGGACTCCAGAATAGGGATGAATATTATATGGGGTTTATTATTACTATTTACCTGATTTGTAATATTCTGAATATCCCCCTGTATGTAATTTTTGGAGGATAAATATGTACAGCAACATCACCTTACTATGAAATGAGACGAAAGAAGGCAAAAATAATAATTGGAAAAATACTGGTTCTTATTAATTTTATTTATCTACTGACAAAATATTTAGCACAAAATGAAACATGAGGGGACTAAATAAAATTTGGATTTGGATTTGAGTTTAAAAGAGGGGTCAAAACCTAAACAATATTGAAATATTTTGCTCTGACATGTTTCAAATAATTGATTACACACTTGACAATATTTATGCCTTAATAAGGACTTAAAAATAAAATAATTACCATAAATCTGAAATATATGCTTGTCAGTGCAGGGCAAATTAAAGAGAGATTAAAATACTCATATACACAGACATACATAGTGAGTTTCGTCTTGGTTTTTGTGTTTTTCCTTTGAGCAGACCTAAATTAAGGCATAAAAACAATTTATTATTTGGACAATTCCACTTATAAAGGAAATTCATGCTTTAATCTGTTTTACTAGGGCTAGGAAGCCAGAACACTTTGCTATAACATTTAGCATTTTATCTCTGTGTGTTATATGTTTAATAATTGTAGAAAACAAATTGGTCTCTGGATGTAAAGATCAAAGAGAAAAAAGACGAGGACAAGTGAGGTTGCCCCAACCTGCCAACCTGTAGTGCTTGATGTTGACCACAGAAGACTGTCTCAGTTAGTGTAAAGTACTTAGCTTTCTCCGACTTCATTAAATTTCTCTGGGTGCAATAAAAGAGCCAAAAATATGCTGGCAAGGATTATTAGGCTTTTTTTTTNAAGCCCCTTTACTATCCTAGTTGCCCTTCTCTGAACTTGCTCCAGCACCTCGACATCCTTCCTGAACTGAGGGGCCCAGAACTGAACGCAATACTCGAGGTGCGGTCTAACCAGTGCCGAATACAGTGGAAGGATATCCTCCCTTGACCTACTAGCCACTCCATTCTTGATGCAGGCCAGGATGCTGTTTGCCCTTATAAGCTATCAAAATATCCTCTGCTTGCTACCTTACATTGGATGAATGACGCAGACCACAGACGTTGCCAATTCACTTAACTCTCTCATACTAGTTGTATATTTTTTACCATGCTTTATTGCAAAGCTCTCAGAGTTAATCCAGTTACGTATGGCATCACTCTTTTTTCCTGGTCATTTAATTGTATTAAAATAGCAAATACACTGAGATGTTTGGAGTTAGTGTCCTCTCTTGCTTCTCAGAAAATAATACAAATGAGTTTATAACTCCTTGCCAGCAAGAGAAAAAATATGCTTTTTCTGGAATCATCTATGTTCAAAGAGGGATTTGTGCAGCTCAACACATCTGTCTCGGCCTCAGTTAGTTTCCAAAAGAATGCACAGTTTGGCAAAAAAAATCTTTTTTATTCAGTGAAACCTTCCCTCGGCATGATAGATACAGGTAAATTCATAATATATTCAACTCTTCTGGTGGAATAACAGATGTGCATCAGTCTCCTTCAGACGTGGAACAATTAGAGACATGAATGGCCTTACAGTTTCTGCCTACATAACTTCTGCCATACAGACAGTCGCATATTGGCTTTCCCTTCAAAAGACATGAAAGGACTTTGGAATATTCTCCAGTTCATTCCTCAGATCTGTCAAGTTTTTGCCTTACCTTAGATACACCCTTGCAATCTCATATACTATACAGATGTCATTATCAGTGTGGCAATGTAAAATTTCCACTCTTGAAATAAATCATCTTGGCCAAACCCAGTTCATTGATTCCTCCCCATAAGAAAGCAAGGGCAAACTGCACTCCTAACTCTGGAAAAATAGTGTTAATATTTCAAAAGTGAAGAGGCACACATACCCATAGAAGCAGTGTGGTGTCGTATGTTGATACCTATGACTCACCAGGCTGGTAAAAGTGGGGTGGGTTGTGAGGCAAAACTTGCTTGGTAAGCAATAAATTCACTGAGCAATGAAGTTTGTGGGTTATTTAGCTATCCATGGACCTCAGTGGTGCTGGATGGATCCAGGCTGGGTTCCGAAGTGGGCAAAAAGAGAGATCCAGCTCTAGGAGCCTTGGGTTCAATTCCTTGGTCTGCCTAAGGATATCTGAAATCACGACTCCCACGTCTCAGGAGAACACCTTAACTTCTATTCAAGCTTAAAGAGTCATTCACATTCTCTTGCTCAATTAATATTTAAATACATTATATCAAGTGCCACTGCTCCCACAGGAGGGATTTCAAGAGCTCCACACTCGAACACCTAATAGTGTGGTGGTTAGGCTGCTCTCCTGAGTGGCACAAGACCCTAGTCCAAACCCACTCTAATTCAGGGACATGCTGGAAACAACAACTCTCTGAGGAAAATTGCTCCTGTTTTCCTGGGGTACCTAAATATTCATGGAGCAAAGCAGGGAAAAAAGGGACTTTAGCATTGCAGTCAGGATACAATGCAGAAGCAACTGCTGGGTTCTAGCCCTTGTCATAGTGAAAACAAAGTGGATCAGTGACTGGTGGTTGGCTTGGTCCTGGCCCCTCGATGTACCCCAGAACTTTGCTGGGGCATTCTGGTGAGTACCATCTCCTGACAGGTGAGGGCTCAGGATTGTATCTCTTGGGTGGAAGAGAGGTCTCACAAGGTCCTCAAAAGCCCATCAGCTGGGCTATTAATTAAAGTAGCTGCTCTCTGGAATAGTTGAGGATTTATCCCTTCATTTGCTTTGACTTTTGTGGATGTGCCTAAATTGGGTTTTGGATTGAATGTTTGGTATTGATTGAAATTAGATTGTAATATTTTCCCTCTTCTTTCAAAGAATATTTTTGCATATTCTTTTGAGCTGAATTATTTAATTTTTTACTTCTTGGATAGTGCTAAATTGAAAACACCCATTTGCATAAAGGCAGTGAGTGCAAGCCTTTTAAATAATTGATCCTTGCATGAGTGTTGATTTTATAGCAGTACTCACCATGAGGATGAAATCTATTCTTATAGGGTAAATCAAATTGCACTACAATGGAAGACTGTCAATAGAAGTAGGTCTGTATGTTGTTGACAGGTATGTTAATGAAGGGAAAAGCCCTTCGCTCACAGAATCACAGAATCACAGAATATTATGAGTTGGAAGGGACCCACAAGGATCATCTAGTCCAACTCGTTCTCCTCCTTCTTCACTCTGTCTCATACTCCAAGAAATTCCATGCCAGAAGCAGCAGAGATGTGGCACAGACAGAGAGAAAACCTGTGACTTACCTCTCATTTCATTTTGCAGACAACCATTTTGTACTTCCAAATAGGAAGACCAGGCTCAAGATTAGGAAGATAAAATAAATTCTCTTTGCCGTGCATCCAAATCCTCAAACAAGTCTCTCTTGTTCTTGTTGGTAATGCTGTATAATTATTTTCTTTGAAACCTAATAATTTTTATAGCACATTTTATATAAATTAATACACAAAAACTAATCAAAAGATAGATTTCTGGTTTCTATAAAACTGAAAACCAGAGATAAAATTGTACTGTTGTTATCACATGTTCTCTAAGACCACAGTTAGAAGATCATGCCCACAGTAAGGGTGATAGATCTGGGCTAGAATCACATAATTTATGAATCATATGCATAGTTTCTAAACTCTTACCTAGGTCATGCTGTAGCATTGATTTTTAAACAGAACATCCATTGAAATCAATGTGCTTCTGTGCTTAAAAAAATGGATGGAATATAAGAAATGCTAAGTACATACCTCACACTCTGTAACATCCCTCATTTTCTGCAGTAGGATATACCCTTAAATCCTCTCTTTGTTTGAATTTAGAAGGCCATGAAGTAAAGTTCTCATTTTCTCTCCTCAATTTTTAGTTCATTCAGTGTAGTGGGAATAAATAGATTTGTGCAGCATCTGAAAGTAGAAGGTTTTTTATATTTTCCTGCCATTTACTGTACCTCTACACTTATTGCACATTCACAGTTGCATGACAGTTCTTACCAACATAATGAGACCCATGGCTGGACTGAGACATTATTAGAGATCTCTCTGAACTGGTCAGACAGCATATTATTATAAAATAATAAAAAAGTGTGCCATTTTTAACATGGTCAGTAAATAAAAGACAGTGCTCTCTGGATGCCTGCTGATGTGAAAGACCAGAAATATTTCAGCCCATTGTGATTTATAATCATCAAATATGTATGAATAATACAGATAAGATGAACTCCCTAAGCAGTTCAAGTGCTTTCAAACACACTGATTCTCACCTGATGACCTTTAGTTTAAAGGTGAACTGCAAAGGATTTGCTAAAAAATTAGACTTGTGCCTTCTTTTGCTTCATTCTAGCGTATAAAACAAATGTAATGGCTTGTATTTAGATGGCTCCACTACTTCTCTTTTTTATTCCTTCTCCAGACTAGAGAGATAAAAAATATAATTTGAGGTCTACTTTAGTTTTTTGGAAACTCTTTTGGAGCTTGTAATGATATTTATTGTCTCAGAATTATAAGAGGTGTTTTTTTTTTTTTTTTAGAAATGCTGAAATTATAATTGAAATTAAACATTTTTAAAATCAAGAAAAAACAAAATTAACAAATAACAGAGACAGACAAAGTAGATGAAGTTTGGGCTGTCCATGCGTCATTAATTGTGAATTATCTCTGAATAATCACAGGTAAGAGAATACATTTGCCATGTAATTGTCCAAGGTTATGCACACAGAGTGGTGTCCAAATACATTAGCACTATGAAACTAAATAATAATAGTAATTATAAAATATAAAAGGAGAAAAATATTTTAGGAATAAGACTAATCCTTATACATGAAAGGCTGACCCGAAACAATAAAAGTTATTAAATCGTTGCTAATATCAAAAGCTTAAAAAGGAAGGGAAATATTTATTATTTTTACAGTGATGGCTAGAAGGGAAGCTAGGGGCTGTGTGACATCTCCTTGTTCTCATATGAAGAGGAGTGATGGTCTTAATTACTTCTAAATGAGTCTTTGATTATTGGAATATAATGGTGGAGTGATTATATTTCTATTCAAATAATAAGGAAGCAGTAACTGTTTTCTCAACACTGCTAAATCTCAATTTTTTACCCATGGCTTTAGTGTTACAGTAAAAGCCTTAGCAGATTAAATGTGTCAAAACAGATGCTATTAGACAGCACCAAAAATCTAGCCTAAAATTAAATTTCTAATTCTAATATTTCTAATTGCAGGGTATTAATCTTCCCCTAAAGACTAGATTCACCCTTCCATTTCTTTCTGTAGTTGATCAGTAGTTAATAATATTTAGATCTTTTTCTTAAAACATGCTAAATACAGTTGACAATGATTTCACTGTTTCTTTGCTTGGCATTTTAGTCAGTTGTCTCCTAAGCATGAAAGTCAGGACCGCTAAATGCTGATATGGTATCATGGGATTCATGATCAGAATCTTTGCTGCAGTGTGACTCCTCATCCAGAACTGACATTACGTCCCACTCAGCAGTGTCAGGATCACCTGCGCTGTCATTATCTGTAGGAGCAACAGCAGTATCTTCTACACATAAAAGTTTTCCCATTTATTTCTATGGATGCTTTTGATTCCCCCCACTTGCATAAGTCTTTGTTCCTTGTAGTCACTTCCCCAAGCAAACAGGAGGTATTAATCTTAAACGGGAAATATCTTTTTTGATTTAACTTACACAGCCTGCAGTTCAAAGTCTTTGAGATCGATTCTGGAGTTTGATTTTTTTTTAGTTCGATTTGGGAATTGGACTAGATGATGCTTGTGGGTCCCTTCCAACTCGGAATAACCAGTGAACCTGTGATTTTCCATTATGCCTCAGATTTCTCAAGTTGTTTTCAGCAAGTCATTTGATGTCTTATTTCTAATAGACTCCTACCAGAAATTAGTGTATTTCCCCACCAGACAGTGGTGGTTAGAGGACACATTCAAGACTGATTGTGAATTGCTCAGATTATATCTTATTAGGGTGCATAATTTTTTTAAGAACTTCTAAATTATTGTGTCCATGTTTTTGCTAAGGAATTGTAGAGCTTACAGTAACAATAGTGTCTGGATGTTGCCGTACCTCAGTGTCTGCCTAATGGTGATTATTTAATTTTTATGTACAGTAATGCCTCATCTCTTCACAGCTCAAACCTCGCAGCTTCACATCTTTGTGGGTTTTATTCCCATAAAGATGTCATAGACTTCTCTTGATTCTTTGGAATGTTTTACCATGTCATATGGGTACAGAACAGTCCCACATGCCATGCTGGGGGGCAGGATTGGCAGGGCCCACAGGGCAGGGAGGTGGCACCTCTCACTCACTTTGGGACCACTCAGAGTTCACTCCCTTATGAGTGTTGGAGAGGTTACATGGTGGTGAAGGTTTATAACAAGATGTCAATGGTTTATTACAGCTGCTCACCCCGAGGTCGTGCCTGGACCCTGTCAGCTGATGCCACTGCTCTCGGGGGCCTGGAATCCCTTCTGCTGTTGGTGCTGCAGGGGCCTGGGATCCCCTCCGCCGCTGCTGCTACTGCCGCCACGAAAGTCAGAGAGTCCTCATGGCAGCAAACCCCATGGACTCCCCAGGCCTCCCCAGAAGTGCGGGGGGATAGAAGAGATCCCTTCATTCCCCTGTCCCATCATACTGTGCGAGGAGGTGCTGGGAATGCCCTGAGGGGGCAGAGTGATAAGTGTGCCTTATTTGCATATGTATGATCCTCCAGTCTTCACTGATTTCAGCTTTTGTGGGACTGCCCTGGTCCCAGACCCCCATGAAATTCTAGGGGTTAATGTATTTTCAGTGTGAGAAAGGAATAGTGGTAATAGTCTCATTAAGTTAAAATATATCAGATCATTCTGGCATGGCTGCTGTTAAGATTTTTTAAAGAACAGTGGAAAAGTATCCATTTATACAGATCTAGTCATAAAAGGGGTGCTAACTTACTCAAAAGTGGTTTAATTTGTTGAAACCCAAAAATATTCAAATAGCAGATCGTCTGACCTCTTTGTGTTTCACCAGCAGATGCTGACAGATGGCACATGTGGACATAACAGTTCTTTAACAGAAATGTTTCTCTTTGCTTTGCCAGTTTTTAAGATATGAAGTGTGTGATTGTTGTTTTCTGTAGGAGTTTCATGTGTGGATTCCTTGAGAAGCATATGTATTCCATATTTCATCACTCTGAGCTTCATGGTGAACTTCTTGCTGTGTAATATGTTGCTCCTCCATGCTGAACAGTCCATCCTGAAGGACATGTCCCTAGCTGTCTGTAACCTTCTTTTCAGTTGATAGAAAGAACATTGTACTTTCCATGCAACTGTCTTTTAATTTCTCGCGTGTTTGTTATATCTGAAATATCTGGTCTTTATGTTCAGCAGCCAGCATGTTGTGAATGTTCCTTGTATTATGGGAAAAAAAACAGTTTTCCAGCTTGAGTGTCGATGAAACATACTATGAGAAGAGATACAGCATTATGGACTGCATTCAATTCCACTGTTCAAAGCAGCAAATGCTGGGGAAAAGGCCACTCATTTATTTGTAGCCTTTACATTTCTGAGAGTATCAGAAGCTCCTCGGCAGGATGACTTGTCTCTCTCAATGTTAATGACAAATATCAAGGAACCAGTGCAATGACTCATCAAAGGAGTGAACGTAGAAATCTTAGTAAAGATGAGGAGGAAATCTGTTTTCTGTCATTTTTTAATGTGTTTCTATTCCTTAGGTCTAGTCCTTTTCTGTGGTAGTAGATCCCATATAGATACTTTTTTGGTTGTTCCACTTAGGTCTGTGGATGCATTTGCTCCAATATTTGATTGTAATATTAAAGTTGATATGTAAAGGAATGAAAATGTCAGATTTAGTCATAAGATGGATTCAGTTTTCAATCACTACACAAGGTGTTACCTGCTTTGTTTAAAGTGAGTTTCAAAAAAACATATTGTAAAGAGAATAGTCTTTCCAAATGATCTTGTGTGGCTGTTACTGCAAATGAGTTCCAAGAATGGAATGCAAAGGTAGGTCACTGACATTTGGCAGGATGCTTACTTACAAAAGTGAGATCATTCACTACTTCCATACAGGCTGTATTTTGCATGGTGGTTTTCTCAGTAACTTCTTAGTTACTATTATATGTAAAGTTGTTTGTTTTTTTTAATTTCAAAAGCAGTGTACTTTTCCTGCTCATCAACAGAATACACAGCCTATGATAAAGACAGAAATAGAGTTCATGATGTGTCTTTAAAGAATGGGATAATATAATCTTTGCCGAATGGTATTTGTTTATACCCATTTGTGATGAAAATACACAGTTTTTTCTTAGAGTTCTTAATATTTACATTAGGAATTCATTTTATATGTTTGTGTTGATTGTAACCAGGCCAAATATTTTTTTAAATTTGAATTTAAATGAACAAAGAAAGAATTCTAAGTGATATTTAAGGTCTTGTATACTCAGGAGGATTCACATTTCAAATTTTATGATAAGTTGTGGTTGTAGTCTCTAGTGATAAGTTGCTGGTTGCCTCTTATAGTAAGTGACAAGAATAAGTGACAATAGTTAATTATACTTTTTTAAAGCTTTAGCTCCTTGGTAAATATTGCAGTTAATGGAAAGACTACTTTAAATATGCAGTGATACCTCCTCCATCATGAGGAAAGGGACAGGCCAAAGGCATCACAAAACATTAATCTCGCAAAGAACTGCAGGTCATTAATATGCATGCAGGCCATGCCCATTGCTCCACCCCCAAGAACTCCGCAGGGCTTCAGGACCTTTTCTGCATCTCCCCTCGGACTCGCTGAGCACGGGGAAGCAAAGGGAACCGTTTCTGAGCCCCCTCTGACTCAGAAGACAATCCCCCCCGAGAATCTGTTGGCTTTTCCGGGCTGCTGTGGACGTGCTCCCACAGCTGAAATCCCACGCCATGGCTCCCCCACCCCGACCTCGATGCACGTGCCCACAGCATCCCGGCATGGCATCTCGGTCCATTGGGGCTGCTGCGAGACGGGCTGCTGCGGGGCTGAGGCTGCCGGCTCAGCGAGGCTCCCGCGGGGCTCTAAATGCCAGGCTTAGCCAGAGAAACTGCATACCCTCCCTGCGTGCTCTCCCCAGTGGCGGGCCCATCCTACCTCACAGGGAAAGCCAGCACCGCCCCTTGGCAAAGCAGAGGCACAGTCCATGCGTGCTCTGAGGAGCCTCTCAGACCCCGGAAGAGTGACTGTGAAAAAATTGCTTCACAAATGGGCGAGGTTGTGAAGGAGAAGTTGTGATACAGAGAGGATTCACTGCATATTGATTATTGTGAAAGAAGTTTAGAGATCACTTTGGTAAACCTCCTCACTCATGAACCCCATAAGTTCCTTCTATATTCAAATACCCTGGAAGAGAAACATTAATGTGAATGAGTTGAGGTAGATTTTATATGAAGACATTACTTAGTAACATGCCGGGTTCTTCACTTTGGAAACAACAACCCCATGCACCGCTATCGGGTGGGGGAGGAGTGTCTCGAGATTAGTGAAGTGGAGGGGGACTTAGGTGTACTGATCGACAGGAAACTCGATATGAGCCGGCAGTGTGCCCAGGTGGCTAAGAAGGCCAATGGCATCCTGGCCTGCATCANCACCATCCCTGGAGGTGTTTAAGAGAAGACTGGATGAGGATCTTAGTGACATGGTCTAGCTGGGGGGTGTAGGGCTGGATGATCCTGTGGGTCGGCGTGGCCTGCTAAACTGTGAAGGAACTAGGTGTGCGTTACCGCTCTGGAATGTGCGTTCGGTCTCTGTACGGGTGTTAGATGGTGAGTTGGACTAGATGATCCTTGTGGGTTCCTTCCAACTCATAATATTCTATGAATCTGTGAAACACTTTATAAAAAATAGACACAGGATGAGTTTGTTTGGAGTAGGGGAAAGCAATATTTTTGGAATTATGAGCTTAACATTGAAGTCAGCTATTAAAACAAAGTCAGAATACTCAAAGTAGGAGGATTATGTTTTTCATGAGTTTTAAGATTACATAACATCATCTTAAAAGATCAGGAAGAAAGATTTTTGACTCATCAAGTTTCATACCCAGTTTTCAATGCTTGTTTAAAAATGTACTTCTTTCCTTCTTTTCTTATTTGTATTCAGAGACTCTAGTAATTACTTTAATAAAACTGTGGCTATTCAAAGTAATAATCAATTTTTTATTTTATTCTTCATGGAAGGCTTTTGATTAATCTCCCCTACAGTCCTGTCATCTCCCCCTTCCATCTCCATTCCCAAAAAACAGTGCAGGTTATCCCCTGTTTGTTTATCTATAAACAAATTTTAAACAAAAGTATGTCTGCTTCTTTTAAGAGTTCCATAGGAAAACCTTAAAAATTACGTATGTCCTGGGTTACACAAAATGTCTAGTATTGACCATTTCATTTCTCTTTTCACCAAAAATACCTTTTTTGCTTTTTAGTGTTTTGCCTCCTTTAAAGAGACTGAACAGCTAGTTATTAATGATTCAAACTTTCAACCACCTGCAGTGACTGCCCAGGTGTGGTAAGAGATTGGGCTCTTTGTGCTAAAGGCTCAATCAGCAGAGCTTTGCAGAGTGGCCACCCAGGTGCTGAGAGTGTGCACACCTGCCATCTCAGGCTACAAGCTGGGTGTTGGACAAGATAGGAGAGAAAAATCCCACTAGTGGGGTAGTTTTAGTTTGTCCTTACTCAAATGACTCAGCTGTGACAACATCCTATGGAGGAAGCATCAGAACAATTCACACATAGCCTGAGAACATTCATCTCTACTAATGGGCCATAATGGATCCATCTGTGCCAATACCCACCTGTAACATCTTAGAAGGTGTCAAAGACTCCTAAAATGTCCTGTGATCCAATATTACATCATCCAGTGTAGAACTCCCTGACTCAGATGAGGTACTGTGGGTGTTTCCATCTAGCCTAAGTCAAATAAAAGACCACACTTGAACTTCCCTCAACAGTGAGTTTTCCAACCTCACCAAATGGGACTTACCGCCTGGGGCTTCAACCATCAACTTGATGGATCCAGACGACCACCGCTTTGACAGGACTACCACAGCATTGGCCAATGAATACTGAAATTGCAAAAAACAAGTCATTGGATCCAACTGGTGTATTGTAGGTCCTTCCAGCCACCTGGGGAGTCCACAGCGTTACTTCAACTGCCTGTACCGGCACTGCAGCTTCACTGTGGTGTTGACTCTTTAACCATTCCTGCCATGTTTTCTGAACATGGGAGAGATGAACTATGTGGAAGGGCACCCATCCTGTGTCTCTCCTTTGGCCATGTTTTTTCAGGGTGGGGAAGGGTTAGGGTTAGGATCTGCATATCTTAACCCAAGAGAATTGGGTCATGTCACTATGATGGTTGTTAGCATTTCTTCTTGGTAAAGAGGGTTTCTTTTACTTTAATTCTGAATGTATAGTCATACCCCTGTACTTGCAGGTTTGGGGTCTCCATGGGTCCACGTGAAACATTAAATCTGTGAATGAGGGTGTGTCATTAATATTGCCATGAATATGACAACTTTGCAACACTGAAACATGCTGGGGCCCCTTAGGGCGGCATTGGCATCAGAGTCAGAGTTTTTTGGCTTGAACTGCAGCAGCTACGCCAGTCCCTGGGGACAGGAAGTCGCCCATAGCAATCCAGGTACTGCAGCTGCCAGAGCTTTGGGCTTGGGCTATGCATATGCATATACACTGATAAGTCCAGGCTGGCTGTTGTGGCTGGATCTGGACCGTGCAGTGCTGTGTGTTAGAGTTTAAGACTTCCCCAGTCCTGGTGCAGGAGAGTGGCCAGCCCTGGCTGCCTGCTGCAGTGGTGCGGGACTGCACCATCCCACAGAACTATACACCCCTCTGCAAATCACTAAATAAAACTCATGGAGAAATTTTACATGAACCACTGAACACATGAATATGAAGGCACGAATTACCGGAGTATGACTGTATTTGGGTTCTTTCTGTATTGGAAAAACCAGGGATATTGAATATGAGGGAGGAGACTTCTGTCTGAGCTCCCTGCTCCTCCAAATTGTCTCAAACTGATTGTCGTGGTTTGACCCTGGCTGGCTGCCAGAGACTCACCCACAATCTCTCCTGGAGGAGAAAAACTGGAAAATAAAACTGGTCACAGGCAAAAAAGCAAGGCAAACTACAAGTAAAGAATATAAAGGATTTATTTATTAACTAACAAGATCAGAACTGTGAAGGAAGAATCATCTAAAAGGCAACCTTTTCCCCCCATCCCTCCTTCTCTTACAACAGATCTAATATTCCCTTTTTTCATCAGAAGACAAAGGGGGAACAGGGGTAGGGGATAAGCCAGGCAAGTTGGTATTTCTGACCAGATCCAGGGTAAAAACCATCTCTCTGCCCTTCCATAAAGTTCTCTCTCTCTCACGAGAGGAAAAGTCTTTCATGACCCTTTTCCAAGTAAGATCTCGACCTGGGGACGACAGTTCTTCCATCATGTGTTGTCCGAGAGTCATAGCAGAGGATGCAGGGTTTTAAGTGCTACTCTGCTGCTTCATATATGAGCCCATCCCAAAGTACATAGATCAGATCAGATCCTACCACAATGCAATTCTGTCACAAAACGTCTGTCCAAAGGACAGACTTGTGTTCCTGGGCTCCCAAACCGCTTCAGCTTCGCAGCATAATCCTCCATCTTCAGTCGTGGCCTCAGGTGGATTCTGCATCAATGGTTCCTCTCTCCCTATTCAATAGGCTTACACCATCCTCTGTCCATTCCACGAGCAGCAGTGGAATGCCTGGAAAAACATTCCTACCCCTTCTCTAGTAGGCCTGGGGGGCCTTCATGGCTTTCAGCCTCTCCACAAGAGTTCTGTTCCGGCACACTACATCTTACTACTAATTTTTTTTTCTTCTCTCCCAAATATATTTATTCATAGAGGGATTCCTATCTCTGCAACCTTGAAACACTGGCAGCGACTGAGGCCCAGGCAAGAGCAGAGCTGTTAACACCCTTACTTTCAAGAAGAATAAGATATCTTATAATCTTAGAAGACATATTTGAACAAATAAAATGTGTGTTTTTATTATCAATATTGTCTCTGGTTAGTTACTTTCTAATTTTTTTGAGATGAAATATTGTTTCAACATAGTCTTTTGTTTGGTCTTCAAAATACAATGAACCCCACATATTTGCAATCTGCATATTCGCGGTTTCAATTAATTGTGGATTATTTTTCCATGAGTTGTTGGTCCATAGCACTGTGAACCCAGTTAGCTCCTTAATATGTAATAAGATCATGAATATGTAAATTGACCCTGCTCAGGAGTCACTGGGGGAGGCGAAGGGAGAGAGCTGGGAGCTGCGCCTGGCCAGGATGTGTTTAATATAAATGTGTGGTTTTGCTCGGCTGGAATTGTTCTCTGCCGAGCTGCAAGATGTGGTTGCCATTGCCTGTGTCTACGCATGACAGCAGGAACAGGAGGCACCTTTGCCCCATCCCTATGTGCTGGCGGATGGGGGCCTGGCTGCACCACACTGAACTGGGGCAGCTGGAAGCCTGCTCGCACTGCGCCACCAAGCTGAAGAGGGTGGGAGCCTGCCTGCGCCACTGAGCCAAGTCAAGCCTGCTGCCCCTGCCCTCTGCAGTTTCCAAGCACCATTCATTTGCACAATTTTAGGGGAAGGGGCCACAGTGTCACTTCTGGACATAGGGGAGCGGCGGTGCCAGCCGCTGCTTCTGGGAGTGTGAGGGGAGAGGGGTAGAAATTCAGTGTGTTACGTACTGAAGATGGTGAGCACACAGAGCTCCATTCACCTGAAATGGCCCCTAGTCTGTTCCTATGGAAATAGCAACTGCTGAAACACACACCCCCACACCCAATCCTGTCTCTGTCTAGGTGTGCACGTGATCAAGAACTGCTTTCTTTTCTTTCTTTTTTGTTCTGGCGACACATACCTCATCCTAGCACAACCTGCCCAGCTTCTCCGACTTACCAGAGGAGCGGGTGAGTGGTCCCTCAGACCAGGCCTGGCCAGGACAGCCACACCCATCCCTTTGCTCCTGGGCCTTCACAGAAAGGGAGAGCCCTGGCCCAGCCCCACTGGGGGCCCCTGCTACCCCCGCCTCCTCTGGGGGACCTAGACCCCGGACCACACCCTGAAAAAGGGTTTGGGCTTGGCTGACATGTGTACACCAGGGGATGGGGGCACAGTGGAGGGGGGTACACACCGGGGGGTGAGTGCAGCATGGGAACACACTAGAGGAGGAGGAACACTGGAGTGCTGCACTGGAGCAGGGGTGGCCATGTGGCAGTGGATCCCACATTCTTTATGTTGCCATCCCTGATTACCAGGCCACTGTGCCAGGCTGCCACTACCATTGGCCATGCCCCCCAGGAGACCCATGGGGCACCCTCAGTCTTGTCACCCTTGGAGACAAGGGAGAATTCGCTCCTGGAGCTGTGTGGGGGCGCCTGGCTCTGCTGTGGCTTGGCCACTGCAACTGACCTAGCAGGGCTTGGTGTGTATTTCCCAGCCCGTGCACCCCGGCTCCTGCCAGATTTCAAAGCTCAGAAAAGGGGCACTGTAGCAAAACCAAGGATTCCTCAGCCAGGAAGTGGGAGAAGTCACTTCCATCAGTGTCCTGAGGCTCAACAGAGTGCACAGCACTCTCAGTACCACCGTTTAGAGCTCATTAGTTAAAGAGATGTGGCTACAGAAGGGGCCTAATTGAATATTAATGGATTCGATATCTTACTGGACTCATGTGGCCTGGCCGGATCCATTCCTCTGTGAGTTCTGGGGGGTTTCTGTATTATAAGAGGAGTACTGTATAGATTCTGATAGAATTTGAGCTGTTTAATATATACAGTGAACCCCTGGAATTTGCCGGGTGGCGAGTCTGGGCAGGTCCTGTGAGTTATGAAATCCGTAAAGATACTGAACCCACCAGCATGGCCTGAAGTTACGCCAGGGGAGGTTTAAACTTAATGTTAGGAAGCAGTTTTTCACAGAGAGAGTGATTGCACATTGGAATGGACTGCCCAGGGAGGTGGTGGACTC
>WEKX01027858.1:0-28398 GCA_013390025.1 Pitta sordida
AATATTCAGTTTTCTCATGGGTCCACCACCCACCTTATTGCGCTGGTATTTTAAAAATGTTTTTTTAAGAAAAAAAATTTTTACTGACACCCCATCTCCTGCGCCGGGCTTTTACCACTGGGTTGGGAGGAGGAGGGGTTTGATCCACTGTCCTGCCATCTTGAATTTACTTAGGAGTATAGAGCCATTCTTGAAGAACATTACCTAATGCATTTCTTTGTCACGTGTTTTCATACGTAATACCAAATCGCTAGTGCAGGTCCATGAATTCTTGAAGTGACGGAGAACCTACAATACTAGTTAGTGAAGCAGTAAAAATTTAATTTTTTGCTAAAATACAATCATACTTCCTGTTGGGAACTGGATGTGTTGAAAGAACTTAATCAGTAGTTTCTCCCAGATGTACTAGCAGTGAGTTTTTAACAACTTTTTATCCCAAATGAAGCAAATTAGCTTTCAGGTTGTTATAGGCTGAAGCAGATTACTAGATCATATGGACTTTTAAACAGAATCAGTCTGGCATTCTGGTATTGGATGTGATTCAAAACCACTGTCATAGTATCTTCATAGGTTTTATCATTATTTTTCACAACACTGAATACAATAGTTCACGATAGTTTCACAATAGTTCATACTTTACTTTTTTATTTCTTTGCCACATATGTTATTGTTTGTACACATTAGCAAGAATTACAGACTTCTACATCTTTTACTTCCATCCCAGAAAAATATTTGTGATTTCATACATTAACAGAGTTTGCTGCAAGAAGTTATTAATTTTACACTTGGAGCAGATTTGCCCAAAGATCTGACACTAAACTCTCTGTTACTTAGGTAGTGAAAATAACAGTGTAGGTTTTAGTAAAAGTAGAAACAAATCCCTCACTTCTCCAAACCTTTGCTGCATTTTTATTGGTCAGGATTTATAGGGAAAGCATAAAATTAGGACAATCCATGTGAATACAATCATTTTTACAACTTTGTCGCAGTAAATTCAGGTAATTCTGAAATGTAAACACATTGTTGGGAGGGGAGTAGGTAAGAGTTGAGCACTTGCCCTCTTGTCATGTAGTTTTGCCCAAATAGCACGAGACAAAAATTAGAAAATAACTACAAACAAAAAGGAGAAATGGGATAAAAACACAAACATGCTGCTGGACACAGTGTCAGAAAAACTAGTCTCTCACAAATCTTCTGAATGTTTTTCAGCACAAAAAAAATAAATGTCTTTTCTTCCAGTGCAATAGAGCTTGTAGCACATAAATCAGAGAGACCTGTTCTTTACCCTAAACTGCTTTCTGGAAAATTTCAGGCATTGAAAGTCACGATTGTTTTCTAGTATTGTGTAACTTCAGCTAATGCTACCTCCTTGCTCTCCATTCTTGCATTGGAATCTCAGTTTTGCATGCCTTTTATTGAAGGAGAATTTCCTTCATTTTAAATTGATTCAATCAGCTATTCCCCTACAGTAATTGGACACTTTGTAATTTGAATTGCCCCACAAACTGGATAGCTCAGTGTGGGTTCCAAATAAGCATCCATTTGCCCACTGTCCATCAATATCATCTAGGAAGCCTGTATCCAAATAGGCAGATCAGCATGATTTGATGAATAAATACGACAGATTCCAGCTAATGCAGAGAAATACAGCTCTGCTCAAACAAATGCAATGGTTCATAAGTTATACTAGCTGAGTGATACTTGTAAAACCCAGTAAACACATTTGTAACTGTAGAATTGCTACTTCTGCCAATTTTTTTTTTTTTTTTTCTCCCGTACATTTGGGGAAAAAAAGCTATGCTTAGGCTTGTCTTTGTATTTCACTCTTTTTTTCTCTTGGAATCTTTGCCTTGCCTGTTTCTTGTTATATTTTTTTTTCCCAGATAGGGAAAACAATTACAGTTGTTTCTCTCTCATATAATCCAAGGGCTCAGATAAGGCATGTGATGCAGCCTGATTTGTTATCAGTTTAACATAAAACCTACAGCTGGCATTCAGAAACACACTCAACCATCTCAGCTTTAGTGCCAAATCTGATGACAGGAGATGGGATTGGAGAAAATAATCTTGTTGTTCTTCCCTGTTTACAAATTCCTGCTTGAAAACCACATTATTCTGCTTTGTGATGTTCTTACTTCTAGGAGTATAGGTCAAGGTAGTCTTCACAATGATGTCTCAAGAAATTTATTTAACACAGAGCTACAAGTAAAACAATTGCATGGTTCCCTCTATAAAGTTCTAGTATGTTTTCATCGAGCTTTTTCATAATCATTTTGAACTTTTCTTTTTTTTTTTTTTCAATCTATGTGTGCCTCTACAAGAAAATGGAGGGAAAATACCAAGCCTTTACTGAGCAAGGTAAAATGAAACAGCAGGAAGTTTTCAGCCATTTAAATTAAGATGATAAAAAATAAATACACATTAATTATCTCAGATAGCATCATCTTTTCATTATTCAAGCAAGGAAATGTTTAACACCTCAGAAGCAAAATGCTGTATTTTGGACTGGAGAGATAATTTAAAATCGCATGTGGGGGGCAGCTAGATGAAAAATCAAAATCTGTTATATTCACTGAACAGGAATGATAAGATGAAAAAGTAGACAGAGAAGAAACTGTTCATGTTCTCTCTGTGCCACAAACCACAACCTCTTCCACAGGCACAAGGACCTATTTTAAATTTCAAGTCAACAGCTATAAATGTTAATAATTGCCTTTACCTCTTTCTCTGTAGCTTAGCTTCTTGCCCCATTACCAAAACCATTTAGTTTCTCAGTAATTCATTTTCTACATGATCTCCTTTCATGTCCCATGTTTCCTCTATTGTGTTTCACCTTGGGCACTACATCACCAGGGGAGGTTCAATCTTAATGTTAGAAAGCGGTTTTTCACAGAGAGAGTAATTGCATATTGGAATGGGCTGCCCAGGGAGGTGGTGGAGTCGCCATCCCTGGAGGTGTTTAAGAGAAGACTGGACGAGGAGCTTAGTGACATGGTCTAGCTGGGGGGTGTAGGGCTGGATGACCCTGGACCCCTTCCGGCTCGGAGTGGCCTGCTAGACTGTGAGGGATCTCGGTGGTGTTACGCTCTGGGATGTGCTCTCGGTCTCTGTATGGGTGTTAGGTGGTGAGTTGGACTAGATGATCCTTGTGGGTCCCTTCCAACTCATAATATTCTGTGATTCTGTGATTCTGTGATCATGTAAATAAAGTCTATATCCATAATCACTTTATAATTCTGCTTAAGTGAATTCATTCTTGAAAACTCCACTCTGACTGGTGTCCATTATAGCAATCTTTTTAGTCTTCATTAGATAGAACAAGTGGGTGAATGCGTTAAAAACTATTTCAGCATCAGTGATGTAATCTTGAGTATGTGTTCAAAGCTTTGAGGTGTATTTAAAGGGTGAGCACAGAACAGATACAGGCATCTGGGAAAAAAAATTCATCATATTGTATTTGGATTTTAAAATTTTCTGCACTTAAAGTAATGTTTAGAGTTATGTTATTGTAGTGTAGACACCAATCAAAGGGACAAAGACATCCAAGAAGTTGTATTCATTTTTTTTTTAATCATTCTTATAGCCTGGAAAATATGTATCTTGGTATTTAGAAGTTCTGTATTCTTTCAATGGGCAACAAACTTCTAGTTTCAAATGGTCTGCAGTGTGGTTATCTCTGAAAAGACAGAAGCAAATGATCAAATATTTATGTAAAAATAGGAATTTTACTTCTGTTTAGCATTTACTGTAATTATGATATGTGTATTTTCATTTTTTGATGTTGAGTTTCACACTCCATGAACTTCTTGCTCTTGAAATAAAAATTAGGTATTTCCCTTCTAGTTTTCCAAAAGACAAATGCCTTTGAAAGCTTTTGACACTCTCTCATGTCATCTCACATTCGCTTGATGTGGTTTGTTGTTGATGTGTGGGTTTCTATCTTTGCACTTAAATTTCAATTTAGAACAAATCCAAACCCCTACTTCATTGCAGTTTTAGTTGCTGAACAACTGTCTGTGGTGTACCAGATAGGGGTAAAACTCTTAGATAACATGGTAGCCACATTTTTTCCATACACTTAGAGGTAGTTTAAGATGTATGAAATTGATTCCTCTAACACCTTTTATTACATAAGAGGAAAAAAAATAACAGTTGCCTTACAGTCTAGGAAAAGTCATTAATATTATTTTTCTCCTTTTCTTTTTTTCTTTTCTTGTTTTTCTTATTGTTCTCAAGCTTCATTCTGACTTGGACAAGGGAGTTGGCACTGTTAAATACACTCTTTCCGGAGATGGTGCTGGCACGGTTTTTACTATTGATGAGACCACAGGAGACATTCATGCCATAAGGAGCCTAGACCGAGAAGAAAAACCTTTCTACACACTTCGGGCTCAGGCTGTGGATGTTGACACCAAGAAACCACTAGAGCCTGAATCAGAGTTCATTATCAAAGTACAGGACATTAATGATAATGAGCCAAAGTTTCTGGATGGGCCATATGTTGCCAGTGTCCCAGAAATGTCTCCAGTGGGTGAGTAAGAAGTTTTAAACACTTGATAACTAATTGCATATTATTGTCTCAATGTACATATCCTGCTGAGTAGAGAAAGACAAGGATTACATGAAAATATGTCTTCTAAAATTTATTATTAGGGATGTTTCTATAGCTCTGCTCTTAGAAATATTTAGATTACAGTTTTGTTTTAGCTTTGTTTGCTGATATAGAAACTTACTTTTCTTCCAAAGTGAGTCCCAGTGACTTTAAGTCTCTGAGGACAGGAAGAAGAAAAAAATATATGCAAAAGAGGTATGATAAGGTCATGGGGTTCTCTGTGCCCCATAACTTTTATGTCACATGATGAGTTGCGTTCTCCTCTTTTCCTGGTTTACATTAAGTGCTGTACAGAGTTAGATTAACTTTTGTATATCATCTTGCCATTTAACTGCTCTTATCTTTGTGGCAGTCAAACTCCTACAGCATTTGCATGATTTTTATTTATGCATTAGGGGACATGCTATACTATGCATGCTGAAAGTAATGGTTGCCCTTACCTTGTTCTCAATGCAAGAATGGGAATCTGAAAGACTAACTCAAGATAACAAAATCCTAATGTCCAAGAAAACCTTCAGTGCATCAGATTGTTAAGTTAAAAGAAAAAAATTCCTGGGATCATGGTAAATTTTTAAAATCCTAGTGTACAGATGAAAGAATCATTTTCTCTACAAAAAAAAAGGTGGAGTGTAGTAAGCACTGGAATAGGTTTTTGCTTGAAGAATTTTCACGACACGATAGATATTTTGCCAGAAATAATACAAAAGGCATCAATCCTGCTTTGGAACAGAATAGACTAAATGACCCTTCAGGTCTCTGCCTGATGCCTGATTCTGCAGTGGTTCTGAGCAGTGTGTTTGCAACACAAGCACACTGCTTGTGTCCTGCTGCCAGATGGCATTTTAGGTTTCCCCGCAGACACCAGAAATTAATATCTCTTGGTTTGGGAGTCCTTTAATTTCCCAGTGTTCGTTCCAGCTTATTGCCATTTTCTCTCCTAAACTGTCTTTTCCTTGTGCTCCACAAGCCAGTACGAGTCATTTAATACTCCCTGTAGTTGCTAACAGTTTTGAAAGTCTTCTGAGTCTGAAATGGCACAGGGATACTGTTCACCTTCACCTGTGCAGCTCAGACATGGATGAAGTCAATCTGGGAGGCAACTAGCTATCTACACAAGTTGCTATACAAAACGAGGTAGTATTTTAAATTTTGTGATAAGGAATGGTAGAATGTGATAAAATGAGATGTGAGTAGACATGTAGAGATAATCACGGTAATTTTACACAAGTGTAGAGATGAGTTCACTACGGTCACCCACACATTGTTCCCTATATTGTTTTCCCTATAGAGATGCATAATAATATAACTTAGAGTTGTATTAGAGATGGAAAGTATTTTTTATATTTTGATATATGTTGCTGTGGCAAGTTCATAATAAAATTTTCTTACCATTGAATGTGTAGTGTGCTGTTGAATTGTTTTTAAAACTTGATCGGCGAGCTCTGAGCAAAATAAAAAAGACAGACACTATGTATACAGTGGAATGTAGATGATATAGTGCATGCATTCATTCTCTCACTCTGTTGCTCTTCCTCCATCTTCTTATTTTCTTAAATATGTGTATGCACTAGAAGATAAAACACTAACAGAGCTCCTATTCATGGGAAGCACGGTTCAAGGTTTGCCATACATTATGCCTTTTACAAGGATAGGGAGTTTCATGACTAAATGAGGTACAATTGCACATGCTGTGTCCTGCATGCAACGCTTTAAAAGAAATGCTTTTCAACTTATTCTCCTTTGGAAAAACTGCAGTAGATGTTGTGGCAAAAGAGGATCTTGTTGATCTTCATTTTATTCAATGACATTTACTATATCTAGAAGATATATTCATAATAGTTTTTGTTTTGATCTATAAAAAATTAAAATATGGATGAAAATTGATCAGAAAAGGCAAGGCAAAGAAAGAGGGACCTAAATGGAGGCCTAAACTTCAATTAGTGGTTACTAAAGCAGGTAAAATTTTTCTCTTTTTCTCTCCTACCTATGCTTTTGCTTTCTTATGGAAGCACAGATTTTTTAGGGGATCTAAAACTACTGATTTCTATCATCAGTACTATTTAGTTGCACCTATAGAGATGCTTAGACCTACCAGTGCTTGAGGCTGACATTGAAAATCACTTTGATTTTTTATCTAGTACAGCATATGGTTGTCTTGGCTTAAGCAAAAACCCTGATAAACTCTTCCTCTCATCTATTATTTTTTCCATTTTCATTTTCTAGTTGCCACTTTTCAATTACCAGCTGTCCTAAACTTCACTTACTATAGTTTTACAACAGTATTGATGATGAACTGCACTCATGCACACTGCTTACATTGTGGGAATTGCACTGCAACATGACTTTTTTCACCCTTACTGGTCAGTTGTAGGAGCTTGAAAAGCTTTTGTGAGTAGTGACTTGCTGTCTTTTTTTGTTATATGACATTTGCATGCAAATGTTTTCTGACTTTGGTACTTTATCCCAAGGTAATTGGCAGTAAGAAGCAAAATATGAATGCCAGAGTTCATGTTCAAAGGAGAACAGAGGGGCTGAGAAACAGTTAATAAAATGCTACATGCAATGTAAATATACAGTATATATTCCTTTTGGACAGTGAAATAAAGTGAATTGTGTAAAACATCCTTAAGGTACAAGAGTCTATACCCATAAGAGAGGGTTGTATGGGACTGGCAAGTCTTACAAAAAAAAGTGTCTTTCAGACTCCTTATACAACTTCTATAAATTTTCATGGCTGCATGGTTCTCTGTTTTGTAATGTCTCTGGACTTCGTCCTAATTACTGCTCCTCAGTCTGAAATGGCTGAAGTAATGCCGTAGGATAGTTAGAGAATTATAATAAAATTGTGCATCAACTTTATCTTGGATCATGGTGCTTGGGGACTTTTTACTGGAAAAGGTGCAAAAAGATAAAAATTTGTGGCATAATCAAGATTTTTTTTTCTGCACATATGTGTTATTTAGACATATCTGTCATATGCAGATTTTTCATGGTGGATTTTCTTAGCACTTTTGTTACTTTTCACAGATGTTGTAGGTGGAAATCACTTTTTCCCTTCAAATTTACATTGAGAACAGATTGAAGTTTCTTCTACAATTTATGTACTCTTGGGCTTGTTTTTCCTTTGCATCAATAACATTCCTTAAAAAAAGATAGTGGTAATGCATACCTTTTAGTTTTTTTCTGAAGACATAATTTTAGGTTTCCTGGGTTTACTTAGTGATGAATTCCTTACTGGGAGCCAAATTTCTTCATATGCTCTTAAGAAAAAAATTTTAGAAGGATGTTTACTCACTACAAGCCAGGACAAAACCTATTTTATGGCAAAGTTTGAATAGGCAGCTAGCCTTGCTCTTTCCATTTGTGCACGGTAATGTGCTCTTATATGATGAGAGGAATTACAGACGCAAATGAATAAGATCTTCTCTTGAAAAGCCCTTTGGATACCAATTGCTGTAATGTGCAAGCTGCTGTACCCATCTATGAAATCCATTGTTTCTGATACTTTCAATGTGGGCATAGTTTCCATGTTGTTGTGAAAGGATATTGGTACTTCCAAAGCTGACATTGTATTGATCACATAATAAATGTGGTGGGGAATACTTTATGGTGAAGAATTTATTTTTGAAAAAAACAATGATGTGAAACTCAGCAGATGGAGTCAGATTACAACACAGAACTAATATTTTGAGAACAGAGATTGCTATGCTGTTATCTTATGTCTAGTAAGAGACTAAAAAAGCTTAAGATCTGGACTCTTAATGCTGTCTTTTTTTTTTTTCTTTTTTTTTGTTCTGATACTAAAATGGTTTTATCAGTATCTTTTTTTGAATATATTTTCTTGATATAAGTTCCAAAATGTAGAACAAATCAGAAATGGAGATTTATCTGACAGTTGAAACGAGAGACCTAATATCCCCATTGTAAATTAGTATTAGCAAAATGTGTTGTCCTTAAGTATAGTTTAATCTACTGTGTTGTTTCTGGCGGCTATGCCAGCTTCTGTTGCAATATAGTTGACGTAAGCATGCAAATATATGATGAGTTTAAACCAAGGTTATCCTCTTATTAAAGCTATCAGTCCAGATGACTTAGAATGAGGACATAGCAGTATTAAGCACACATTCAATGAAATATCCTATTACATATTTATATATATTTATACATAAAATGTGCACAGAAATGTATTTGTATTTCTTACACATTTCTTTCATTGAATATGCTGACTTTAACAGCAAATTTATAACTTCTACTGTTACAGTGCTCTAACTGTTTTCTAAGGTCTTCCTTACTCTTTTATGCTTATACCCAGCTAAGGCTGTACTAAACCCATCAGCTCTATAATATATAGATGCCATATGTTCTTTCCTAAGCAATTTCATTTCATGTAATTTCATTTCATACTTTTCCACTAGATTAAATCTTTATTGATTTGCAGGGGGGGGGGCCCTCTACAACTCCAGGTCACTGTAGCAGACTAAAATGGCCAATGACAAGAAAGAGTTGATATTGGGGTCTTTTAATTGTGTTCCTCCATGGTGCAAGACAGCTACCTGAAGATATCATATACAGTTATACCCTGTCATTCGCAAGGAATGGGTCAGGTCACGGGCCATGCAAAAAACTAAACTCGCAAAGAAGTGCATGCATGCAGGCCACGTCCATTGCCCCACCCCTCTCCCCGGCACTCTGGAGCACTGCGGGCACTTTTGTGCTTCTCGCCTTGGGCTCTCTGAACATGGAGGAGAAAATAGAACAGTTTCTGAGCCCCCTCTGACTTGGGAGATCCCCCACCCCACCCTGAGAATCCGTGGGCCTCTCTGGGCCGCCATGACCGTGTGCTCACAGCCCAAACCTCGCTCCGCTGCTCCCACCCCCTCCCCAGTCCTGGTGCTCATGGCCACCAGTCTCACACTCCATGCCGCTCGTCCTGCGCCGCCGGTTGTGCACTGCTGGTAGCGCGCCACTGGCCCCATGCCACCCGTCCAGCATGCCTCCAGCTCTGCGTGCCGCCACACAGCACGGAGGGGCTCAGCTGCAGCAGAGGAATGAGCATGTCCCGCTGGCTGCTACGGCCAGCCCCACTTTCCTGGGACACTTCCCTTCCCCACTGTAGCCATGGAAACAGTACTGTAGCCATGGAAACAGTAACACACGCCCGGGGCGGGGTTGTCAGTTCCCCAGCTGTGCTTAGACTAACAGGGGACAGGGTGACTCCTGCCCTCCCTGTGGGGCCAGGCTGGCACCACCCCACAGGGAACTCTGGCACTGCCCCTCGGCGGAGCAGAGGCACTGCACATGCGTCAGCCCGGGAAACTCACAAATGGTGGAAGCAAAACTGCGAGAAATTCCCCTCACAAATGGGTGGGGTCTTAATGGAGAGGTCGCAATGCAGCGGAGATTCACTGTATTTGCTTTCCATAGTACTGTCAGTGTGAAAATAGTCTCTATAAATGTTCTGCCAGTTTTCATCTGAAGTGAATATTTGTCTTCGATTTAAACATTGGCTTATGTTTGAATGTTGACAAAGGTGCATGTATATATCCACAAATAGAACAAATGTTTAATACAGTGATCCCTCACTATTTTGTGGTTCACCATTCGTGGGTTCAATACATTGCAGGAGTTTTTCCCTTGGCTTTACCAGCTTTACTGTATTTACCATGTTTACAGTATATACCCTATTTACCGCTATTTCATGGATTTTGTTTATCGTAGCCTCTTTCTGGAGCCGATCCCCCACGATATTTGAAGGATTACTGTATATCCATCTATGTACTTTCACATGCAACAATTACAATAGATAGAAAACTAACCTGATGAACTGGTGGGTAGTAACCTGCACTCTGATTTGGCTTAGTTTACTACCTGAGTTTAGCCTGTAGCTTACAATGAGCACAGACTGCGGAAGAAAGGACTATGAGGCATTGGAGCAATTACTGAGTGATCCTTCCATAGATACAGGTTCCTAGCTTCTGGCAATATCTTTTTAAGGGCTTTGAAAAGCCTACTCAAGCTGTTGTGGAAGATATTGGTCTGGGAACCAGTGACATTTTTTAATGGCATTACACATGCTCATGGACAGATGTCTGCAGGTCCTCCAGCTCCACCTTGGTCTCCATGATTTTTTCTGGTGTAACCTTAGAGACACTGATGGGAATTGGATGTCATATTCAAGATACAAGAGTCCCAAATATGCCTTTTCTAATCCACTTTTCCTTGTCTAGTTATCACCACTGATAATTTTCCTTTTTTTTGTCTGCTATTGATCATTGAGATGAAAACTTTGGTGAATTTTTCGCAGTAATCTCAAGATTAAGAATTAGTAGGTAACTGAGCTACAACCCACCTCTGTGAAAGTACTGATAAGTCATTTTTCCCCTTGCCTCTTTGTGTTTTTCAGTATGAAGTTACATATTCTCAATAACACTTTGCAGCCAGGCTTTCATTTTGTCAAGCTGTCACCTGCTTACATATTCTCTTTTAGTGGTAACCTATAAATTCAGTTCCACATGAGATGCCAGTGGCAACCTGTCTCTCATAGAAAGGCTGGCAATTTATTCCTACTGTTTGAATTCTCTTTTTATTTGGATATTGTTTTAGGAAAGGCTGCTATGTCATGATCTTTCTTTTTTAAAGAGTCTTTACTTGGGAACCTTTCAGAAAAATTGTGGCTGTTTTGGGACTGTTAATCTATACAAGTAATCTAGATCCATACACTCACTGAGGCACCTTTGTGAAGAGCTACAAAACTGTACCACTTTACATGGTCATGTCCATGTGTCCTCTAATTTGGTACTTTATTACAGTACACAAATTTTCCATTATGTGGGTCAGACTTAGTGCCCTGATTCATTCCAACCACTTTTCAGAAAAACTCATGTCCCTTTGCTTTCTTGCCATATTCTGTTAGAGGCTGCGTCAGATGGCAGGCTACCCATCACAATTGATGTTTCAGTGGTTTCTTACAGAGAACAGCCTTTTTGATTACTGGTCTTTCTGGTTTTGTTGTTGTTGTTTTTTAATTTTGAAAAGAAATATTTACCACACTGGTCACCAGACTGTTTTATAGTCACTGTTTAGAAAGGTGAGTTTTAAGGAAAAAGCAGTAAGAAAGGCAGGTTAACACTGCTTAGCTTTTTCTCAAAGAGTGTTTTTCCCTCTATATGGACTTAATTGCTGTTTACAGCTACCTGAGGGGAGGTTGCAGCCAGGTGGATGTGGATCTGCTCTCTCAGGCTGATGACACGGCCTTAAGCTAGGCCAGGGGAGGTTTAGACTGAATGTTAGGAAGAGGTTTTTCACAGAGAGAGTGATGTCTCAGTTGAATGGTCTGCCCAGGGAGCTGGTGGAGTCGCCATCCCTGGAGGTGTTTAAGAGAAGACTTGATGAAGAGATCAGTGACATGGTAGTAGGTGGGGAGTTGGACTGGATGGTCCTGTGGGTAGTGCCATGGTTTAGACAATGGGTTGGTGTTGGGTTACAGGTTGGACTTTATGATCTCCAAGCTCTCTTCCAACCTTGCTAATACTGTGACACTGTGATATGGGACATTGCACAAAATATAAAACAAGACAAGAAGAAAATTTTAAAATCCCTGACAATGAGAGGATATTATGGGTAGGTAGTAAAAGCTTTTGAAACAAAAGTGTTTCTTGACATTATGATAGACCACTAGGCAATCTAAGCAGCTTCAATTACTGTGTAAAATAGCAAACAAAAACAAACCAGAAAAAAAAGGGGTTTAGATCAGAAGGGACGGAGAAAACTGTTGTGAAGAGCCAGGTAGGAGTCAGACATGAGTCTTCATAGAAGTATGGTGAAAGCTCAGTTTATTATGAACAAACTATCCCCTTTATCCCCTTTCTACTTCCGTGCGTGCGCCGCACGAGCCTAGCAGGCACCTAATCCTACTCTAGCATTGGTTACTACACTACGTCCATTAGCTTTTTCTCACTCCATGATTGGAGCATACCCAAGGGGCACCCAGCTGCACTTTCCACATTCTTCATCCCGCTTATCTCTGCTTATTTCTTTCTTTAGCTAGATTCAAGGTCGAATCACCATGGTTACCTTGAAAAGTCCTGAAGTATTGTAGCAGAGTGAATACTTCTTTGTTCCCTCTCTCCTCTAAAAATTCCTACCGCAGAAAACAATGCATATTATCAAATTAGATAATCAAATCAAATCAGATTATCTTGGTTAAAGAATGGTGGCTGTTGTGGTGCTGTGATTTTCCTTTCATATACACTGAGTGTTGGATATTGTTAGCAAAACAAAGAAACTTTGCAAATACTGATAAGTAGAAGATTCTATGTAAAATGAAAGCTGTGACAGACATGTCTATGCAAACATGTACAGCAAAATGTCTGAGAAGTTTTGACTGTTAAAAAACTGAGACACTGGATAATTTTTTTTTATATAGCTATCTTTAGAATCCAAAATATCAACATCAGTGCTGAATTCCTGTAAAGGATTTGAGTCTTACTTCATGTACATCCAAGCCTACAGTTGATATTTTCATCAGCAAGGCTTTTGACACTGTCTCTCACAAGATCCTTATAAGCAAACTTAGGAAATGTGTATTACATGAGTAGACAGTGAGGTGGATTGAGAACTAGCTGAATGGCAGATCCAGAGGGTTGTAATTATTGGCTTAAAGTCTAGTTGTTGGCCTGTCACTAGTAGTGTCCCTCAAGATTCAGTACTGGGCCCGGTATTATTTAACTTCTTCATCAATAACATGGATGAAGGGGCAGACGCCTCCTCAGCAAATTAGATGTGTGATAACCCAGAGTGCTGTGCAGTTCTTCAAAAGGGTCTCAACAGATTGGAGACATGGACAGAGACGAAGTCTCTGAAATTCAACAAATTCCTGCAGCTGTGGAAGAATAACCTCCTGCACCAGCACCATCTGAGGGCTGACCTCTGGAAAGCAGCTCTGCAGAGAAAGACCTGTGCATCCTGGTGGACAACAAGCTGTTCATGAGCCAGCAATGTGTCCTTGTGGTCAAGAAGGCCAATGGTATCCTGGGGTGAATGAGGAAGAGCATTCCCAGCAGGTTGAGGGAGGTGATCCTGCCTTTCTATACAGCTCTAGTGATACCACATCTGGAGTGCTATGCCCAGTTCTGGACTCCATAGTACAAGAGAGACATGGAGCTCCTGGGAGTGGGTCCAGTGGAAGGCAACAGAGACTATTTAAGTCCTGGAATATATCTCTTATGAGGAAAGGCTGAGGGAGCTGGGCCTGTTCAGTCTTGAGAAAGTCAACTGAGAGAAGACCTTATTAATATATATAAGTATGCAAAGCGGGGATGTCAAGAGAACGGAGCCAGGCTCTTGTCAGAGATAGCAAGCAATGGGAAAAGAGGCAATGGGCAGAAATTGATTCACTGTAAGTTCCCTCTGAATATGGGGAAGAATTTCTTTATTGCATGGGTGACTGCACACTGGAACAGGCTACCCAGAGACATTGTGGAGTCTCCCTCACTGGAGAATCTTCTAGATGGAATCCAGTGCCTTGTGCTCTGGGATGACTCTATCTGAGAAGAGAAGTTGAACCAGAGGACCCACTGTCCCTTCCAATGTTATCCATTTTATGTTTCTCTGTGTGACTGTGTGGATAAAGTGGATAAAGTTAAAATTCATGTCACAGTCATTAAAACTGTTTTATGTTTTAACATAATATTTCTGCATTATATTTACTCCAGATCAGTAGCATAAATCAAATAATATATTTCATCATATGCATCTTCTGATACAGACTGCTCTGTTAGGATATCAAGCTATACTTTTATTATTAAAATTAAAGTCTGTCTGCTCTCATGTATATGTTGGTAATTTCAATGGTTTTGAGCATTAGTTCTTTTAGTATATAAGGATAAGTCTTACTGTTTGCATAATCATTCCTA
This sequence comes from Pitta sordida, assembly GCA_013390025.1. NCBI lineage: Eukaryota > Metazoa > Chordata > Aves > Passeriformes > Pittidae > Pitta > Pitta sordida. The sequence continues at coordinate 14,527 of WEKX01027858.1, forward strand.
GGTTTACAATACATTGCACTAGAATCTGGGATTATGTGTTAGGTTTTTTTGGTTTTTATACTGTTGCTGAGGGAAATGTATTGACATGTTTAAGAGTAGTATTGAAAGATGTAGAAATTGATTTTTTATGGGCACATAATTCTATAAACATAAAATGTGTTGTATTGATAGTTGCTTCAGTAGCCACAGGTCAGCTGTAAATGATAAAAATTAATAAGAAGATGCTTTTTTTCTTGTAACAAAATGACTCTGAACATTAAATATATTTTCAGTACAAGCTGTTCTTTTGGCCACCAAGTACTTTTAAATATATTTTAAAAGTATCATATTCTCAGCAACTGAGAGACTGTAAACATTAAATTTGTTTTATAAAAGGTGATCTTCCAGGTATTGTCTGCATTGCTATGAATATAATTTTCCTTTAAAGTTGCTTCCTAGCCACAAAGCTCGTTTTTTTCTTGTAAGCTCAAAAATATTTCAGAGAAGAAACAAGTGCACAGTTTCACTGGCACAAGGCATCTCTGCATTTATGACAAGTTCTACCCATCTTCTCCTAAAAAGACTTCAGGTAACGATAACAAACCAAAATTTAATTGTATTTTAATGGATATTTTGCATGGAAAATGAGTGCCTGTCTAGTGTTCTTCTCCCCCATTTTTGTGCATAACTCTGCAGTAAACCAAATCAATAAAACCAGACATGACTGATATTCTGTACTAAAATAACTAGTTTAAGAAATCAGTCGGTGATGGATTGTATGAGTCAATCAAGTCATCATGAGCCCTAGAAGAGGGCAAAACAGAAGGCAAAATAGTCTCAAGATTGCTAAGCAAATGGAAGTCACTAAACCAAATACAATTAAGCACTTTAATTCTGTGTGCAGTAATAACTTCATGTGGCAAATTAGATGTAGTGCTAGGAAGGCCTGGAGTGATAAGAAAAGTGTTCATGAGAATCTGGTTTAACAAGACCTAAGAGAAAAAAATTCACAGATCACAAATATGCTGTTAAGGACGAGATATTCTCTCTTTAGAAATCCCGTAAGGCTTAAAGTCTACTGCAAAGATACTGCAGATAAAAATAATATCTTAGGAAAAGAAAATCTGCATAAAACAGGTCTAAAAATACCTACAGAAAGAAGAACAGCATATACTAGAGTATCTTTAAATTGAATGTCAGCCAATTAGTCGGTGTATCTGTCTGTCAACCTTGGATTTAATGATTCCTATTTGTAGTAAGGACCAGCATAGACGGGCAATCCAGTCCAATATCTGTCTTGTACAGTGTATATTTTTCCTAATTAAGGAACCATTATAGATCTTGGGGGAACATGAGTCTGACATCCATCCAGCCTTTGCTCAAAAAGGATCCTGATAGAACTGATTGAAACCTTTCCATAAGAGACATTTTTACTTTGTTTCCGTAGAGCTGAAAGGTGAAAACATGTAATTCTCTCAAAACTTGCAAAAAAAACCAGCTGGCTGCCTAATGAGTCATCCCACAAGTTAGCTGATGACTAGAAAATTAAACAGGTTGTTTCCATATTAGAAAAGAAGCATTCTTTATACCACCCTATCAAGCCAAGCACTATCTGGCTTTGAACCCATAGCTAGGCAGTCTTCTCTGAAGCTGGGAATCTGGTGGGTTTTCTTGTTCCCTGATTTCTCTTCCATGCTGTAGATTACATGGCAGGTTGTCATACTTCCCAGACAAGCTAGTCAGACTGCCAGCTAAACAAGTCATATCTAAGTAAGAAGAATACCAGTGAAAATGAAGCAAACTGTTCTCTTTGCTACAAACTTCACAATGCCAGTATTGTTTTTTGGAATGTGCAATATTTTTTTCCTGGAGTGATGCAGAATGAAGTGAAAGTCCACAATTATCTGAAATATCCCAGGACAGTAAAATCCCACTGTCTAGACATCCTTATTTCACAGTTATGTCAAAACACCTTTAGTGCAGAAGCCAACAGTGAATGTGAAATTATCGAGGATTAGAGGCAAAGACTGGAAATAGAAGATTTGACTTCAAGCAGGTGTGAAAGTGAAGAATGACTGACAAGGAAGAGGAAGAAATTGCAGACTGTTCAGTTTTCATTTCAAGATCTCCTGAAGAGAAATTAACACCTTTAATACTGCTTTGATCTTGATTCAGATTGACACTGCAAAAGATACTACTGACATTTCTGTTAACAAACCTTGGGACCATCCTTTTACTTTTGTAAGTTTAAAGGATATTACTGCATGAACACTAAAGGTATGAGTATTCATACGAGCATTCTTGAGGGAACAAGAAAACAGCAAGGAATAGGTAAGGAGACCTCCAATCAAGGATTGTCTGACACACCATTCTTCACCAGCATTAATGGAAAATGTTGCTGTTGGTACACTCAGAAGTTTAGTTTCAGCTAACGATTCACATCTTGGTAAATATTGTGATTTATGGAACAAACCTCAAGACTCCAAAGAGTTTTAGAGTAGGTATATTTATGAGCAACGTTGTGAGGTCGGGGGAAAAATTTTTCCTTGCCCACTTAACAACTGACATTACAGGCACCCATTTTGTTTACATAATTGTACATATTCATTAAAGAAAGCATGCATAAACTTTAAGTATCTGAGGATAGGAGTGGTTTATGTAGATTAGTGTCCGGTGTCTCTTTAGCATAAGTTTTCTCCCAGTGTCTGCCCTGGCTCCGCCTCTCTAGTGTTCATTTGGGGGTCTTTTGGGAGTCTTTGAGACTGAAGTAACAAGTCTTCCTCAGGTGAACTTTTGAACTTGTCTAGGTTTTTCAGTGTTTGGCATCCTGAGTTTTAATTGTCTCTACCATCCACTGATTGCCTATACCATCCACATCTAGCAGGGGAATTTCCCTTTCAGCCTTGCTCAAATGAGGAGTGTATAATTTACTACCTAGTCTGCTTCCAGGCTTATCTCTTTGCATTCCCTCTCAAGGTTGAGAAAACCAAAGTCTTTATAAAAATGTTTTCATTAGTTTTAACTACACTAATATACTTAAACTTCTGTGTTACCAACAAAGTGTTATATGCTTCTACAAAATACAAAAGTGATATATAACCACACTAATATAATGAGACTTCTATGTTACTAACAAAGCCTTATATACTTTAACAAAATATAAAAGTAATAGTTCTTGTATTTAATTGCTAAAAACTAGTGATTTTAACTGGAAAGTTTGTTGACTGCTGGTCATGGTGAATGGACTGGAGGGTAGGCCCTATGAGGAGCGACTACAGGAGCTGGGACTGTTCAGTCTGGAAAAGAGGAGGCTCAGAGGGGACCTCATTGCTGTTTACAACTACCTGCGGGGAGGTTGCAGCCAGATGGGTGTGGACCTCTTCTTCCAGGCTGACGACACCAGAACGAGAGGGCACGGCCTCAAGCTACGCCAGGGGAGGTTCAATCTTAACATTAGGAAGCGGTTCTTCACAGAGAGAGTAATCGCATATTGGAATGGGCTGCCCGGGGAGGTGGTGGAGTCACCGTCCCTGGAGGTGTTCAAGAGAAGACTGGACGAGGAGCTTAGTGACATGGTCTAGCAGGGAGGTGTAGGGCTGGATGACGTTGGGCCCCTTCCGGCTCGGAGTGGCCTGCTAGACTGTGAGGGATCTAGGCTGGTGTTATGCCCTGCGATGTGCTCTCGGTCTCCCTACGGGTGTTAGATGGTGAGTTGGACTAGATGATCCTTGTGGGTCCCTTCCAGCTCATAATATTCTGTGATTCTGTGTGATTCTGTGATTTCCTGGAGGTTGGCATGAAGTTTTGGGGACAGAGATTCTAACTAGTAAAGGATAGTATGAATCCCAAAAGACAATCCAGTATAACTACTCAGGTAATCCACAGATAGAGATTATCTTCTCAGACATATCGTTAATCTTCCATCTATGTTTATTGCTGATATTATAGCAAGCATCAATTTTATCATTTGTTCTGATCTAAAGGAATATCCTAACTTATCAGAAACATAATTATGTAGCTAGGATTCTCATTTCGTAGGAGCATCACCTTAGGAAGCTGTATATCCTCCTGTCTCCATAAATGTACAGAAACAGAGGCTAGGAGAAAGTTAAATATACATTTAGGAAGATTAAAATGCCATAGTCTATTTGGAACTAAGTTTTATCTAAAGACAATTAACTTCTTTCTTTTCTAACTCTTAAAAACAATTGTTGTTTGGGTTCACATGCATGCCAAATATTTCTCTAATCCCTGTTTTGTTAGGGCTAGTACACTCCTTAAATTGATCATACAATTCTACAAAACATTTCCTTTTCTTATTTTTAACATTTTTGTCTCTCAGTCTGGAAGATAAAATGTGTGTAGGAAGAGATGATTTAGCTTTTGGTATAGTCCTATCTACTATATACAACTTTATCATCCCACATCTTTTTCTCTCCATTCTGAATTAAACAGTTGAATTCTTTAAAGTTCTATGTGGAAAACTATTCATGTCTCCCTCCATTGCTATGATTGCCTCTGAGTCCCTGTTACTTTGGTTGTGCTTTTAATGATAGGGCAACAACAATCAATATTTTCAACAGCCTTGAGAGATTTCAGACTGAGAAAGGTGCCTGAAGAGCAGGTTCAGGTGCTCAAACCTACAACTTATGGTGTTGCAAATGATGGTACAGACACAGATACTCAAATTATCAGCCCTCCTTGCTACTTCATCCACTTTCTCTTGCTGCTTTCACTCAATATCACCTCATGCCTGAACACAAACTGAACCCTTTCAGTTTTCAGCAGATGCTTGATAGTCCTGAGATTCTTCCATGATTCTTCCATGTGATTTTGCATTAATCCTTTGCTCACATGTTTTAAGTCTTGAACTAATATTAATCACTGAGCATAATCCAGTGAGACATAGTGCCTTGCTGTTCAAACAGTGGATGGTGTGCCTTCAAAAGATTGTCCAGTTGATAGTACAGCAGGAGGGGAAAAATCTTACCCTGGTTGAACAGAAAAAATTACATTTACAGTATATCCTCATTGCATTGTGACCCCTCCATTGCTACCTTGCTGAATTGCTAGGAAAATTTCTCGCAATTTTTCTTCAGCCATTTATGAGGTTCCCTGGCCAACACATGCACAGTGCCTCTGCTCTGAGGGGCAGCGCCGGTGCTCCCTGTGGGACAGGACTGGCCTGGTCCCACGTGGAGGGCCAAAAATCACGCTGTCTCCTGTTACTCTAAGCACAGCCGGGGACTGACCCCCCCCCAGGTGGACAAGCTCACTCTGCTGCCACAGCTGCTGCCTGCCCGTGCTGCACTGGGCTGGGCCAGCACAGGCACAAGCACCAGGGCTGGGAAGGGGGGGTGGGGGACGAGCAGTGGTGCGGGATTTGGGCTGCGAGCACGCGTGGTCACAGCAGCCTGGCCCTGGCTGCAGAAGCAGCAGCATTGCCGAAGAGAAGCTCAGGGATTCTCGGGGAGGTCTCCTGAGTCAGAGAGGGGTCAGAAATGGTTCCCTTTTCTCCCCTGTGCTGAGAGAGCCCGTGGGGAGGAGCGGAAGAGTGTCCGCAGTGTTCTGGAGTGGTGGGGGGTGGAGCAATGGATGTGGCCTGCATGCATATTAATGACCTGCACATGTTTGCGAATTTGACGTTCCGCGTGAGCCCTGGCATGATCTGTTTCTCGCAAATGAGGGGGTATAACTGTACTATGGTCTATTAAAGCGGTGGTTTTTATAGTTTTATTTGCAATACTGGTGAGGGAATTAAGAAGGGGAACTGTTAACATTTGTGGAGGGAGAGGCAGTGACTGTACATGTGTATACAGCTGCTTTTATTTCACCTAACCCAGTTTCATGCACTGGTGTACAAGAAAAGGCTGCAACATACAATGCTGGATAATCAGTTCCTCCATTAGTTTTTCTGTGTAACAAATAAACAAAAGCAAATTCTAGCCTTTTCTTTTTGAAGAAAATCTTACATAAATGACCCAAAAAGCCCCAAGATGTCAGACTGGCTGCCTGAATCAAAAGATTGCAGCAAGGCATCAGCGCCTTAAATTCTAAAATCCATATGAAGCTAGTAATTGAACTGGCAAGTTGTAAAGAAAGAATCCTCTCTTTGGGCCACTGCACAGCAATAAGAGGGATCTGAATGGCTGATTTAAAGGAAAGATAAGGGATAAGAACTGCACCAGCACATCCTTCTGATTTATTGTAGAGCTGAAGTTGTGGCAGTTCAGTAATACCTATACTGCAATCTGTATGTTTTATATTGTAGCCACCTTTATCGATTAACTTTGGTTAGCACAAGGGGACAGTAACAGTGATGACAGGACAGGTTTTATTCCAGCAAAGTACAAGAGACTTTGGGACACTAACTGATCAGCTACCTTGCAGGAGTGCCCTAATGGTTCATTTCCAGTGCTACTGTTGCCCAGACTGCCTATATTTAAGAATACAAGCTGCACTTTTCACACTGCACCTGTGTTTTATTATTTGAGTTTTGACTTACTTGTGGATACAATGTGCATCATTTTGGTACTGCTCTTATGAAAAGTAGAGATTTTAGGCTTGTTAGTAAGATGGTCTGCCCAGGGAGGTGGTGGAGTCGCCATCCCTGGAGGTGTTTAAGAGAAGACTCGATGATGACCTCAGTGACATGGTCTAGTTGGTGGGAGGCTTGGTGCCCATGGTTCCACGCTTGTGGGCCTGATCCCTGTGTGGGCGTTCGCTTGGGAGTTGGACTAGATGATCCTGTGGGTCCCTTCCAACTCAGAATAACCTGTGAATCTTGTTCACAAATGCTTTTCATCAGCACATTTTTGGGTCAGATTGGTAAAGACAACTTGTCATTGAGAGTCTTACAAACATCTTGTGAGCAGTTGGGGTTTTTTCTTGATATGACTAAGTGCAGGGTACATAAATGGTTTTGAAAGCCAGAGTCAGTCTTTAGACACCTGATATCTTTTAATAGCTTCAGCTGTACCACTAAGTTCCTCAAACAATGGTGAGTATCCCTTATCTATAAGTACACAATTTTTGCTGGCCTACATTATAAATGTGAAACAAAATGTTCTCAAAATTTGGCCAGGTACTTAAAGCAATGTCTCTGGAGGACAACCAGGTCAAACACAAATCAAATTCAGTACTACTACAGCAAGAGAGGATATACCATGCAAGGTTAGACATCCATATGCATTTATTTGTCTGATTCTAAAATGGAGTCCCTTAGCACATGCCTGAAACTTTAAAAAATGGAAGTATATTATTTTTTTCCATGGGTACCCAAAATGTCAGCTAAGTCTGTCCTCAATCTGCTTGCACACAGAACTATCTGAACTTTACACTGCTGAGCAGCTAGTAGCCAATTAATGCTTCAGCACTGTCAGGAGCCATAAAGTAGACAAAACTAATTCTTTTTCGGAAGTCAGTCAGTGACATTTTCAGAGTTCAGAGTTACATCCCATGCAAAATATGGCTGGAGGAGAGGTTATATGTTTTCTACTTTGCAGTGTGGGAGTTAGAAAACTTACAAAAGATGTTGCAGATGCAGCTTTAATACTTTCCTTTTTTTGAATACCCCCTCCTCATGTTTTAACCACCAGAGTCTTTGTATTTTTTCTCCCCTCTTTTTTAATGTTTTTTTATTTTCCTGATGAATATTTAATGATCCTACAGAAGACAGATCAGCTTCCTTCTTTTTTCCAAGACAGTGATAGTCTTGAGAGAGCATTAGGAGGTAGGAAATAAACATTCAACAACAAAATAACAGACGAATGACTGAAATAATCTGTAGCTCATGTATCCACTGGGCATTCAAGGAGGTAACATCATCCACTTCTGCATTTGTTGGAATAAAGTTACTTTAAACTGTTAACACAGAAAAGGGTTCAAAACTGTTTCTTGCAGTAAATAATTTCTGAGAAAAACGGTATCTATGACACACCTTTTCTCATTGGTTTCTCTTATTGGTTTTTCTCTATAGCACCTTTTTGCTAATAAGCTCACTTGTATGGATCTCATGTTACGCATCTAAATAACATCAAAGAAAAAAAACCCTGCATCTGGGCTTATTGCATTTTGCAGTGGCTCTTTTTATGATTCATGCCCTCAATGTCTCTGCACTGCAGTTGTTGTGCATAAAAGCACCAAGTATAATGTCTCTTCTCTGTTTTATAGGTGTGATCTTGAAGATGTTGAAAATAGAGAAGAATCTCTTCGTTGCAGATCTTGATTCTTAATGTTTTTGTGTTATCAGAACTGACAAAACACAGATAAAGGGGTTTGTGCAAGGGAACTGAGTGAAATTCACCTCAAGAAATGATATATATTTTTAGATATATTTATGAAGGTGTTAGGGAAAAAAATAACATGACGAAGAGAAAAAATTGTGCTATAAAAAGTTAGGAAACCAGATGACTAAAAGGATAACACTTTAATGCTCATTAGAAAAATCTGAGAAAGATTAGTTTAGTGAGTTTAGATTATAACCATGACGTCTGTATGTATAGGAGAAGGACTCTACATGGATTATTTAAAATGAACATCTAACCGTCTTTTTTTTGTTTGATTTGGTTTTGCTTGTTTGGATTTTTTTTTACTTTTTCTTTTGATTTGTTTTATTTAGGATTAGGGCAGAATTTTGTTTTGCAATTTGTTCCACTCTCGATCTTTGGACAAAATCAATACCTTAGATTGTATTTTATTTACAGAATCACAGAATTAATAAGGTTGGAAAAGACCATAGGACATCATCAAGTCCAACCTATCTCCTATTACCTCACCTGTTGCCAATCTACTACCTAATACACCATCCCATTATCTAGATCACATCACTAAGTGCGTCATCCAATCTTTTCTTAAACACTGCCAGGGACAGCAACTCCACCACCTCCTTAGGCAGCCCATTCCATTGAGTAATCACTCTTTCTGTGAAGAAGTTCTTCCTAATATCTAGTCTAAACCTCCCCCGATGCAGCTTAAGGCTGTGTCCTCTTGTTCTGTCACTGGCAGCCTGAGACAAGAGATCTAAACCCACCTCCCACACTACTACCTCCTGTTGTGGTTTGACCCTGGCTGGATGCCAGAGATTCACACAGAACCTCTCCCGGAGGAAAAAAAATGAAAAAAAAATTATCACAGGCAAAACAAGGCAAGATACAAGTTAGAAATATAAAGGATTTATTTATTAACTAACAAGATCAGAGCTTAATGTGAGAAGCATCCTTTTAAAGACAACCTTTTCCTCCCCACCCCTCCTTCTCTTACAACAGATCTCATATTCCCTTTTTTCGACCAGGAAAAAAAGGGAGGAACAGGGGTAGGAGTAAAACCAAGCAGGTTGATATTCCTGACCAGATTTAGGGTAGGAACCATCTCTCTGCCTATCCATAAAGTCCTCTCTCTCTCTCTCATGGGAGGAAAAGTCCTTCATGACCCTTTCCCAAGTGAAATCTCGACCCAGGGATGTCAGTTCTTCCATTCTCTGTTGCCTGAGAGTCACAGCACAGGATGCAGTTTTTTAAGCACTGGCTTTGCTACTTCATTACGAGCCCATCCCAAAGTATATAGTTCAGATCCTACCACAATGCAATTCTGTCACAAAACATCTGTCCAAAGGGTCTCTGCCGAGCTCAGCTCCAGCTCCATGTTTCTGGGTTCTTAAAACGTCTGCAGCTTTCAAGGTTGATCCTCCATCTTCAGCGTGGCCTCAGGCGGATTCTGCATCACTGGTTTCTCTCTCTCTATTCCATAGGTTTGTATGCAGACAGTCTGCTTCACTATGGTCCATTCTGCGAGCAGCAGTGAGATGCCTGGAAAAACCTTTCTACCCCTTCTCTGGTTGGCCTGGTGGTGCCTTCATAGCTTTCAGCTTCTCATACATGTTCTGATCCAACCATCTACTTTCTGTTACTAGTTTTTTTTTTTCCTTTTCTCAAACATTTAATTCACAGAGGTGTCTCTATCTGTTCAACCTTGATCTCTATGGCAGTGACGGAGGCCCAGGCAGGAGCTGCTAAGCCCCCTTGCTGCCAGAGGAAAAAACCCAAACTGGGACACCTCCTTTCAAGAAGTTGTAGAGAGTAATAAGGTCTCCCCTGAGCCTCCTCTTCTCCACACTGAACAACTCCAGCTCCCTCAGTCACTCCCCATGCGGCTTTTTCTCCAGACCAATCACCATTCTTGTCGCACTTCTCTGGACACATTGAAGCAACTCAACATCTTTCTTATACTGAGGGGCCCAGAACTGGATACATTACTCATGTTGCGGCCTAACCATCACCGAGTAAAGGGGAAGAATAACTACCCTAGTCCTACTGGCCACACTGTTCCTGATACAGGCCAGGACGCCATTGGCTTTCTTAGTGTCTTGGGGCCGGTTGCAATAAGTTGCAAGCTATCTAGGCCGTATTTAGGTGCATTTAATTCCAGCTTTGGTGTTTCACAAGTTCAGAATTTTAATAATATCAAGGCTTGCTTACCTTAGAGGTTTTAGAATTTCTGAATAAACATAAAGATGATGGGGTGGTGACATAGGAGAGGAAATTTCTAGAACATAATCCTCACTCCAGTCAAAGAGGGGTCAGACTGCTCTTCAAACCTGGACAAAAATCAGATGTGGTCTGCCTTTACAATTTTAATTTTATCTTTACTTATTCTGGGTTTTTTGAACTTTTTTTTTTTTTTTTTTTGCCACTGTTGCCAGCTTAAGCATTGCTTTTTATCTGGTCTTCAGAGGCAAGTGATTTTGATCATCCAAATGGAGACAGAAATGCGAAGTGGTGGGGAAAAATCCCAGAGCAGGCTTAGAATAACTTTAACAAGTAAATTATTTAAACTCCTGTCTAGTAAGAATTGTTGAGTTTCTACCTTGATCATTTCAACAACATGAAGCATAGAGTTAGGTGTTTTGTACCTCCCTTAACAACAATTTTCTGTATCATAGCTACGCCATATTAATATTGAAGTATTTGTATTTGTGCATTTAAGTATGGTCACAATTTACTTGCATATTCTCCTGATCTTTTTTAGTCTTGTGTCTTTTTCAAAGAACACAATGCATTACAATAAAATTAAAGAAGCCATCAAATAAGATAAAAGAGTTTAAAATTTTAACAGAATGCTGCACACTTCGTACAGGGACAGTTCTACATCAGTGTCTGACTTTACTCTGTTTTATTTTTCAATGTTGAGATATTTTAAATAAGGAAACATCATTTTTCAACAGGTTTCTATAGAAAATAACAAATTGTGAGTGAAGCTGGTCAGACCTCATCTGGAGTACTGTGTGCAGTTCTGGGCTCCCCAGTTCAAGAGGGATGTGGAGCTGCTTGAGAGGGTCCAGAGAAGGGCAACGAGGATGGTGAAGGGACTGGAGAGCAGGCCCTATGAGGAGCGACTACAGGAACTGGGATTGTTCAGCCTGGAGAAGAGGAGGCTCAGAGGTGACCTCATTGCTGTTTACAACTACCTGCGGGGAGGTTGCAGCCAGATGGGTGTAGACCTCTTCTTCCAGGCTGACGACACCAGAACGAGAGGGCACGGCCTCAAGCTACGCCAGGGGAGGTTCAATCTTAACGTTAGGAAGCGGTTTTTCACAGAGAGAGTAATTGCATATTGGAATGGGCTGCCCAGGGAGGTGGTGGAGTCGCCATCCCTGGAGGTGTTTAAGAGAAGACTGGACGAGGAGCTTAGTGACATGGTCTAGCCGGGGGGTGTAGGGCTGGATGACACTGGGCCCCTTCCGGCTCGGAGTGGCCTGCTAGACTGTGAGGGATCTAGGTTGGTGTTATGCTCTGGGATGTGCTCTCGGTCTCTGTACGGGTGTTAGATGGTGAGTTGGACTAGATGATCCTTGTGGGTCCCTTCCAACTCATAATATTCTGTGATTCTGTGAAATATTTGGAAGGTATGTACAGTAATCCTTCAGCTCTTCATGGCTCAAATTTCATGGCTTCAAAACTTTGAGGGTTTTTTTCAGTGAAAAAGTCTTTGTATTCCCTTGATCCTTTGTGCTTTTTTCACGGGTCCTTTGAGTGCAGTGACTAGGTCTGCCATGCCAGGAGGGAGGCAAGCCCCATCCTGTGCACAGGGGACTGGAGGAGGATGTTCCTCTCCGTGCATGGGGGACTAGAAGAAGTGGATCCCTCCCCATGCATGGGGAACAAGAGGAGGCAGTCCACACCCAGTGCACAGGAGACTAGAGGAGGCTGTCCCTCCCTGTGTATGAGGGACAAGAGGAGGTGGGCCCTGCTCTATGAACGGGGGACTGGAGGAGGCACAAGACCACGTCAACCCTGAGAATGTAGGGACTGACTGTATCTGCCCCGAGAATGTAGAGACCATGTCTACCTCCAGGTTGATGACACAAGGTCCACCCTGAGAATGTAGAGACCACGTCCTGTGCACACAGGAGGTGGAGATGCTGGCCCCATGCCTGTCATGATGGGGGGAGACAAATCCCATGCCTACTGCGGTGGCTCTATGGCTGGGGGCTGCGCTACCCCTGCTCAGCACGCCCCAGTGTGGTAGTGAAGATGTCCCCACCCTCACCAGCACTGAGGGGGAGGGACGATGGGTGGGGCTAATTTGCAAATGTATGGTCCCCCACTCTTTGCAGAATTCAGCATTTGCAGGTCTCTTCCAGTCTCAAAGCCCTGCAATGTTCAAGGGAATACTATATATATCTATGTACACCTTGAATTACGACAGAAGAAGGCTGTATTGTAGTCACTGGTGTTAACTCTGTGGGTTGATGGCCCAGAATTCTCAAACAAGAGAAATTCTTCTCAAAGAAGGATCATTTTAAATATTACCATGAAGATTGGTCAGTCTATTATAAAGTGACAACAGGAGAAGGCAAACAAATGTCTTCTTCTATTTTACAGCTGGGAAATTAAGCAGATAAGCAAAGACTGAGATTTGATTTTTCCTCAGACGTTTCTGGGTACGAGTTATTCTCCTGAATAATTTTAGTTATTGATAAGGAACAGAAGAATGTGATGAAGGAACCATGGAGAAAGGACCTGGAATTGCATTCTATATTACCATATATTCTTCAGTTATTCCAGTAATAAATCCCAATTACTTCCTTTTTTACATAATTAATTGATCTCACTGACTTCAGTACTTTTTAAAGTATTTTCTAAATGAATACGTCAAATGATTTACTGAGTAGTTATATTCTTAAAGGTCTTGCTTGCAGCTACATTTTCATACACATTTTAGATGGATCTAAGGTTGTGCTTACCCAAATATGTGGGCCATGGAGGAATAAAATAGAATTCATAAGTGGAAATCCTGACCTGACTTGTTATTCATCATTTTAGCCAGTGATAACTCTCCATGAAGAGGGAATAACTTCTATTGTCACTGTTTTATCACTGCAAGCTTTTGACAACACTCGCATGACAGGAAAGGGAGAAGGGTAAAGCACCCTGGGTGGCAGGGGTAGCTCACGGCAGTGAGGAAGAGGCTGAGGGAAGTCCCAGGAAAAGACACCTTGAAGTCTTGCTTTAGGTAAATTTCAGTGTGTCTTCATTTATGGCAGACAGTTATGGTTTATTTTTATATTATATGAAAAAACACTAGGCAGAATCCCACTCTGTCCCAACTAGAAAGAGACAAACAGAGAACAAGACAGAGACACAGAGAGAGAGAGAAAGGAAAAGGAGAAGAAAAAGGAGGAAGGAGTAGGGGTGCAATATGAACCCCATGTAATCCAGGAGGAGGTAGTTAGAGGCTTGCTGAGTGCCTTGGATCCTCACAAGTCCATGGCACCAGATGGGATCCATCCAAGGATGATGAAAAAACTAGCAGATGAACTCTCAAAGCCACTCTCCATAATTTACCAACAGCCCTGGCTAACTGGCAATGTACCTCAAGACTGGAAATTGGCTA
>WEKX01027860.1:0-21824 GCA_013390025.1 Pitta sordida
TAGTCGCTGGTATAAGCAAAATAAAAGACAGATGGTAATAAGTTGGTGATATCAACTATATGTCATTCCAGAGTCCAGAGACCAGGATAATAAAGAAATAAGGACAAAAACATTATTTACTGATTGGATAAAAATTTTCGGACTGAACTAATTTTATAATTTTTGACTTCAATTTTCTTGTATTGCATTGACAATTTTTACAGCTCTTTGAAGAGTGATTTTTCATATCATGCTGTCACGTGGTTGTTGATGTCATTTGTTCAGTCCCATTTACCAGCACAGTCCTTCTTCCATTATTTATATTTTCCTCCTGTTCAGTTGAAATCTGTCAGTTAGCAAATGTGCCAGGGCTGAAACTACTCGCTCTGGGAAGGGCTTTCTGTTCTGTACGGGTGTTAGATGGTGACTTGGACTAGACGATCCTTGTGGGTCCCTTCCAACTCATAATATTCTGTGATTCTGTGATACTTTTAAGACTGTATGGTCACTCTATAATTGAGGCACCTGGCGGGGTGCTGGCTTATATTAAGCAAGGCTTATAAGTTAAACACTATACAAAATAAGTACAACTTACGCTTCATTTTACTTATATCTGTTTAAGTAATAAATCATACTTCCTTTACTGAGACAGAATTCAAGATCATTTTCTCATTTAATAGCTTTCATCTGTATGATGTTCTATATAATGGATATCACAGTACACTAATGAGTTTCCCAACATTATCAGAAGATTTATCACCATTTGCATAGTTTATTTTTATCTCCAGAATTACTGTGTGAATATATCACGTTTATAATATCTCACCTCTTATATAAGTGGAAAATCATGATCCATTAAAAATACTTTGAAACATTCATCTTATATAAAAATGTTCTTAGTGTACAGTTACTATTATATTTTTTCATTAGTAGTGATATTTTCTGTCTCATAGAATAGTCAGTACTTGTCTAAGAAGGGCATAAAAATGCACAAAATTGTTTAATTTTAAACATAAGATTAAGAACTGTTCTACAGAATATGGGACTTCCTTTATTTTATTCACAGATAATAATGTACATGTCTGGAATTCATTATTAAAAATTATAGATTGAATTTCTAGTATGCTGTTTGAGGATCATCCAACATATCTCTATGGGTAGAGTACAAGATTATTTTTTTAATGAAAAGGTGAGAAATACATCAGCATATTTAAAATATATAAGTTTAAAGAAATAAGATGGAAGACAGATCTTGTGCAGTTGACCTTTAAACAAGAATGCTTGATATTTTTAAATGAAAAAAACCCCAACTAAATCAAACACCAAAACAAACTGAAAAGTTTATGTTGATTTGCAACTTATATTTGTTACTGTAAATCTTGTGCTTAAAATTAATATCAAAACTAACATTAAAGATTTTCTACCCTTACTGGCATAGCCTGAGTGAAGAATAGAACTAAATTATCCGTGAGCCAAAAATTGTGCAATATTTGCTGACAACATCCTGTAAAAACTGCAAGACGAATGGTTTCTAGCACCGGTGGTCTTGGGAGGCACCTTGATAATGTTTTGAAGTTTTGCATCAAAATTTGATTTTCATATTAGAGACAAGGTCAGGACAAAAAAAAAGAATCGTGCCTCTGAAAAAAAATAAATAATCCACTAACTATATGGTACATAAAAGAATTTGAAAAATGTTTCCAAATGTTTTTATTAGTTTTGTTTCTTACCAGGGATGGATGCACCTCCAGCACAGCAATTCACTCTAACGTCCATCCTTCACAGACTTCATGCATAGTCAACATTATGCACAGTGAGTAATTTCATTGCTCTGTTCCTTTATGTAAAGTTGTGCACAAACACATTTAGGCAATTATAGCTTTAGGAAATACTGTTGCATTGGGGGGAATCTACAGTTATAAGGATTCATACTATATTTTTTCACTTTCTACAGCTATTAGCAATGAAGTTCCTATCCAGGTAAGTAGAGTTGGTAAGTTCTTTCTTGAGTGAGGACTGAGAAATGGGAGACTGGGACCCTTTATTCTGTGTGCCTCTGATTCAAAGAGATGCTTAGGTGCTTATGTGTAACCTGAGCTAGAATTTCACTGGTTAACAGTGGGAGAAAAATATATCTCTTACCTCCTAGCATCTCAGTTTTCCCGAGATAATGTATTCCAGGAAAGTGGAATTGATTTACATATTTCTACAGTGCACAGGTCATTTTGCAAAAAATAATTAATAAATTAGCAAGCTATAGTGCCCAAACACCAGTACCTGCTCAAAAGAAGACTTCTTTGAAACACAAAGCCTGTTCCATTCCTTTCCCCTGCCTCTTAACAAGAGTCTGAGACATATGCTTCTACTCAGCAACTCCTGGTTAACAGCCTTAACAGCCTTAAGTGGTGGGGACATTAATATAATCCAGGTTTGACAGATCAATTTTTCAAGTTAAACATCTACTTTCCAGCAGTGACATAGCTAAGCCTCTGTATTCTCAGTATTTTCAACATAGAATAGTTCTAAGAACTTCTATTGTAGAAACAAGGTAAGAAAAAAGGACATTGAAAAGTTTCTTCTTTGCAGGGAGCTTCACAAAGAATGCAAAAGACTGTGAAAAGAAGACTGGGAAAAGAAGGCTCTGAAAAGAATATACAGTTACAATGTGTCTTATGTGAAGGACATCATGATTTCTCCAAGAGCTTTCAAATTAAACTTCAGCTGCCTTCTCACATTTCCAAAGGAAAGGGAGAGAGATAATGCAATGCTCATAAATTCATAGGCTATTCCGAGTTGGAAGGGACCCTAAGGATCATCTAGTCCAACTCGCCACCAACTAGACCATATAACTGAGCTCCTCATCAAGTCTTCTCTTAAACACCTCCAGGGACGACGACTCCACCACCTGGAGTGGCAGACCATTCCACCGAGCGATCTCTCTCTCTGTGAAAATCCTCTTCCTAACATTCAGTCTAAACCTCTGCTGGCATAGTTTAAGACCATGTCCTCTCTTTCTGGTGTCACCAGTCTGTGAGAAGAGATTCACATCCACCTGGCTGCAACTTCCCTTCAGGTAGTTGTAAACAGCAATCAGGTTACCTCTGAGCCTCCTCTTCTCCAGGCTGAACAACCACAGCTCCCGTAGCAGCTCCCCAAAGAGTTTGTCCTCCAGTCCTTTCACCATCCTTGTCTCCCTTCTCTGCACCCTCTCAAGCAGCTCAATGTCCTTCTTAAACTGGGGACACCAGAACTGCACACAGTACTCAAGATGTGGTCTGATCAACGCCGAGNTTAGGTTGGTCAGACAAGACCTGCCTCTCCGGAATCCATGCTGACTACTTCTAAATTCATGGTCTTCTTGCAGTTGCTGCTTAATAGCACACAAGACCATCCATTCCATGACTTTACATGGGACTGAGGTCAGGCTGACAGGTCTGTAATTACTCAGATTATCATTCCTGCCCTTCTTGTGGATGGGTGTCACATTAGCCAATTTCCAGTCTTGTGGTACATCACCAGTAAGCCAGGATTGCTGGTAAATTATGGAGAGTGGCTTGGTGAGTTTGTCTGCTAGTTCTTTCAGCACCGTCTGATGGATCCCATCTGGTCCCATGGACTTAGGAGTATCCAAGCCACTCAGCAAGTCTCTGACTACCTCCTCCTCCTGGATTACAGGGGTGTTATATTGCAGCCCTACTCCTTCCATCAGCCCACTAGTCCTGTTGTCCTGCTGGCAGTCTGTCTCACTGTTAAAAACAGAGCTAGGAATATTGCACAAAGGTTTAGGATGATTCATTTGCAATGTCACAAAGATAGTTTCTCCCTATTTGCAAGGCAAAATACAGTCATACCTCGAATATTGAGGGTGTTTGGTTCTGGGACTCCCCTGCGAATTGTGAAAACAGTGAAATAGGAGTTAGGTACAGTGATCCCCCGTTACTCGCAGGCTGTTGGGTCTGGGTGTCCTTGTGCAAGTCGTGGGATCTGCAAAGATTGCGAACTCACTATGTAGTCGAGTAAGCCACACTCATAGCCATGCCCTCTCCCATAATAAGGTTTGGAGGATGGTCCTGAGAGCGGGGCTTGTCTTCGATGTCTGGCTGTGCTCTGCTGGGGTGGGGGGTGAGCTCCGGGACGGGGGACGAGCTGTGGCTGCCAGTGCTGCGCGGGGAATCCTGGTGCCGCTGCAGCGGGAGGAGCCCGCGCCGCTCAGCGCGGGGTATCCCGGCGCTGCTGGTTTTTCTCGGTGCCACGGCAGCACGAGTTGTCCCAGTGGTTCGCGAGCAGCGAGTCCGGCGGCCGATCAGAGTGAGGCTGCGGTAGGTTCTGCACACACGCCAGGTCCCACAACTAGCTGGAAAATCAACAGCAAGTATGGAATCCTGCAAATTACAGATAGCGACTATGTGGAGGATCACTGTATATACATATATGGATATATATATGTATATACATATATGTATGTGCTTCACCCACTCCACCGCCCTCACAGCTCCGGCCTGATGCCTGCCTGTCCTGGTGCAGGGGTGCTCCAGGTGCCTCACCTGCCTTTGCCAACTATGGCAGGAGTGCCAGGATGCATTCTCTGCCCCACACTGCGCTGCTGTGCTGGGATGGGTGGGAGTGATGCTGCAGATGTATCCTAGGAGAAAACCCATGAAGGAGTGAGGACGCAAAGTTTGAATCATGAAATAATGAGATATTACTGTGTAAACCTGGAAAATAACTTCTATACCTGAGTTTCCAACTATTCTACTATGAGGATATTGTCACATTGAGAAAAACAATTGTTCTACCCATTAAATAGTGTAGTTGATTGTTCACCAAGAATTATCTAGACAACCAAATTCTAAGGAAAAAATCTGTCCCTAATCACAGTCAAATCTTACATTTGTGCTTGCATAAGTAAGACTAAATGAAGGCTCCCATCTCTGTCTTAATGATGATTTCTCTCTATGGAGCAAAAGTAAATAGAATGCTTTAATTAGAAAATGCAATGAGATCAACAAAAAAAGCCTCAGAAACAAACAAATAAACAAAAATAAAAACAAAAACCACCCCACAAAACAAAAAGCCCCCCACCAAACAAAAAACCACATAATCTTATCTTTTTTTCCTCATAAAAATCAATTTCTAACACATAGACAACTGGCCATTCTTCTTTGCAATTCTGCCAATAAGGTTTGTCAATATTATAAATATATGTTTTAGATATATGAGGGGTTTTTTTAGTTTCATCTCATGTTGAATAATTTCTAATAACATTCATATATATAATAAAAATCTTGACTCACAGTACTATCGCCTCCAGATTTTTTTTTTGTCTATTGTGCTAATGTGACTCATGGAACTTCTTATAGCATAGTGAATATAACTTGAGATTCCTAGGGATATGACAACTTCGCAGATAACTGTGCATGCAAACAATATGTGTTGAAGGATTGGAATGAACATATCTAGAACTGAACATTTACCTTTTTCCTCTTATTGCAAATAGTATTCTTAAAACTGACACTTTCTAGTCTCTCCAGTTACATCTTTTTCAAGCCCAGACCACCAGATTAAGTTGTATATACTTGACTGACTACATATACTGATTATTTCTTCTCACATTGTAATTTCTTCTTCCTTCAGGGACACATATAATCCTGTTTTAGTGTGCCAGATTTGAGGAAAACAAGAAACTTTTTGTTTAACTGAGTTTCTTCTGTCACCTATTCTGCTATTAGAAAAGTAAGCACTTTGAGGAAAGAGGGTCTAATTTCACCAAGCACTTATTAACTTGGTGAAGTACAGTTGTTTGCAAGTCAGGACCTTAATTTTCGTTTTTATGCCCAAAGATACTACCTGAGCTGAGGAGGAAGTGCTTATTGCATGCACTTTCAGTGTCATAGTTACATAAATAATTGCCCTTTTATAAGTTTTATAATCCAGTGAGAGAAAATAAACAATGGTGGAGGAGAAATGAGCAGAGAAGTAAAATGATTTTTTCAAGATTTTCTGGCTAATTTTACAGCCATGCACAGAAGCTAGTATTCTGAAACCAACATGCAAGACAGCAGATATTATCACCTTCTTTCAGGTTCCTGTCATATATGTCGTAGAACAAGCACACTCACAGCAATTCAGTATGTAAAGAGTAATGCCAAGATAAACTTTATGGCCTATCTACAAAAGTTAACTATTCCTCCACCATCTCTAAAGATCTATTCACAAAAAAATCACAGATGAAACGTAATTCTTTGCTGTCACTGGCATTCCATTTATCAAGCTAATTATCTCCTGCATGAGTTTTCCTTTACCAAGAGCAGACAGCTTATAAGAAAATATTTTAAATGGAAGTGATATACATTAAATGCAACATTTTTTCTGAGAAGTGATTTACCCACCCTTCTTTGCTAGCCATAGAATTCAGTAATTCTGAAATGCTGTACATAATAAATGCTAACCCTGCAAGACTAATCAATAATTCCCTTTTTGATGTCTTAAATATTACAACTATGTATTATTTATTTATTGTATAACAAATTCAGGTTGTCATTCACTCCATGACCGTACCACCAACCACTTTTATTTCACAGTATAAAAGAAAACTATTGAAGGGATAAATTTCTACATGTAAATTACATGAAAGTTATTAAAAGAACAATTGTTCATAATGCCAAAATATTCAGCATGTTAAGGGAAATTACATGGAGGAAAATGACAGAACCTCAGCTCACTTCAGTAGGCCATCTCAGATTTTTTTTCATTACTCAAACCTACACTAAAAAAAAAAAAATGCTACTCTTCATTTAATTGTGCTGATGTCTTTCAATGTCTTTTCATGTGTTTCATTCCTGACTCTGGCTTATTTGAAGAACTGAAAAAATGGCTGAGACCCAGCCGCTGTAGGAGGTGACAACTTAGCTCCTAGTGCTGCAGCTCACTTTCAGTAATGGTCCAGGAGCTATTTTCCTCTGGAAAGTTACAAAATCAGCAACTTAAACCTATAATTCAAAGCCTTCCCCCCACCAGCTCCCTAAAACACACAAACATGGACATGCATACAGCTGAATGATGCAATTAGGTTTTGTCATGCATTATCAGAGTCCTCAGTTTGGGAAGTTTTGAAGTGATTGTTTTAATATTTTTCTGTAAATACGTGAGTGTATTTGTGTATCTATATGTATTTTACTATTCATTTAGTAAGCATTTCTATTCATAATAAAAGTAACAATTTGTTATCTCTGAAAGAAGCTGTCAGTGTGCCATTTGATGAAGAAATCTTTTTTAAAAAAAGAAACAAAGCAACAACAATTTCAGATTCTGTGCAGAGACTGCACAGCCAATTCAAAAGCAAACTGAGGGCCTTTACTATGTTTTCTGGATTTTAGGGATTTATAGGTCTAGATGACTATTTCATTATTCAAATAAAGACAACTGAAAGAAGCAAGCCAATAATAAATTCTTAATGTTAATAGACCTTTAAATCTTATCCAACTTTTTTTTTCATTTTTATATGAATATACGTATTTTACATCTATTGCTTAGAAGATTTTAATATTAAAAATATTAACTTGGGATGTTCAACTCTACCTACAGTCATCCCAATGCAAGTTATCTAAATACTGAACTCATAATTAAGTAATGAAATAACGCTCAGCTTTTAACCTGATTTTCACCAGCACTGAGCTGAACTCCCAATTGGAATCAAAAATATCCAATAAAAGTATATTTTCATGTCTGAAATTTAGGCACATCGGTAAATTTTCTTAAGTGAAATTGATATTAATTTATATTGATTAAATAATCTTGCTCAGGAAAACATTAATTCATTAAACAGAGGGTAAGACATTTACTTAGTATTTGCTTAGTCATGCATAAGGAAACGTACTCATCTAATGAAGTAACCATGCGATTTATATGGGCTAATTAAATTCCAAAATGAAGGACAAGGAGTCCCTTTCTCCTCTAAGAAGTTCTGGTGGAAGAAAGATTCTCAATGGAAAACAAAGAGGGAGAGAGGAGGGGAAGTGATGCATTGTAGATGCATTGTTCTTAAAGACTTACAGATAATTTGCAACGTTAAGGTCACAGAAGAAATTTCATTATTAAACTACAAATTCAAAGCATTTTAGCTGTATGTAGTCTACAGGGCAATGTGACCTTCAAGAATATGAGAATACGAGAAAAGTTCATTCTTTAGCATATGCACTTTCAATCACAATAAGCACCCTACAAATGATAATACTCCAGGTTCTGACAAAGGATAAAAAGAGTGATCATTGCTCTTTCTCCTTCTTCTTTTCTTACTGATTTGGTAATGGTAACTATTCAAATGTCTTTGCATGTTTCATTGTCATCATTTTTAGCTTTTTCTTATCCTTTTTAGATAAGACTGTCCTAATTATCTAGTGATGATGATACATGTTCAGAGACTTAAAACAGAGACTTGATAGTTAAATAAATCAAGTCTCCTTTAACAGTGACTAGTAGTGATATGGGCTGTGAATCACATATTTTGCTTCAACAACGAACTCTAGGTTTCACCTTAGGCTCTCCTTAGGATGATCATCTTACAGTGTGAAGAAACCACGCAGTAGCCAGCAATGCACACAGGCATTTCAGTATCAGAATATTGTTTAAAACTGTACTGCCCACATTTTTCCTCTTTATTCAAATACCGCACAGACTTTTTTATTCCTTAAATATATGACAAACCTAAATTATGTTTTTTGACTCTTCCTAGTAGCTGGATAAAAAAAAACAAACAACTTATTTGAATCACCCTAGCTGAATATTATGGACAGATGCTTTGATTTTAAATCACTTCAGGGAGAGAGTGAAGGGGGAAGTAAAATAAAAATTTAAAAAAATTAGTCTTTCAAATATATAAGGCTTTGACCACTAATATGTATTTAGGGACCAGTAGGTCTAAAAATCAAAAACACGTGGGAATGGTCACCTGGGTAACCCTGCGCAGATGGTCTGGAAAACAACACCTGAACACTATAGCTTCTTTCTTCCTTCCTTCCTTCCTTCCGACCTTACTGAGCTTGTTGTTTTGCCTTTCTGTAGGTTTCCATCCTCGAAAAAGACTAAGAAGAATTGAATGTCTGCTAGTGTCTCAGCAGCCCAAACACACTGATGACAATGGTAATACAAGCCCGCCTTCCTCAGCGATTTTATCGGAATCACTGCACTGTGAATAGCAATGGCTGAGACAGTAGCAGATATTTTATTCTCCTGACTCTCCTAGGGGAGAGACATTTTGGGTGGACAATTTGATTTAGTAAAATTTTACTGCTCATCTCCTGAGGTGAGAGAAACAACGCAGTTTATTCATCAAGGATCCTGACACTACACTTTTCACAATCGTGAGCAACTGCATAGCCATTATCTTCTGTTTTACTTAATCCAAGGTTCATTTTTGAGACCAGAGGACATTCCATATAAACCAATTGGTGACTTTTTTTATGTCCTGTAAAGCACGACTAACGTCCCTTCCTCTCCTGTAATCAGACTGCATTCTCTGCTCTAAATGAGGCAGAAACAAATAATGTTATCATGCACTCACATTTATACTGAAGAAGGGCATGGCCTCAAGCTACGCCAGGGGAGGTTCAATCTTAACGTTAGGAAGCGGTTTTTCACAGAGAGAGTAATTGCATATTGGAATGGGCTGCCCAGGGAGGTGGTGGAGTCGCCATCCCTGGAAGGGTTTAAGAGAAGACTGGACGAGGAGCTTAGTGACATGGTCTAGCTGGGGGGTGTAGGGCTGGATGATCCTGGGCCCCTTCCGGCTCGGAGTGGCCTGCTAGACTGTGAGGCATCTAGGTTGGTATTACGCTCTGGGATGTGCTCTTGGTCGCTGTACGGGTATTAGGTGGTGAGTTGGACTAGATGATCCTTGTGGGTCCCTTCCAGCTCATAATTTTCTGTGATTCTGTGATTCTGATTCTGTGATATTATGAAACTGTGCTTAATATGGTCTTTAAAAAAAAAGACCAAGTGCAAGACATCCCCTCTGAGCACTAGGAGAAAATAGGTAATTTATCTGTTTATTTGCCACAGGGAGTTATGATTCTTTTTATTTTTCTCCTGAGAGAAAATTCTGGAATTCATAGTTTCTTTATTGTCACTCCAAAAACTGTTGTTTTTTAGTTAAGAAATCAAAAAAAAACCCCTTATTTACTTCCTACTTGCCTCATCTTTCTTTACGTTTACACCTTGGGAATTCTTTATTCACCCTCCTAGCCTCCAATTTTTATTTCAAATTCAGCAGTTGATTTCAGTCTCTATCAGTACTTGTGCCTAAACTTTCTCTATATGTATTTTTGCTACTGTGATTTTTGTTCCTCTCTGTCTCCTAGTTTTTGATCACCACATTTCCTCTCTTGACACCTTCTTACCTCAATCTGCTTTGTCCTTCTATCCAGTGGCAAGATCCTCTGAGGGCAAAAGTGATGGAGATTCACTGATTTCAGTGCAGATGTTCAAAACTAGAGTAGGACAGACAAGGCAAGGTTTTCAATGGAAATCTTTTTGAGTACAAGATTTAACCACATACACGCTAGGCACAAACTTAAAGAAAATTTATACTTAGAAGTTATACCCCTTTTCACGTCTAAACCGTAAGATTTTAAGTCAGGGTAGATTTTCTTGGGGTTACAACATGGTCATGCCTGATTTAACAACATTCCTCTAGCTCAGAACATTTCATCCTTAAAATATTTCAAATAAAGGACAGGATTTTCTCTTTAAATGGACAATACAAAAATATGAGAAAGCATTTCTTATAATGCTACTGCCTTGTCATGAGTCTTTTCTACTGAATTGAAACACTGTAATGAATATTTACACCAAATTCACTGAAATTCTTACTGAGAAAGGAAAATTGCCTGTAAATGCTCAGAACTTTTTCAGCTGAAAGTAAGTTCTAAATAGAAATATTTACTAACTCTAAAAATACTTGTCTAGCTTATGTGAAACACCATTTATTGTGGGAAAATTTGTGGCCCAGATGTGGGATTATTTATCTAACCAAGGATATTAAGATCAGGTAATAGCTGTTTGTGGCCCTCACAGTCCACAATTAAGATGGGTAAAGGTAATTATGGATTTTCTATGACATTATAGAGGACCTGACTCATTTCAACAGTCCCCTGTACACAGTGCTGGTCAGACCTCATCTTGAGTACTGTGTGCAGTTCTGGGCTCCCCAGTTTAAGAGGGATGTTGAGCTGCTTGAGAGGGTCCAGAGAAGGGCAACAAGGATGGTGAAGGGACTGGAGGGCAGGCCCTACGAGGAGCGACTACAGGAACTGGGACTGTTCAGCCTGGAGAAAAGGAGGCTCAGAGGGGACCTCATTGCTGTTTACAACTACCTGCGGGGAGGTTGCAGCCAGGTGGGTGTAGACCTCTTTTTCCAGGTTGACGACACCAGAACGAGAGGGCACAGCCTCAAGCTACGCCAGGGGAGGTTCAATCTTAACGTTAGGAAGCGGTTTTTCACAGAGAGAGTAATTGCATATTGGAATGGGCTGCCCAGGGAGGTGGTGGAGTCGCCATCCCTGGAGGTGCTTAAGAGAAGACTGGATGAGTAGCTTAGTGACATGGTCTAGCTGGGGGATGTAGGGCTGGATGACCCTGGGCCCCTTCCGGCTCGAAGTGGCCTGCTAGGCTGTGAGGCATCTAGGTTGGTGTTGTGCTCTGGGATGTGCTCTTGGACTCTGTACAGGTGTTAGATGGTGAGTTGGACTAGATGATCCTTGTGGGTCCCTTCCAACTCATAATATTCTGTGATTCTGTGTGTGTGTGTGTGCACTCATCCACTTATGCTATGTCTGCCAGTGACATTATCCTTCTGAGAACAGTAGTATCAGTGGCCATCAGCCACTGCCAATTCATTTTTCTTACCTCATTAGACATAGTTTGTATTTTATGACTGTTCTCTGTCATCTATAATAAATTATTTCCTATCTTTACTACTGACTTAGGATTGCTGGATCTGTTCAAGTCTAATTTCATTAATGTGAGT
This sequence comes from Pitta sordida, assembly GCA_013390025.1. Classification (NCBI taxonomy): domain Eukaryota; kingdom Metazoa; phylum Chordata; class Aves; order Passeriformes; family Pittidae; genus Pitta; species Pitta sordida. The sequence goes on from WEKX01027860.1 coordinate 12,002, forward strand.
CTGATGCTGACATGTAGGAGGAAAGAAGTCAAATAATATTAACTAAAGAACTTATATCTGGTTCTCTTTGCTAATGCTGTCTGGCATCTGTGAAGGCAAAACCAGTTGACATCCATGAAATAAATCTTATTATTTCTTTTCAAAACATATCCAAGGAAGAAATGTACATTGCAGAGCTATTGTCTTTCTTTGTATAAAAAAGCAATGATCATTTTGATTCCTGTTTGATTAGATAAAAAAATCTAATTTCCAACTCTGTTTTTTACTTCACAGGAATTTTTTTACCTTTATACTCACATATTGAGAAACAATTTACTTGTAAGATTACAAATAGTGAATAAGGTCCACGAGCTTTGATTCACAAATGATTTATTTGATAGGGACAGGAAGACAGGAAGGTGAAAAATTGTCTGATACCCTTAGCACCAACATGCAAACTATAGATGCTGAGAGCCTCCACTAGAATATTGACTTAATGACAAAACAAACTATGCTCCACAAACAACTCAATTTACCACATTGTCAGGTCTCTAAACCCAGATCCCTATCACTTCTGCCAGCTATGCTTGAAGGTAGCCTTAAGTCATCTGTGAAATGAAAGGAATTTTATTGTCTCAGACTTATCTCAGTCTCTTGGCAAGATAGGTAGACCTAGCAGTGATCAAATGTGTATCTCATGAGTATATCACAAACATACTTCTTGACACTTCTGTATGTAGCCTGATACTCAATCATGAACAAGAAATTTCTAAAGCAGGGTCAATGGATAGGATATGCTAGCTTTCATCTGGTATTTACCCTTTGAGAACCTTCTCTATTTCCTTAAGGGTGTGTACATAGAGTGAAATGACTTTTGCAGTGCAGTGCTTACAAGAGTCACTTTTTCTTGTAGAAGATTGCTGAAAGAAGAGAGGCACCTAATTAGATTTTAAAGAGTTGGTGAAGTATTTTTCTGCACTCTACTTCATCCATGTGTACTTTCATTTTTCAAATATGAAAAAAAATCACCTTGAATATGCACAGCTGTTCAAGTACCCTCTATAATGTATTTTCAGTTATATTATTAGTGAGGGTCATACAAGAGTTTTGCTTTACCCAGTTGGCTTCTAAAATATTGAAGGATAGAATTTTTCCATCTAAAAACTTCAAGAACAGCACACCAAGACCAAAGAATACTCTAGTCTCATTAATTAATCAAGTCATGTCACAGCAGATCTTGTTAATCCATCCTCGGAGGAAATTCAAGTGATGTTTCAATTTTCTATGCAAGAATAGACAGAATAGTGATAGTCTTATACAGTTAGAGAAAGATGGGTAGCATTGGAAAAAAATAGAAATGAAACTATTTTTTCCCGTCAACAGCAACAAAAGAAATTTTTTAGATGTTATCTTTGTGAATTAACTTATTTAGAAGACACTATCAGGATTACATTTTGAGACTAAATATTGTAAGGTGTTAATAAATTTTGAAAGTGGTTTTGTTGTATAAATTCAGACAGATTCTTTCGATACCTTTTGTCTATTTGAAGCCATATCAGAAAAAACAGATATTCACAGTGTACTGGGAGAATGACAATGACTAGGTGTGCAGTAATAGCTGTTATATGACTTTATCAACTTCCTCCTGTGAAATGCAATGATCAGGTGCACTCCTGTGCCTTATGGCCAGATTTCCAAATGAAGCAAAATTAAACCCTTTTGCTTGTCTTGAATGTCAGTTGCCTTTTGTACTTTATATGATGGCACGCAGCTTTCTCTTTGTTTGAAGGGAAATTTGGTATTTTTAAAAATAACAAGTGACATTATTTTAAAATATTTTTCTTGGCAAGTACAACTGGAATAAAAATAACACTGTAACAATATTAGAAATATCATCGTGAAGCAAATGTAACAAATACTCACAAAAAGACATTTGTACAGTTCATGATAAACGTGAGACCAGAAGTAATTACATTATATACACAATTAAACTTTTTAGAGAAATATTTTTAGCACTTTTCACCTACACTGATATAATAGTATAATTATTTCTACAGAGGTCAACCTGTCTGAATATGTGCTTATGTTCTCCTTAAGAAACCCATGTATATTGGAGAAACATGGCTTTTCAACAGTACTTCTAAGGTTTAGAGTAAAGAAGAAATGTCACAAGGAGGGATTCACAGATGCCAGTAGTCATTGCGGTAAGATTTGCTGAACTTAATTACCTAAAATGCAGTGCTGGATTGCTGAAAGTTATGTAGCATTGGAGCACAGTTAATTAATGCAGAAAAACTCAAGCGGTTTCACACCAGCTTATATCACATGGATAATGAGAAACAAAGGAAAAAAAGACTTCTTAGGTCACTATCTACACTTTCGTGCAATTGCAGTCAATTAAACCATATAATCTTAACTTAAACTGCACTGAGTATCTCCTTTCAATTTCTTCATGAGACACTGACATTTTCTCTTCAGATGTGATTTTCCAGGCATATTTGCACCCTTTCAATCTTCTGAGGAGTCTTTACATTTATGGAGTAACTTTGGTCAGGGCCTGTTTATATATGCAGTCATAGCTCTGTATTCACAGGTTCCAGGTCTCCCTGGGGTCCTGCAAATCATCTAATCTGTGAATACAAGCGTGCCAATATGCATACAGGCCATGCCCATCACTCTGCCCCTTGCTGCTCTGGAGTGCTGGAGAGAATTTCTGGCACAGCCCCATGGTCTCTCACAGCACAAGGAAGCAAAGGGGAAGTGTTTTTGAGCCCTTTCTGACTGGGGAGACCTCCAGAGAATTCCTGGGCTTCTCCTTGGCCATGCTGCTGCTTTCACTGCTGCTGCTACCGGGCTGCTGCCACCACACATGCTTTCATCGCCACCAAAGTGGGGAAGCTTGCCCCAGGGCCGTGGTGGGGAAGGAAGTTGGTAGATGCTTGACCTGTGGCCCCAGAGGAGGATGTAGTCTGCCAGGGACGACTGCCATGTCCCCAGGCTCATGTCGGCACATGTCTATGCCACCAGTTCTCTTGGAGCTTGAGAAACCTTAACTTTGCAACACTGCAACATCCCGGGGCCCCTTACAGCTGCAGGGGCATTGCCGTCGTAGGTTTTTTCCCTTTAACTACAGTAGCTATGATACATCCACTGGTCCTGAGTAAGAGAGTGGCAGCGGTGGCTGTATGGACCCAGCAGAATGCTGCCTCCCCATACTGAGGCAGGGGAGGGCATGCAGGAACAGAAGCCTCCTCCTGGTTCTGTGGCGACAGGGACATGTCCTACTGCATCTTCCCAACACGTACTGCTTGTCCCACCACTGCCGCAGCCAGCCCAGCTCCACTTTAATGGTGCACTTTCCCTGAGGCTACGTCTATCACCAGGTGCAACACGTAACAGGCATGCAGGCTTTGGGCACACACTGTGCTTGGTACTTGGCTTCCGCTGCAGTTAGCACACCTATTGGAATTGTCTCCCCTCCCTGTAACTACGGAAACAGTTAACACACATCCTGTGAAACTGTGAACCTGTGGAAACAGGCACACAGATGCACAGACATGCGCATGCACACAGGCTGTCCCTGCTCACAGTTCTCCCCAGAAATGTGCTGATGGGGACAAAGGGACAATTGTTTGACAGCATAAATGGACGGGTAGGGCAGAGGAGGAAAGCAGACAATAGCTCCAGTCACAATCCTTGTGGAGGATGGTACAGCGCTGTAGCAGTACTTTCTCTGGTGCTATGTATCAACAGGGATCCTGGCTAGGCATACAATGACAGGGGAGGGTGCAACTTATGCAGGGTCATGCTGGGTATCAGTGCTCACCTGTGGCCTGGGGCAGCCGGGGCAGCCAGCACTGGTGCATCTCCACACGAGGACCCATGTGCCCTGAGGTGTGCCTTGGTGGAGTGTGTTAGACTACGTATAAACCTTCCCCAGTAGGGACCAGCCACAGAGACACACAGGATAACCCTTCCCCGGTCTGGAGATAGGGACCGTGGCACGAGACTGCACCATCTCACGGCGCTGTGGGACTATAAACGACCTGTAACCTTTTCAACATTCATAAGGGAGTGTTCTGTGGCTGTTCCCAGCAAGCGAGAGGTGCTGCCCACACCCCTTGCAGGGGCATGCCAGTCCCCCCCCCACGGGGAGTGGCACTACCGCCCCTCAGCGAAGCAGAGGCACTGCACATGTGTTGACCAGGAAGGTCTGTGAATAACAGAGTAAGATTTGTGGAAACATATTCCACGAATCAGTGAAGACACCAATGAGAAGGCTTGAATGAGTGAGGTATGACTGTATTTGGTTTTAACATCAGTGGTGCCCTTTAAGCTTCAAAAGACTCTTCTTTCTAGTACTTTTCCCTGACTGCACAGAAATAAATCATATCCACTCTTTGTTTTTTGTCTTCTATGACGAACAATCAAAATTTTTTTAGAGTTGTCCCAGAGGATGTGTTTCCATTCTCTTTCTAGTTTAGTGGACACTCTTTTCATTGACTCAAGTTTGAAACTGATATCTCTTGCAGAGAGGCAGGCAGGATTTTAGATAATCTTCCCAAAGTCTTGTCTGTGCTTTGAACAACATCTTCAAGATTGTACTTTCTCTGTAAAAAGGCCCTCAAAAATGCCTAAGAACTATATTTGCCATTTCCATGTCACATCACAATGATAACACAAAACATTAAAAAGGTGGCTACTAAGCATTGCAGTTTCCTCTTTAATTTCAGCCCTGCAAAATGCTGTGTTATAACCCATGATCTTCTCACTAGTCTCTGAAAATATAACTGTACATTTTATGATTATAAGTTTCCCGTTTTTATAGCTTCATTTCTTAAAATTCTACACCTCTCTATGATATTTCAGTTCTATATTTTATATATGTGTAATATTTTTCAGGTTCTGACATAAGTAAACTTTGTTAGTGCACATCTACATTTTTAATTTCCTTCCAATGTTTTAAATTTAAATAATTAATTCAAACAAAGAAAAAACAAACTTTTATTACATGTATCTTACAAAAACAATCTTAGTCTACAGGAAGCCATTCTGCAGTCTATGACTTCCTTTGCTGTAGAGTCATTACTTCAATAAATTATTTCTCGGCTTGCTTCAAATTAATTTTATACCAACTCCTAAATACTTTATCCTTGCTAGTAACCTCCAACGAGGCCTTAAAACACTGTACAGCAGTCCCAAAAGGGTAGGCATCCTGTCTAAATCTGGAACACTTGTTATCAGTTTTAATGTCAAGCTACACTGGATCTGTTTAGGTAAGCTTATGTTGCTTTACAGCTCATTTACTCCCAAGTCATTAACTCTTCTTTCTTTCCATCACCATACTAAAGTCTTGTATAATGCTAAAAGTGTATACAGTAATCCCATGAACATCGTGGGAGGTCGGTTCCAGAAAGATGGCACAATAAGCAAAATCCCAAAAGTAGTGGTAAATACAGTAAATGCAGTAAGTACAAAAAATACAATAAAGATGGTAAAGATGGGGAACCTCCCCCCATGATGTATGGAAGCTGCAAATGGTGAACTGTGAAGTAACAAGGGATTACTGTATAAAATATTTTTTTCCTTATATAAAATATCTGGGGTTTGTCTTTTTGCAGTCTGAAAATAGTATCTCTGACAGTGTGAGTTTTAAAAAATTTTATTCTTTTTTATATATACGGTTTTATGTGACATTTTTTATCTTTGATGAATAATTTATGATGTTATGTATGTTAATGTAAAATATCAATTCCATAAAAAAGACATTAACATTTATTTGTTATATCCAGCATATTTGAAACCAGAGTGAGGATTACAAATATAAAACAAACAACAAGTAATTTAATTCTTAGAATATCTAGAGAATCTTTCTTCCTTTCTTGAAATCTTGTGTCACTTTCCTTAATCAGAAACAAAATATTAAGTTGTACATATTATTTGATACCAATTTTGGTGTACTTCAAATTAAACTGATCCAAAGTCTTACAAAAGGAACACTATCTTTTCTACTGATCAGAGAGAGAAAATGTGTGATTCAGCTTGTTGTTCAATACTAATATTTTTCTTTTTTTCTCTTAATACAAGAGTTTTGCAATGTATAAACACATTCAAACATAAGATGAAATACCTACTCTGCTGAATAGCAGTCATACCACAGCTATTGCTCCTAGATCTTCTGTCTCTAGTCTTGCCATTCTTTTTTGGCTCGCATCATTGTCTGTCTTTCTTTAGTTTCTTTAGTTCTCTTCTTCTCCTGCTTGTCTTTGAAGACAGAGCCTGTGGACAGGCGAGAAATTGATCAGATTGGACATACCGAGAATTCAAACCCTGCAAGAATGAACCCTCCATTTGTCTCCTCCTCACTATCCCACCTCTTTGTTGATTTACTCTATTCACTGTAAGCAGTCCTAAAAGACAGATATGAATCCTAAAGTCAGTTATAATGAAAACTGATCTAACATACAGTGTTTTCCAGAATATTATAATTTCACCACATTTTCTGTTTTCTTAGAAAAGTAAACAAAGTTTTGCAAGATAAAACACGTGACAGATTAATAAGGCAGCCCTTAAGTTTTCAAAATTACTTATTAAAAAACCCAAAGAAACCAAAGTAAATTGTGTGTTTGAATCTATTTTGCTTTCAATATTCAGGAATACTTTTCAGTTTAACACTAAAAAAATATCTCTATTGCCTACAGGTCATCACAACTGTTTTTTAGAGATCCACAACGCAGAAGCAATAGCTGTGCATGAGACAACAATGAAGATACTGCACAGGTAATGCCTTAAGACATTTCATAATGAAGTTAAATTAGAGAAGCAGTTCATTTGACATCTGTGACACTGAAATCTTTCAAATAAGGCAGCATATTCTCTTACATTTTTCCTTCATTCAAATAAACTGCAAATACAGCAGAAGTATAGCTTTTATTTTAAGGACAAAACCAGGTTCCCTCCTGAGATTACAGTCAGCAATCTTTATGTATTTATTTACTGAAAGAACCAGGCTATGATTGAAATGGTAGGAAAGGGTGAAAACTGCAATACCTTTTGCTATGAATATAAGTGTTATCAGATGGATGCTGTACTCACATCAGTCTTTTGCAATAAGAAGGAATAAGCAAAAGGTTTCATTGTGCACAAAACTCAGGATGAACAGAATGACTTTGATACACCATTACTGGTGGATGTTGTGTACTTGGACCTTAGTAAAGCCTTTGACACGGTTTCCCACAATAAGCTTCAGGAGAAACTTATAAAGCACGGACTGGAAGGGAACATTTTATGCTGGGTTACAAACTGGTTGGAAGGGCGAGCTCAGAGGGTGGTGGTGAATGGTGCAACATCTGACTGGCGGCCAGTCACCAGCTGAGTCCCACAGGGGTCAGTGTTAGGCCCAGTACTGTTCAACATCTTTATTGATGATATGGACGAGGGAATTGAATTCATCATTAGCAAGTTTGCAGATGATACCAAGCTGGGGGCAAATGTTGATCTGCCAGAGTGTAGGAAGGCCCTCCAGAGGGACCTTGACANCTGGGTCCCTTCCGGCTCGGAGTGGCCTGCTAGACTGTGAGGGAACTGGGTTTATGTTACCGTTCTGGGATGTGCTTTCAGTCTCTGTACGGGTGTTAGATGGTGAGTTGGACAGATGATCCTTGTGGATCCCTTCCAACTTATAATGTTCTGTGTGATTCTGTGTGATACTCTTCTTCCATGTACTCTCTATCTACAGAGTGGCTGCAGCAGGCATACACATTGTTTAAAAGACGGGTAATTTTTAGTGTAATTTAGATATACTTGCACTGGTTTTCACTAATCTCTTACAAGTAGATTTCAGATCAGTATTTTTTTAAAAAACAAAGACATATCTATAATTCAGTTTAAGCACGTTCTGGGAAGAAACACTGAGGGTAATCTTCAGTCCACCCTGCCTGGCTCATTTCCTCCCAGGCTCCATGGAAGTCAACTCTCAAATCAGGCAAAACTTAGTTATAGTAAATGTATTGGTTCTCATACCAGAGTTATTTAAACTCAGTTCNCCTTCGTCCAAATCATCAATAAAGATATTGAACAGGACAGGTCCCAACACTGAGCCCTGAGGCACCCCACTAGAGACCGGCCTCCAACCGGACACAGCACCATTAACCACCACTCTCTGAGCTCTGTTATCCAACCAACTCCTGATCCAGTCCACTGTAAACCCATCCAAACCACAAGCCTCCAGCTTCACCAGGAGTTTGTTATGGGGGACAGTGTCAAAGGCTTTACTAAAATCCAGGTACACCACATCAACAGCTCTTCCCTCATCAACCAGGCGGGTCACCTGATCATAGAAGGAAATTAGATTGGTCAGGCGATTGTTCTACAGCAAAGTCTTGTACATCATAAAATTATATTAAATTTCATAATAAAAACTTGGTCTAAGTTTCTGAAAGCTTACTTGAAGAACAAGAATGAGCTGCCTTTCTGAACAATTTTGGTTTCTTTCCTTACCTGTCATTTCATTCTACCAATGTGTAACTGTGCCAAAGTAAGGAAGAAATCTTTCCGCTATGTTCTCAAACATTTTTCCCTTTAGCTTTCTTGTGCACTCAGAATGTGGAGTACAGCCCATGATAATATCACCAAATTTCAACGGTGTGTTTTTTGCTCTTTTTTTAAGTAAGACTGAGTGACACTGTTATTTAATGTCAGACTGCCATGTTAATCCTGTTATTCAAACAATTAGCTGTATTGTTTACAGCTATGGTCTTTCAGAGGCTTTTCAATTGACAGAACAGAGTATTTTTCCATGTTAGTTTGAACTTATTTCTCAGTTAAGAATTCAAATTTAAGGAATAAAATTCAACATTGATTGCATTTTCTCAATTAAAATATCAAATGTGTTAAAAAAACCAAAGAAAGTAATATAGTCTCCTATAACCCTCACTCATATTTTTTCTTGACAAATTAATAATTTCCTACACTCCTCCTTGTCTTCATGAAATGTTAGCATTTTCTATGCAGCTGAATGCTTAAAAGGTTCAGTTTCACTTTTGTGTATGACTTAACTTCATAAATCAACTATATCCCAGACAATGATAAATGATCGGATTTAAATCTCACATTTTTTTCATAAAAACAATTCATAATGTATTATGGATTTTGTATAATAACCACTGAAACAAATGGCACTGCTGTTCCTTATTTCAATGAGGAATCTTTCAAATTTTTCTTCTGTATTCTTCTCTGATTTTTTCAGAGGAGCTAAAAACAATATATATAGCTATTACTGTTACCATCTGGACACATATATAATCCATCAATGCATGATTTTGGAAGGCCTGTTTCCAAGTAATTATGTTGTTTCTACCAATGGCATAAAAAAACCAAGAAAAAAATATTTAAAAAAATTTTAAGGCTGGACTAGGGAGTAATTTATCATCAAAGTCGATCCCTGTAAAATATGGAAAGGATGTTCATTTGACAATGACTTGAAGGTAACAGAATAAAGGTTCAGGCTCAATCTTTTCACTGATTTTTGTACAAATCTCAGAGGTCATGTAGGTTTCTGTACTATCCACTTTCCCATCACTCTTGAGAGAATGAATACCTCAAAGATAGTGAGGTAATCAAATACTACACAGAGAATGAAATGTAAAAGAGCTGAGAAAGCATTATTTAGAGGAAAAAAAATTAAGAAACACAGGTTCACAGCTTATTCAGAGTTGGAAGGGACCTACAGGATCATCTAGTCCAACTCCCAAGTGAACGCCCACACAGAGATCAAACCTACAAGCATGGAACCATGAGCACCATGCTCCTTCCAGAGTTTCAATTGGTTTCACAGAATATTCTG
>WEKX01027861.1:0-22681 GCA_013390025.1 Pitta sordida
TGATTCTGTGATTCTGTGATCTCCTTAGGCTGTTCAAAGCAGAAATTGCAGGAGTAAGATTTGTGGTGGTTATATTGATAGATTACACTTTGCATCATTTTGTATGTGAGCCTTACAGAAGGCCCCTGGGAGCTGTATCTATATTTGATGAATTAAAAGAACCAGTAACATCACACTGGAAAGACTTATCCTTTTCAAAGAAAGTGTACAACTGTTGGTCTTCAAAATATTGCAGACCAAGGATGGGGTTTTTTAATACAAGAGAAACATAGCTCACTGTCTCAGTGACTGACTCTCATCTGCAATCTTTCTCAAATGACAGAGGAATGTAGCTGAACACCAGCTATCCAAGAAAATGGCTATAAAACCTCCTTTAAGTCAATACCTCTGTACTTGACTCCTATCCTTTCTGCCTTTCCAGCTGGCATGTTTACTGCTCCAGCACCTACAGAAGGTGTAAGGGGATTGAGGCTTGCTGGATCAGATCTGGAGAAACTCCAGCCAATTTTCATGACTTCTAATATCTCATTCCCATTTCTATTGATAGTCTGAGTTCCTGTCCCTCCCCACCATCAGTAAGTTCTTGCTCCTGCTTGTTGGCAGAAGTCCACCCTACCAGATCTTTTTCATTTGTATTATTCACTCTGTTACTGCTGCTGCTCCCTAGCACATGCCTCCCTGAGGGTCTGAAAATCTTACCCTGTCATATTCACAGCAGCTGTTCTCATTCCAGGAGTCTGTGTGAGGGCAGCCAGCCTAGCCTTCTTTAGAGAAAATAGCTTTAATCATCATGAGTGACAGGGAATAGAAGTTGTTTTTTCTTAACCTCCTCCTCACAGTGTGGGGGGCTGTTCTGCAGTGTTTTTTACTTTGTTTATAGTTTAATATGTTGATATAAATAACCTTTAAGTTGATGTTCTGTCTCCTGCATACAGACATCCTATGAATTTTGAAAAATAGATCTATGTGAATACACATTCATATTAACTCAATTGATAATTCTAGTTAATTGTTAATCATTTATTAATAGCAATTCCAAATATCTCTTCCACTGGTTGCACGTCTGTCAAAAATCACTGACATTCTTATACTCAAATACTGTTCATTTGTGTCTTTCTGTGAGTATGTGATAACAAAGGCTGGTTCAGAAAAATGGTTTCAACAAAGTGACATCAAAAATGCAACTTCTAATGAAAATTAATTGGTTTGCCAATTTGAGTACACATCACCATGATGCAGTGTTGTCATAATAAGGACTCTTTTTAGATTTTACCCAGAAGTGACTCTGGAATTTGTATTTTATTTCTGGATCACACTACAGTATAATAATGTAGAAATCAATTGACTATGAATATTTTAGTCTTTTAACATTTTCCTTTGAGAATTCTGAAACATTCTATCTTCATTCCTGTCCTGAAAGAAGTGAGGTAGCAGAATATCAAAATCCTTCATGAAAGAAAATTCACAACATCTTCATGCTAATAAATCCTGATCCCACAGGTTTAGTTCAATCTATATACCCTTAACTTCTGTGAGCTCACATGTAATTCGAGATATCATATTCTCATTAAGTACAAACAGATGGGTGAAACGCCACTGATTTGTATAATGATACTTTACCCACTAGCCATGTAGGAAAAATTAATTTTCACAGTATTTGCAACTGTTACATATTCTTCTTTGCAAGTCACATTAGTTGAAAGTTATCAAGCCCGTTCACTAGCGTTTGAGCAGTGGTTTTTTCCCAGTAGTGATTTTGCATCAGGCTCCAAGTCCTCTGGCTTTGTTTCTCATGATCACAATTTTTTCCTCTAATGACTTTTGGATAACTGAAGAATGGAATTCTGCACATGGAACTCTATGCATGAAGCTGTCCAAAACAGCTGAGTAACTGTCTAGCAGAGAAACTTACCTTGAGTGACCCTCTCAGAGTCTGGCCCTGTCTTTACACTGTCTGGCCAAATTTACACCATCCATTAAAAAAAACGGCAGCCCTGCTTTCACCATCAGACTAAAATCAATTACAGACTATTTTAAGCTAATGGCTTCAACACAAAAGAAATTAATATGATCTTTTTTTTCCCCCAATTGTTTCTAATATTCTGTCAGCTGGGCAGTATAATTAATCTTAATTCACATAAGAGGTAAAAAGGCATTTTTCAGTACTACAGTCTTTATACAAGGTCTCTGCTTAAATAATTGAGTCTTAACCTCTCCAGAATGAGTGCTCAGTGCTATTTCAACTGCATGTCAAAATGTGTAATTTGTTTCCTGTTTGTCTTTTTTTTTTCCCTTTCACATATAAAGGCCCAACACTAAAGTATATCAAACACATTAAGGCTACCCAAAGGAAAAAAAAGATAAGAAAATCAGACGCAGACAATTTTTAGTCTCTGATGCTTCTACAGTATCTGACACAATTGCTTGATCTGCTTCTTCTGTAACCACTGGTTATACATAATACAAATATTGGCAGTTGGTAATTTCTCCTCTTGAAGGTTGCATCTTGTACACAGATGTCTCCTATGCCATAACATGATAAATTCAACTGTATATTTCTAGACTTATGAATGATATTAAAGATTCATGAGTACAGTCTTCCTGAAACATCTGAAAACCTAATGAATCAGGGATTTGTCCATAGAACATCAATTTAAGAGCACTAGTTTTTCACATGGAACAGACCATTGGACTGTAACTTTAGTGTCTTACTTCTGACTCAGATATGGAACCCTAGCCCTCCTTCCCCATCCAGGTCAAAGCGTCAGATCTGAGTTGTATCAAGGCATGAGGGGAATTTCTATTCTTAAACAGCAGTGATCCCCCATTACTCATGGGCTGCTGCGTTTGGTCCGCCTCATGCGAGTCGTGAAATCCGCAAAGATAGCGAACCCACTAGGTAGTCGAGTATGCCATGCCCGTAGCCACACCCCCTCCCCTAATAAGGTTTGGAGGACGGTCCTGAGAGCGGGGCATGTTTCAGATATCTGGCTGCGCTCCGCCGGGGTGGGGGGCAAGCGGTGAGCAGAGGATTCCCGGCCAAGCGGTTTGTCCCCGCGCCGCGGCTTGTCCGCACGCCGTGGCTTGTCCCGGCGGCTTGTGAACAGCGGGGCTGGCGCCCGATCAGACTGAGGTTGCAGCAGGTTCTGCACATGTGCCCAAGTTGCACAGCCCGTGGAAAAATAACCCACAAAATACCAGATCGCGAATATGCGGGGGCTCACTGTATTAGATTTTTCTCTTTCAGCTTTGTCTCTTTTTGCACCATGTTGCTGGATATACTTGACTGAATATAGTAATAGCAGTTATAATGACACAAATAGAAGGATTTGTGTACTCGGCGCTGGTCAGACCACATCTTGAGTACTGTGTCCAGTNGATTTCACACTGTATCTCTTTGTTTCCAGGAGGATACACCTATGTGCCAAGACAAAAAAAATGTGTTGGGATTTGTGGCTGCTCAGAACAATGATATCCAGGTTTTATGTTTTTCCAAGGTATGAAAAGAAACATAAAGTATATCTAAAATCTGTCCATCCTACGGAGGATGGGAAGCACTGGAAAAGTAGGGATATTCTGATATTCTGATTATATTTCCCTGCACTTTATGTGTAAATAGATCATTTATGTAGTGATAGCTTTATAATTTTTTGCTCTGTAATGCCGTCTCCAGAAGAGACTGGGGTGACATGGTCTAGTTGGTGGGGAGTTTGACTGGATGACCCTGTGGGTCCCTTCCAACTCAGAATGACCTGTGACCTGTGACGCTGGAGATACTTACAACTTTATTCTCTCTAGTTATATCTGAACTGGATATACAGGTACACTTTCTGACTTTGAGAAAACATCATTGTCCTGGCTCCATCCAAAATTTATGTCATAATTTAACCCAGAAACATAATTTCTTTATCTACTCCAAATGTGCATCAAGCCCAGTTGCAGAAGTTAGAAAGAAGATACAGACTATAAATATGTACAAAGAATTAATTCTTCCTTCTTATTAAAGTTGTTTGGTTGCTCATTTGCAGTACTTTTGACCTTCTACATAGGGACAGGTAAATATCAAGAGAAACACTACGCAGTTTATTCATCCTAGATGGTCCATTTTTCAAGAAGGGATGTTCAGAAAGGCTATTGCTTATACATGGATGTGATGAATACATGACCCCTGACATTTCTCTTTCTATCAGAAATGTTCTTCTCTGCTCAAATATAATACATTACCTTACATCCGGATGAGGTGGTTGAGTCGCCAACCCTGGAGGTGTTTAAGGGTAGGCTGGATGAGGTGTTGAGTGATATGATCTAGATGTAGATGATAGGTTAGTCGGATTATAGGTTGGACTAGATGATCTTCAAGGTCCTTTCCAGCCTTATCTATACTGGGATACTGTGATACATTACATTACATTACTTGACATTACAAAGCCTGGTAAGCTGAGGAGCATATCCTGGAATCCATTTTGCATTTTAGGGAGTTTGTAAAAAGAAAATAGACCTACATTTCATTGCAAGCTATTTGATGGGCTGACAGTTGAAGAAGACCAGTTAAGCAAACAGCAAAGGTGATGAAAACCTGAGTCTGAAGACGGTTGTGTTAAAAGTGAAAGGAAGGAAAGGGCAATACATTAGTCACTAAGGCAACTGTTTGTTTAATGCTAAATCATTTCCTCATTGCTAAGAGCAGCTTCTGTTTCAAATTAATTCCCTAAGTTGTTGTTGCACTGCTCACTGTTTCACTGTTTTACCGTGTTTCATGATAAGCACAACCTCTGGCCAGCATGTATTTTCCAGCTCCCCTCTAACTGTTGACGGTTGAACCACATGGTCTCACTAAGAAATCAAGGTACAGGTCTGAGAGAGAGAGATTATGTGATTCGTAGCCTTGGTTCTAATCCATCAGCAACTGCACAATGTGAGCCTCTACCCAAGACAGGAATGGCTACCACTGATTTATTGGAAAACTCCATAAAGGTACAGTCACCATAGAAAGGAAAAAACCCAAGGTTGGTCAGAACTCATTCACCTGATTATTTTTGAAGCATAGATGGAAATGATCAGAAAAGGCAGGTCTCCTTAGACCAGACACTGTACCATTTCCTGAAGAAAACATAATAGAAAATGTCATAGGTTACCATATTAATCTTTAGCATAATCTAGTCAATATGCTTGGTAACGTATTTTCTTTATTTTATTTATACTCTTTCCTCACCCATCTTGTCATTTAAGGGCTTAATTCAACCATCTATGTTGTAAGTAGTTCAAAAATGTTCTCTTTCCTGACTTCTACTTTGAAAACTTTGTTTTAAATGAATCCTACATGGCATGACTGAAAATTTTTATTGGATGCAGGTGTGGATTTTGGTTTGTTTTTGGTTTTGTTTTTGGTTTTTTTCCTTCAAGGTATTGTAACTGTATTTCTGAAAATGAACTTTTAATTTTCAGGGGGAAAAGGCATCTATATATTTTTTCATTCATGTTATTGGAATTTCTTGATGCTTTAAGAATCACTGACATTCTTATTTATTGATCAGCATATGTTTCTGAGTATCAAATACCATGAATTCATAAATAATAATGATCTGAATGTGTTGGTTTTATTTATGAAAATATTCATGACTTCTCTGCAGTTTTAGAATTCAATCAGTTTTAGTGTTTATTAAGGAAGGAATTTAGATGTAGAGAGAAATTACCCATATGTAAGAACATGGTGAGAACATATGTCAGAACTAGTGTTAAAACTGCATTTGAGAGTTCAGAAAGTGCAGGAGTAAATGATAACTACCAAAAGTCAAGCTGAGACAGGAAATTTAAGCAAATTGTGAGAGATTTTTCAACTATGCAAATAAAAAAGAAAAAGAGAAAAATGGAAACACTGTGCACTGAGGATGAGGATAGAATTAAAGATGTTCTCATTTCCCATTTTGAATATTTTTATTCATGTTCTTTTAAGTTTATTTTGGGGGAAGGGGAAAGAATGATAGAGGAGATAGCTAATCGAAGGAAGAGAATGGAAATTTCCAGGACTAAGAGACGAAAAATAAACTTTGTGATCTGAATTCACTCCAGATCACAAGAACTTATCATCTTAAATACCTGAAGGGACTGGCATAAGACAAATGAATGTCTAGAACAAGGATTTTCTACAGTGAAATGAAGTCATAGTGTGCTTTAATGAACAGAGAACAGCAAATGTATTGCCAATATTTAGGTATTGAGTGGGAAGGGAAAAGCAATCCAAAAAGTTTCAGATCTAAGTGTATTTGTGCATATTGTCTTTGTACACATTCTGAAGGGAAGAAGAGCATAGACAGATAAAGGAAAAAGGATCAAATGCAAACTAAGTATATCAAAGGACAAACACAGCATATTAACATATATGTTTATGTTCTTTTTTTTTTCTTCAATAAGATACCTGCATTTAGGCAAAGGAAATTCAGCAATTGTTACCTAACTGTAATGGGATTTACCCTGGCTAGATGCAAGGGGCCTGAACTGTTGCTCAGTCCCAAATAATAAGATGATATACAAAGGGTGGGTTGGAATAAGGCTGTTTAATATGATCAAAAATAAAGCAAAGCAAAAACGTGCCCAGAAGCAAAGCGAAATAACTAATCTCTACTTCCCATCAGCAGAGGTGTCCATTCACATCTAGGGAATCAGGGCTCCTATGCATATTTAGAAGGCAGCCATCAAGAACAATGAATGCTCCCCCATCCTTGCTCCCTTCCTCAGCTTTTATATCTGAGCTGGCGTGCTCAGAATCTCGTTCTCGGTTGTGGGGAAGGGACACTAGTGCAATGTGTGCCTGGCTGTAGTCAAAACACTTGTGTATTATCAACACCCAAGAAAGACATCAACATTCTAAAGCACAGCATTGTGAGTGCCGCTATGTGCTCAGACAGACCCAATACACTAACCCACAGTAGAGCATTTGACAGGATATAGAACATGAAATTAAGTATTCAGCTGAGTAATTTCTGGATTTTTAAAAAAACCCTACAGTGGTAAAGTGTCTGTTTTGGTGGGAAGAAGACACAACTTTTTGAGGGAAGCATTTGAATTGGAAGGATGCTATTACCAGTGTCTTTTCAGGATAGGTTTGAAAAGTAAGCCAGTTTGTATTTTTACAAATAATCCTGGCACAAAATGAAGAGGGGGCACATATAGACTGCAGTGATGACACAGCCGAAGGAAAGGCCATCAATGCAGTGTAGTGCTATACTCTTGAGAATTGGATGAACTTTAAGGACAAGAGAAGAAGTAGGATGAAGATTAATACTCATACCAGTGTAGTAAGTAGGGTTAGATAAATTTAGATTCACACCAAACCCTTTTGCTATCAACAGGATTGCCATCAACTGGGGAAAACCCAACATGATGAGAGAGAAACAGGCCTATTCAATCACAGGATGACCACGTAGCACAAGTATGAGGGAACGGAAAAAAGGGTGAAAGCGGGGGCAGTTTCAGACAAGATACTGTCAACAGAGAGGAAAAAGTAATTCAATTGTGTGAGACTCAACTGAGGCCTCATCTAGAATATTGTGTGCAGTACACTGTTCTGCAATAGCTGGGTAAGATTAAATAAACCTTGACCAAGTGGGAGCTACCTGAATAATATGGGGAATGGAAATCTATAAGTATTGACTGGCTAATCTAATGAAGGATGAGAGGAGATTGATTGCCCTAAGTAAATACAACACTACATAAGAGAGGGAGAAGAAGCGTGTATAAATCACATGTAATTACATTAAGGTTAAAAGTGAAGAGGAGTTATCTAACCATCAGAGAAACAAGTCCTTAAACAGTTATTCAATGGGAATGACAGAAGCAAAATATCCACTTGGTTTCAAGACAGGTCTAGGGTGGCTTGTGGAAGGATTTTAAGTTATGATAGTACAGAGAGGGATTGGAGTTTAATACCCAGGACAGTGAATCTCCATTTCAGTCTATGACATTGATGCAACCTACCAGCTGAATCCTCTGTACAAACATGGATGATTCTGATTGGGCAGAGAGGACCTGACAGGCTCTAGGTTTGTTCTGCGGCATCTGCAGTTACTGTAAGGAGTTATCTTTGCTGGCAGAGAGAGTACTCTGCAGAATGAGCATTTATGCATCAGCATCTTGTTTCTTGAAAGTAATTTTAGACTCCATCTTTCTCTACTGAGGTGCTTTACTTCCCCTCTTTCTTCATTTTGCCCCTTTTACTATCCACATTGGTTCATTTTACTACCAGTCTTCACAAATGGTTTCTTTTCTCTAGGGCTTCCAACAACTTTTGTAATATTGAAAGTGAATAATGATAAATAGGGCCCGTTCCTTCTAAGCAGAATAGTCATATGAAAAGACATTGACATCCTTTCCTTTTAAAATAAGTAAGAATCTATGTTACTTATTTCAGACCTAGGTTATATGAACACCTTAAAAAAGATGATGCCGGTATGTTACACTATTTTCTCCAAAGAGAAAGAATCCATGCTTAATGGGAGATTGAGGAGAAGCAGTTCAGAGGCACATCACAGCCTTGGTTGTTTGAATCCTTGTCAAGACACCTTTGTGCAACTCTTTTTTCTGTCAGCATCTCACCAATGCACAAAAGGATTTGACGTTAAGAGTCATGAAATCAGAAGGTTGTGGCATTACTGTAGGGATACCAGCTAGAGGCTTGTGCAGATGAAAGCCAAGAGTCCCTCACAGGCTGTCATTTAAGAGATGCCTTGGAGGTGGAACAAAACATTCACAGTAAAATGGTATGTTACGTATTGTGCTGAATTTTATGAACTATGCGTTGAGTACCACCCAAAAGCAGATCTGAATGAGAGAACTCAGGGGGCAAATGGACTCCTGAATCAGAAACCTGGTTTAAATAACTAAAATACTTGCTTTTGTTTGAGATTGCAGTTTGTGAAGCTTTCAACCACATCCTTCTGTTTTCACTTCAGTCGAAAAAAGTAAATTGGTTTGGGGTTGATAAACTGAACTTTATGTCTCATTTGTGTTAATAGTAGATACATTTGTGGCAACCTACATGAGAATTAACAATGTGCCCCAAAGGACTTTAAGTTTCCTTTCTTGTTAGCATTCTGCAGTATTTCATGTCAACAGATCTCCTCAGTGGCATTCAGTAATAAGAGCTTGGATAGTCTCAGATTTTAAATGGATTTGTGTCTTTTACTCTTGTTGCTGTTAAGTGTTTGTGATCACAGTATTATTAAAATATAATAACTCCAGTTAACCGATGCCAACTAAAATGCAACTACACGCAAATAATTTACTACCCTAAGTAAAAACCCAACAGGGCAATTTTTATCAGTGTCTCCTCTTGACTTCATTTGGAAATATGCACTCATATTTCAGCTGAAATGCATCCAAAATCATATGCTCAACAATACATGACTGGATACCAAAGAAATATAGGTTGTGGAATGCATTTATTTTGCTCTTCCTGAGAGATCCTCTGGGCCATAGAAGCAATGAAAGTAATTGTTATCACTGAATATTGCCCACTGCTGATGAGTGCAGTGGAAAAAATGACATTGACTGGGCAAGCCAGCACCTGCCTGATTCTGACATCCTCCTGCAGGCAAGTTAATTCTGCATCACACCATTCAGTGACACTAGAACAGGCCATTTGTGAGCTAAGAAATGTATCATTTTATTGTATGCATATATTCTATCAAGAGTCTGCTACAAAACAGCTTGTGTTTAGGGTTGGAATATTTATGGAACATCTTGCAAACCATTTTCAAATTCTGCCGTTTAACACCTTCTTCATGCCATATGTTCTACTGTATCTTTCTCATTATTCTAACTGAGATGTTAAATCTTGGTATAGTAAATCTCACAGTTCTGGGGAAAGTGCATTCAGGGGCAAATGAGGGTTATTTCCTTTTCTTTTAATTTACAGTTAGTGAGTTAACATATTTAGTGCTCCTCTTACCCCTACCCCAAAAATGAAATTTAGTTATACACATCAAAGCTGTGCATGCATTTAGATAAAGGGTTTCTATTTATGGGTAGCCTATTGGATTTTATGAGGCAGAAGGGGAGGTGTGTCTAATGCATCTTACTGTGTACTCCCGAATTTAAGCCTCGTGCTAGGCTAGCATGGAAGCTCATGGGGCTATGTGTCCCTAGAAGGACTGTGCCTTAAATACCTGCTAAGCCCTGGTTTTTCCTCTCCTGAAAACTGTCTTGAAGTGGAGCAGCTTTAAAGTAGCTGCTCTTTAAGCTTTAAGAGCTTGTAGAACTGAGTTGGAAGGGGTTACTGCTTGACTCTCTTTAGTGAGTAGTAAGCTGCCTTGAAATACCTTGGATTTGTCAATAAGCAAGGGCACTACCCCAGTGCAACTTCCTTCCCAAGCTCAGCTCAGCATCTCATCAGAGTAACTTTTTTTACTGTAACTTTTTTATACACTCCAAGTATATATAATTGCCTCATATTTGGCTAAAAATGCTCAGCCTTTCATAGAGCTCTACCCCTTACATTGCACCATATAGTGCTAATAAACAAGATCCAATTAAGGGACTGGACCTAGAAAGTGAAGAAGTCAGCAAAATTTTCAACCTGCATTAAAATTCAAGTTTTTCAAATGTTGTGATTTAGGTTCACTTGGCCTATTTTCTGGAACACATTAAGGAGTTTATAAACTTGGAGCTGGTCTGTTAAGTCATCTCTGCCCATATTCTTCCTACACGGTTTACAATTTTGTACCATCATATTGGAAAGTAAATGGCCAAAACATAACAAGACAATAGTCAAAGTTTTAATATTTTAAAAAACTAGACTTTTTTTAATAACTAAGGACTTAATCAGTGTGGCTCCTTAAGGGCAAAAATATTGACTCTAGCTGCCAAGTGTTTGGTAATTTCTTTACCAGTAATTTTGTTGTAGGGGTTTGGGGCTTTCAGTGCTCCTGAACTTCTAGCTTCTCATATAGGAGGCTTTGCCGATCTTTCACAGGTTCACAGGTTATTCTGAGTTGGAAGGGACCCACGGGATCATCTAGTCCAACTCCCAAGCGAATGCGCACCCAGAGATCAGGCCCACAAGCATGGGACCATGGGCACCACACTCCATCCATCCAAGCCTCTCACCAACTAGACCATGTCACTGAGCTCCTCATCCAGTCTTCTCTTAAACACCTCCAGGGATGGTGACTCCACCACCTCCCTGGGCAGTGAGATTCCAATGAGAGATCACTCTCTCTGTGAAAAACCTCTTCCTTACATCCAGCCTAAACTTCCCCTGGCACAGCTTAAGGCCATGTCCTCTTGTTCTGGTGTCATCAGCCTGAGAGAAGATATTCAGGGGGGTCTGGCTATTTAAGTCCTTGCAGCAGAAATTCTTTTTTATAAGGGTAATGTAAAGTCAAGTCTGCAGCTTCTAAGAAAGATATTCCCATTCAGCAATATCGTTCCACAACATATAGTGAGAAGCAGAACAGAGATAATTCCTCTTGTCATAAAATTAGTTAAGAGTGTGAGCAATTTAAACTTGTACCTAGGATAAATTTGTCTTAAGAATGGTAAAGGGCTTTGTGTTTGCTTTTTGCTCCATTGCTACTTCTGTGGATTATTGATGACCTTGAAATTGTGTGCAGAAATAAAAGACACTTCTTACAGTAAAATGAATAAAAATCAGGGGGAAAAAAGCCCTGTGAAATGAAAGATACAAACCACTCAGTAAATCCAACATGAACCTCATTAAAATAGTGGAAACTCTTGCTACATTCCACATGCACATGAGCACATAGTCCAACATCTACATGTTGATTTGTCATGACGTAGATGAACAGATTACATCAACAATGTAGATCTGCCCCTCACTCTATTTAATCTTTAGTATTAGACCAGAATATGCATTGCTGTAAAAATAGAAATCAGGCGAAGTATTTTTCTTCATAGATTACTGATACAAATAAATGGGAAAGGGACCTCCAGACAAAACCAGAAGTCTGTATGGAGGCAAAGCCTTGAAGAAGTCTACATTTTGCATTAGAAGTTTGTAGCTACACTTTTTAATTACGGTGGGTTTTTTTCCCAATGTGCTTGTTTCTGAAAAAAGATATACCCCAAATGGATGACAGGAAATAAATACATGAACAAAAGCATTTCACAGTGATAGAATAAGAAAAGTCAAGGAAGGATAAGAAAGTACAGACATGTCATAAACAGATCATGTGTAAAGGTCAACAAGCTACCTAAATGACACCACCATTCCTTTTTTCTTTCTTTTTTTCAAGCATAAAGCTGATGCATTCAAGTTCACAAAAAGCAGATCAAACTAATGTCTCATTTGATTACATCCCATGTAACTGTATTTGTGTTGCACAATGAGAGCGCTGAGCACAGGATTGGGTACCAGTTACTGCTCTGCTTTTTTAGCTGGTTCCTCTGGCTTCTCCCCCCTCGACTAGCTCCCAGTGGCTTAACTGGGGGCAGTGTACAACTTGGATTGGTTATGTTTACACAACTGAACCCAGTGTGTGCTTGTATTCATATGGCTGAAATTTGTCTGGACTGCCTGTTTTTCAATTGAACGAAATGTGTAAGAAGGATAAAGCATAATTTCCAGACTTTGTAACTGTTTTAAATTAATACAGTAATACAGTAATAAGGGGGGTCAGTTCCAGAAAGATGCTGCAATAAGTGAAATCTGTGAAGTAGTGGTAAATATGGTAAAGCCATGTCATGGGATAGATTTAATTTTTCCATAACCATCATGCTGTTATCAAACTCTGAGGAAGGGAGAAATTAATCCAACTAAATAAAAGGCAGAATTCCTTGACGAGGGTGTGGGCGGAGGACTCCTTTTGTCTTTTGGCTCGAGAACTAATGGCTCGTGATGGGTCATTCAGCCCCTGATGACTGTGCGGGGGTGGGGGTGGAGTGTTCTTTTTGAATTTTTTTTTGTTTTGATTTTCCCCTTGCTACCATTGTGTTACTGTTTACTCTTTTTTTTTTCTTAATATATGTATAAGCAAACAATTGTTGCTTCCCTTTTCTACATTTTTTGACCAAAAGCTCCTTTGATTTGGAAGGTATAGTAAAGTAGATAAGGAGGTTTTTACCCCTTTCCACTCCAGGAAGGTCCCCATCTTCCCTGGACGGTGTTGCTCTTACCTAGGACAAGCTAGTAAAGCCAGGGGGAAAATAAGGCGATGTACTGAAGCCGCAAATGGTGAAACACGAAGTAGTGAGAGATTACTGTAGTTTATCTTGTTGCTAAATTTCTCCTGTCCTTCAGCAGCATTCCCTGACACAACTTGTACTGTGGTACTGGTGCATAAGATACCCTTTCTTTGGTCAGGAACCGGGCATGATTCTTAAGGGGAAAGATAATTTTCTTTTAGTCTTCACAGTCTTTTGTTGGTTGTGGTCTGCATGCTTGGTCTAGCATCAGAGGCTACTCTACAGTTCATATCCCCAGGGGCATGAGGTGCCTGGAGGAAGGACTGCATGTGAATATAGTTCCAATTATTATGAATTATGGAGGAAGCAAGACCCTGCAGTGCTGTTACAAAAACTGGAGCTGAGGGAGACCATACACTTCTCCTAGAACCAAAGAAGTTTGAGTTTAAAGGGACATTTAAGGGCTACCTGTTCCAACCCCTCTGCAATGAGCAGAAACGTCTTCAGCTAAATCAGCTTGCTTAAAGTCTTAACCAACCTGACCTTGAATATTTCTAAGGAGGGGGCATCTACCACCTCTCTGGCCAATCTGTTCTAGTATTTTATCACCTTCACTGTAAAAAAACCTTCTGCTTGTATCTATACTAAATTGATCCTCCTTCAGTTTGAAACTATTACCCCTTGTCCTACCAAGGATCAGATATGCAGCCCAGTAACCTGCAAGTTGGATAGAGCAGGGCTTTGCCAATGGCGAGTGACTCCCATGGGGTGCCATGGCCCAGATGCCCCAAGGCTGGTAGCAGATCCACAGGGCTGCTGAGATTGTCCTCATGGGACAGATTGTCCGGTTGCTTGGCCTCTCTGAGCTTGCTGTGCTGGCAAGATAATATTTCTTTCATTTAGTATGTGCCAGAAGGATAATATATTCATACTTATAAGGGGTCACATGTCGCCATTGTTGCATGGGATGTGATTACTTCAGCTATTAATTACAGTTATTAGTTTGGACACTTTCCAGTGTGCTGAGGGAGATTGAGCAAGAGATATTGGCAAAAATCTTTTAAATTCAATCAGTGTATTTTCTCCTCTTCCTGAGTGTCATCTGAATTTCACAAGAAATAAGAAAAAAAATGAGAAAGGGACTGAACTTTAATAGAGCTTTGGGAAGAAACTTTTTAAACAGCCTCCAACAAACTGAGGAAGTAGATAACATTTGACCTTTCCAGTCACATATTTTCAGAGAGCATGAGGAGAGGATAAGAGAGGACAGGAAGGAGAGAACCTGGAGGGAAATCCAGAACAAATACAGCAGGAGCATGCATGGTATGTGTCTCTCTTGCCCTTCATTACTTACTGTTTATTTTTGAGAGGCATAAGGTGAAGCTGGGACTAAGGAGGAATTGTCAGGCTCATCTAGGATTTATAAACTACCTGCTGAGACAACTAGCTTTGCACATTTCTCTAAGGTCATTCCACATGCAAACTCGTTGGCAGAGATGGTGGACAAGTGTGGTGCTCAAGTTTAAGTATAGACAAAGTTTTGCAAGCATCAGACACACGTATCTCTAACTGCACAGTGCTGCAGTTCAACAGGTGGTTGTGAAGTACAGTGAGGTAGGTTTGTCACTGGTTATAGTTCATGGGTTGATATAGTTCTGAAAATTTTTCTCACTGAAAGCATGTGTGTTCATAAGGCAACTAGAAAACATGTCACAAAAAATGTCATTTCTAGCTGCTGGAGATAACTGTTACAATCATGCTGCAGTCATTAAACTCCAATCTTCAAAAGGAACATAGGTCATCATATGAATAGGGTAAAAATGCATTCTGTGAATTCTTAGAGAATACTTCTGCAATTTTCTTTGTACCAAATACAGTCAATTTTCCATGAGGTCAGGAGAGATACGACTCAAATATTGGATTGTGCCAGGGGAGAGTATGAAAACTCCAGCAGAACTCTGCTTTTAATGTCAGGTGCTAATGGGACTGATTTAATGTTCATATCCACATTTACATACTTACTCTCTAGAAAATTAACATTAGCATAAAATTTGCTAAGAGTCAAATGTTTGTTGAATTGTACCTGTTTGTAGCATATAGCTGTTTCCTGGGTAGAACAACTTGGTACTCCAGAGCATCATCAAAAAACCCTCAGAGATCATTCTTCAAGTACACTTCTTTTTAGGACACCCTCACATGGGTATGGATGGGTCTGTTCCCTGCTGCTTCCGTGTAACTTTTTTGTTACTTCCCACTTTCCGTGGTGATACAGCATCCGTGTGGTATTTTTTGAAAGTGAAATGCATTCACAGAATCACAGAATATTCTGAGTTGAAAGGGACCCACAAGGTTCATTTAGTCCAACTCCTCAGCTAATGCCCACACAGGGATTGAACCCACAACCCTACAGCCATGGATATAACCTACTTCCCTGTCCCATCATCCCATTATCTAGACCATATCACTGAGTTCCGCATCGAGTCTTCTCTTAAACACCTCCAGGGATGGCGACTCCACCACATCCCTGGGCAGACCATTCCACTGAGGGGCCACTCTCTCTGTGAAAAACCTCTTCCTAATATCTAGCCTAAACCTCCCCTGGTGTAACTTGAGGCCATGTCCTCTTGTTCTGGTGCTGATAGCCTGAGAGAAGAGATTTACACCCTCCCGACTGCAACCTCCCTTCAGGTAGTTGCAAACAGCAATGAGGTCGCCTCTGAGGCTCCTCCAGGCTGAACAACCCCAGCTCCTACAGTCACTCCCCATAGGGCTTGTCCTCCAGTCCTTTCACCATCCTTGTCGCCCTTCTCTGGACCCTCTCAAGCAGCTCAACATCCTTTTTACACTAGGGAGACCAGAACTGGACACAGTACTTCAGTTGTCTTAGAGAATAGCCATACTTGAGAGGACAATGGTTTAGTAATTTACTAAACAGAGGAGTTCTTTATGGTTTTGAATGTAAACTAAGCATAAATTGAATATTTTATTTACTCAAGCTGCTTGTTTCTCTCAGGGTGTGAAAGTGCTATAATAGCATGAGTAAGATATCCATCAAAAACTTTGAGAGTTGTAGTCCCAAAAATCCATTTTTGGCAGTGCAAGACAGGAATAATGACTTCATAATAGCCAAAACCAGTTTTTCAATTTCCCTCTGCCTCTTGAGTTTCTGCCACTGTTCTGAGACCACTTTTGTTTTCTTTCTATTAAGGAAGATATGCACCCAGAAGTCAGAAAGCAAGCTCTACTTGTTACCTGCTTGATATTGAAGTCCGGGCATATCATATGCATTTTCTTTCCCTGATTGCAGCAATACAGATTTTATTTCAGTGCAACAGAACCATTTCATGACTAAAATCAGTGCAGTGACAGGTACTGGAAAGGCATCTTCTGTCACATTGTCTAAACAGGAGCAAAAATCTTCAAGTAATTCTCCAATGTTGTATTAAATGCTGTTATTTTCCTTTAATATTACTGGCAGACTGTAAGGGAGAATAAGAGGATACTTAATTAAGGACAAATAGATGTTCTGATTTCCACCTCTGCCCACCATTCCACTCCTAATTCCTTTAATATGACTCATCTGAGATAATCATCCAAGCAGCTATAAAACAAAGAGCAGCTGCCCCTCATCTCTTTCTCTAACAGCTAGACTGTACTCCTTGGCACTTGCTAATGTTTCTTACAGTTGCAGTAGAAGAATAATAGCATTTCTTCATTACCTCTAAGTGATGATCTGAGATAATCCCTTGGGCACCAACTGTGTCCCTGTGTCCCAGCATGCAATCTCAAAAGAGGACTAGATAAATGACTGACAAAAAGTCAGCTGTGCTCTCCATATATCTTCTGATCACCTCACTGCTTCTGTCAGTTGTTCAGCTGTTGGGAGTAGAACGAAGAAGGGTTGGAGGGGGTTTTAGCCAAAGTATTAATAACATTCCATCCGTTTGCATGGCAGGAGCCCACTTAAATGACAATAAAACATCACTGACTAGGAAAAGCATGTCCTCTTAATGATCAAACTCCCTAAACAAAAATGGCATAGAGCCTTGTTCATAACTCTTACTAAGTATTTAATCTCTTCTCCTTCACACATCACTCAAACATTTGGCGCTGCTGAGGATGGCTTTTCCATAATAAGATATCTGTGAGGGGATTTCTACTGAAAGAAAATAGAGCAGTCAATACTGTTAATGGTGCTGCAGAGAGACATTGGGGAGTTTTTATCTAGAAGATGCTACGGAAAATGGTATAGCTGCTGACACCTATTGTGATAAATGGAATTTAGTATTGGCTTAAGATGAAAAGTTATAATAGAGTGAAAAGGAATTGCCTGAACATAGCCGGATGGTAGAATATCATTTAAGATACTCTGACATTTTTGACTGGAGGTGATTGATTAACAGGTATATGTATGTCTGTAAATTTAGGTACATAATGCAACACAGCCAAAAAACATTGCTATCATTTGTTCATTCTTCTAGTAGTCCTGCCTCTGTAAGGGATGTTTTTCCTTTTAGTTTGGTTCGACAAAGCCCCAGAAGTTCTGATTTAGAGAATTGTTTACAACAAGTTTTGCTGGAGGCTGTGTGGAGTTGTTGAATATTTTGATTACAGGTGGAACATTCATGCAGATTTTAATGGTAGATATCCTTCTGCACCACTTGGAGTCGTGGAAAAATTCCAACCCTTTTCAATAATATAGGCTCATACCTCAGGGCAGCAAGCATTGTAGGGAAAATATTCTCCTAGTTGTTGGCATCTAAAGTAGTTACAGCTACTGGGAAAAGCATCCAGTCATTGAACATATAGAGATATAACTAAACATTATAATTCAGAGAAAAATATCTAGAACTAGGGCTTTAGATAAATATATATTGGTTAGAATAACAAGAGATAAATTAATATTTTTACTAAGTTATTTACTGGATAAAATAATTTAGCATTTTTTCTTTTTGTGGAATACTCAGAAATAGATCTGTTTTCTCAAATTTACTTGATAAATCACATTTTGTTGCCACGTATTGTAGTGATTTCTTTTAGGCCCTCAGTGGTTTCTGATTCTGTGCATGTTGAGTTATCCAAGTTAGAATATGATTTCTTATGTAAAACATTGAAATATTTCGATTTATAGCAATTTTCTATTTAAAAAGTGGCATGACTTTTTATAGTCTTGAAGAGTCTTGAAAAACATCTGCTACTTTGTAACCTTAGGGCAAAAAGAACATCCCCCTTTAAATAAGGCAGGAAAATAATTATGATAAAGATATCAGAGAAGATGTTTTGTGTTTCTCTTGTCTCTGGGCTACAAGCCAATTTGAAAACATTTACGCAGCAGCAACTAAAAAAAAATATCATAGTGCACAATATGAAAGATATACCCTGATTCCTACTATGGCTGTTCCCTTTAAAGTATTTGGCATTTGCTCTATATCAGTAGATGACTAAGTGAAGAATTAACTTGGAGAATTGGATAACCCCTCTTGATAACCCCTGTGGAGAACAGATAACCCCTGCTATAGAACACACGTAAAGCAGAAACCAAACAGCACACATGGTTTGAATAAAACTGATCTGAAGTGCCAAGCAAGACACTGTTAATCTTGAAAAACAGAGAATCTCTTTTCTGTGGTACATTTTTTTATATACTGCTCTGTTAATGTTTTCTTCCCCCCCCGCCCCGACTGTCCCCATTTTCTTTTTTTTTCCCTCTCTTTTTATTATTCAGGATGAAGCCCTTAATCTGCTTTCATTCCCCCTTCCGTCAGTAGTTTTCTTTTACATCTCAGCAGCTACTGTTACCTGGAACATTCATACATTGACCTAGAAGCTGTCCTGTGAGCCCCGGAAGCTCTGAATTAAACCCTCTCTGATGAGGTGCAAGTTCCCCTCTGACCTTATGCTCACATTTACAAGAGTTAATCAGACACCCAAACACTCACATTCAGAGAACTACCCCCTTCCACAGCAGGTGAGCAATACTCAAAATACAACCTGGCTGAGCTGTTTTGCAGTGCATAGAGCTTTTAAAATCCCTGCCTACCAGAAGAGGCCTGTTAGCTACTAAGAGTGTTGAGCCTTGCAGGCAATCTCTGCTGCTTCTCCTTCTGTAATCATCATCAAAGATACTGGAGTTAATTAATTACAGGCTGAGGGACTCTAGTGCTTCAAGATGTATGTACCCAACACTAAGAGGCTCCCAGTGAGGAAACTTTTGACTCCTTATTTGAGATATTTGAAGAAATACACAGTCACATTCAGGAAACCAGCATTTTTTTGGTGCTACTGGAAACATTTTATTTTTTCCCTTGAAGTACTATTTAGCACCTTCTGACCAGAAGTTTTCACACCCATAATGCCTCTGACTAGACCTGTTGTCAGATAGTTCAGCTCATGCCACCTCAGCTGTCTTGAAATCTAGTAGGTGTGGGGCTCTTTTTGGCAGAACAAGGAGCAAGGACTGAAGGTGACAAGTTCCTTCAACACCCATCAATGTTGCAGCTGCTGAGGACAGGATGCGACGTTTCGTGTCACCATATGGAATGCAGACTGAGAAAAATCAAAAGAAACTATATTCCGCAAGGGAAATGTAGCAAAATATGGTTTTAGAATTCACAGGTGAGAAAATGTCCAGAAAAGTTTAAAGTTTGCGCTTATCATCTGGGTTACATCAATATACTCAAAAACTCATCTATGTTCTTGCATTAAATTCTCAGTGATGTTTTATTCACTTCACTTGTAAGTTTAGTCTTCAAAGTACATTTATGAATTTTCTCCCTCACAGTTCCAACCCTAAACAAGTCCTAATATGAGCAAAAATAAAATTATCTCAAGTTAAAAAAAAAAAAATCAAACACAACCAAAAGTAAAAAAAAAAAACAAAAAACAAAAAAAAAACAAACCAGAAAAAGTAAAACATTCTCCTGAAGGACAAATCTCTTTAATGCTCCTTCCTCTCTCAAAGCTGACCTCAGACTTTTGTATCATGCCACACAATAGACAGCAAATATATGGGGGAGTCTTGTCCTTTGAAAAGGAGTCTTACAGGGCTGTGAGAGGAAATTCTTGAGGTAAGACCGTCATCAAACAGGAAGCAGGATACAAATACCATAGCAAAAATTATATATGGGAGAATTTCAGAGTCTGGGATAATACTTCTAGTCCCTGTTAACAGGTTTCTTGCTACAAACATTTGAATGGTTTTAATGAGTGAATCAATACAGAATACTCAGCTGCCTTTCACTTTATTGACATCCAGTCATGCTTGGACCTTCCAAATAACATCAAGACCTGTTGTGTTGGAGCATATGCATAATCAGCAAGATAAATAGTCCCTATCTCTACCTTTATACATATGAGAAAGAGAGTTAATATTGTTTCATGGGCAGTGGTTTGAAACACAGGATTTAGGTCATTGAAACAGAATAGGAAAGAGCTGAGCTCTAAATCCATATCTCCCAAGTTTCACTCTCTGCATTACCCATAAGTCTGTATGCCTTTTCAATATCCCATTGTATAACAGATGGAGGCAGTTGATATCAGTAATTTTTTAGCATTATATAAATATAGATTGCATTTCTGTGAACTGGGCTGAAAGATAATGGAAACAGACCCTAACATTCGATAACATACTGTCCAATTATCATGCCAAAGAAACTAAACTGTATTTCTGCTTAAGTTTAATTTGTAAAATTAAATCACAAATATCACTCCATACAAATGATCATGGAAAGAAGAATGATTCACATTATAGCAGACAAGATCTATATGAAATCTCTGAATTTGCAAGTATACGCATCAATTATGTCTGAATTATTGGCAGGCCTTGCCAATCTCCAATACATCTACTCAAATGAAGAAGTATTATTAACCTTTGTTGCAGCACATGCAAATAAAATATGATGATTCAACAGCAAATTCAACTATCTAACCATCATGTTTTTAAGACAAGTAAATTTATTTTCGGCATTGGATGAGTTTATTAGCTTGATATTGGAAATCATGTATTTTTTGAAGTTGCAGTACTAGCAGACTTGAAAAAAAATGTCCATTATTGTACTATCATTTGCATCTGAATGTTACATGATGGAGGTGCTGAGCTGAAAAATGCATCAAAATATTCATAAATATATATACTGCCTCAAAGTTCCAAGGACCCAGTCAAGCCCTGGTGAACACACAAACAGAAACTAAACTTTTACAACCTAAAGCTTAGATGAGGATTTAGTTTACAGAATTATTTCATCCAGCTTGTGTCTTTTAGCTGTAGCCTCGCTGTTGTCAAAGGATGGCTGTCAAAAATACATAATTGCACTCAGCCCTCTTCCCATGCACTGCCAGGGACTTCCACAGGCAAGTCTCCACAGTACCACTGTGCCACGACCTATGAAGGCACGTGGAAGGGTCCCAAAGTGGTTACCAATTTTCAACATGAAGATCTTGGATCATAAAGGATTTTGAAGAATCTTTTCTAGTGCAACTGTCTGATTTTAAAATCTTTGTTCTTTGCCTGCTCTCTGTTAATTTTTTTGCTGGTTATTCTCTATTCTTTTTCCCAAATGTCCTAAAAATTTCCCACTTTGTTTTTTTTATTGTGACATCCTCTTTACTTTTTTTGCTTTCTGCATAACTGCTATGTCCCACTGGGAAGAAGGGAGCAAAAGGGAAGTGAATGTTGCTGGTGTTCAGCCTCAGAAATACTGAGTGTTCCTTGTCAAGAGGAATATCAGAAGGTATTTTTCCATCCTGTGTCACCCCTACTGTAGAGCTAAACTGACTTTACCCCATACTGGAAAGTTCTGCTGAAGCTAAGCAGAAAGAAATTCCTTATTTTACCTTTGTAGTGAGTAGTGTACTGGATTTTATTCCTGTAAAGCCTTGAATGCAAGCTCTGACAGAGATGCAAGAATATTATTACAGTAGTATAATTCAACTTTCAGACAAAATCTCTGCTAAATATGTCTGTCTTTAGTGGCTTCAGTTTTACAGTCTAGAGCTGGAGTAGTGTGTTACTTACGGCTCAGACTTGCTGATCCTGAAGGACTCTGTAAGCACAGAACATCACACAAGGAAGGGCAGTACATGAACCTTCCACTATGCATTTCCATTTCAATGCAGATTTGAACAATGCTTCCATTAAATTTTGGTGAGCCAAGTTCTAATTGTTTTGACAGTCTGCCTGGTGACATGACCCTGCTTCTTTGGTGAATTTGGTATTACTAGCCTAAGCATCTTCAGAAATGTTAAATTTTTATGTGCTCTTCTGATGTGTATTTGTATATCTTTCCCTTCAGATGATATTGATGATGGGATTGAGTCCATCATGAGCAAATTTGCGGATGACACCTAGCTTGGAGCCCGTGTTGATCTGTTAGAGGGTAGGAAGGCCCTGCAGATGGACATGGACAGACTGGAGAGATGGGCAGACTCCAATGAAATGAAATTTAACAAGTCCAAATGCTGGGTTCTGCATTTTGGTTATAACAACCCAATGCAGAACTGCAGGCTGTTAATGGAGTGTTTAGAGAGTGTTCAGGCAGAAAGA
>WEKX01027861.1:22792-44984 GCA_013390025.1 Pitta sordida
GGGGGTCGGTCTTTTCTCCTTGGTCACTGGAGATGGGGTGAGAGGTCATACTCTGAAGCTTCAACAGGGGAAGTTCAGACTTGATATTAGGAAAAGAATTTTCACTGAAAGAGTGATCCGGATTTGGAATGGGTAGCCCAAAGAAGTGGTTGAGTCACCAATCCTGAAGATGTTCAACGGTAGGCTGGATGAGGTGCTGAGGGATATAATCTAGATGTAGATGCTAGGTTTAGTTGGACTATAGGCTGGACTAGATGATCTTTCAAGTCCTTTCCAGCCTTATCTATACTGTGAATACTGTGAATATGAAAGGAGTTAGTAGTATGTACAGTCTTTTATTCTTTTATATATATTTTCAGGGATTTTGAGTGGCTAGAAAAAAACCGCAACAATGAAAATATATATTGGAAAATAGGGGTTTTTTTAACTGGTTTCACAGAGAGGTTTAACTGGAAACCTGCAATGATGGCCTATATTTATGTAAACATATAATTTTATTTATCTCTATCTAGCACTTTTTGCAGGCCTGTAATTTTATTCATCTCTGGTATTATAGGCAGTTGTCTGGAAATGAACATTCTTTCACACGCAGTTCCAGGAGAGATACTATTAGAAACAGCAAGGGCTGTGGAAATACTATTTACTTGTACTCAGTTCTCAGAAATTAATCAGAAGCAGAGAAGGCGCACATTCCTAATGTGTTAGTTGAAACTGAGTCACCTTCTTTTGAGAAGGGCTGCTGCATATTTAGTGTGTGCTGAGAATTCTCCTGCAGAAACTAAATTAATCCTTTAGCAGTAATGTACCTTTTCACAATTACCAAGCAGTTACAAATGAAGTAGCCAAGGGATTAAAGTATTATTCATTCCAGCTGCCTAAGAGTACAGAGAGAGAAACCTCATCTCAGATAAGCACTTCCATCCTATGATTACCTAAAAGATCATAGATATTAGAATGTGTGTCCAAAAATCTGTTCTGAGGAAAAAACCTGTATAATATACACTTGTAAAACACCCAGACATTTTTCCAGATAATTTTGCTAATGCCATTAGTGATTCACCTGTTAGTGCCATAGTGTTAGGCACTCAAAAAAAGTCAGAAATAGCAATGGTTAGAATGAACTTAAAAATTCACTATTACACTCTTTTTGTGTGGTTGATAACATGGTATTTCTGTTGTAAAATCATATTCTGCCTTAATTATAAGGCTATCAATCCAGAATAATTCTACCGAGGAAGAATAATAGATTTCATGTTCAGAAATAGTGTTTATTATTATCGAAAATGACTTTTTGCAAAATACAGACTCTCCTTCTAAAATCCTTTATCAAGCCCATGTTTTTTCACTCGAGATGCAGCAAATCATCAGAAAGACTCAAATGGTGGAGATGGCCATATTCCTACGTAAATTATTGCAGTGCTTACATATCCTCTATGTGAGATGTAGTCATGAAATTTGTTCTGAAAGAAAAACAACCAATGCCATTTAGAATGGGCTAAGAAACCAAGGAAAACTGTTTCAGGTACACAAGCTGGATCAGCAGTCTCTACTCTGTATTTTTTGTGCAGGTACATCCTAAGAGATAATGTGTAAAACCTGTTTTATAGGCTCATAACTCTACTATTTCATGGCTATGTTAAAACTTTAGCTTTTATTTCAGAAGTTATTTGCATTCATACCAGCAAAGATTACAAAGCAGAAAGAGCAGATGGCTACAGTGCTACTACGTATTCGGGTTTACTGGCAATGTGATACAGCACAATGGAGACACTGAGATGGCATACTCAGAATTTCTATTAATTTTAGCCTGTGGGCCTTTCAGTCCCCATCCTCCTCTAGACATGAAGCAGAACTCCCAGAATGCCTCTTTTTGATAAGCCTAAAGGTAAAGCAAGATAAAAATATGACCTGCCTGGGGTATCTGTAGTAGTTGTTTATTATCCCCATCCTTCTTTCTCTAGGACCTCTTACACTCCTTTCCTTGTCATCTTCTATCATTTCCCATTTGAAGGGGAGTACTTTGTTCTCTCCTACAGAGTGTTTTACCTCCTGAGTAACCAGCACTGAAGTAGTTCCTGCTGCCCTTTAAAATGTCATACTTGGGACATAGAGTGGCCAGGCAACCAAGATATTTGAATGTTGGCCTGTCAGCTGCACTTTCAGACAAATTGCTGGAAAACTTGTGCAAGAGAAGGGATGGAAGTGAATAAAAATAGTTGTGTAGTTGTAAAAGGTAGAAAGTAATAGAAAGTAACCTCACTCTCAACAGAACCTGAGCATGCCCTGGCATAAAGCCATCTAGCATACGCCCTGTTTTTAAAGTGCCACCCTGCTAGTTGTGCTCAAGACATGGCTGGAGAACCCTTCAGAATAAGATCCCTTCCAACTCATAATATTCTGTGATTCTGTGAATAGTATCAAAATGAAGCCATTTCTGGTGGAGAGCCTGGCCATCCTTCTATACCAGGAGCACTGACTTTCTCTGTTTTGCCTGCTATCCTACAGGCTATTGCTTAAAACTAGCTGCTTCCATTTTCATTGACAAGAAAATGTTACCTTTTTTTTTTCCCCCCAAATCCATATATTAAAAATAGAAATAACACCACAGTCAAAATGGCTAGTGTTGCTTTCCATCCAGGTGTTATAGACATAGTTCAAGTCTCCAAAACCACTTTGGTACTGTTTTTCAATACTTCTGTGTGTTAGTGTATGTGATGAAAAGTAGTCCACTGGTAGAACTCAGTGAACAAATGTATCATAGACAGCATCAAGGAATAATCTGCCTTTTTGGCTGGCTGAAACATTGAAAGAGCTTAAAAAACATGACTATAATTCAAACTCTCAGTGCGAGAGTAGGGTCTCCACCTCTGCGGAGAGATAGTGTCCTTCTCAAAAGGTACCAAACGCTGGTCAGTCTTCAGTTGTCAAAATAAATTTCAGGTAAAAGGCCTTTAATGTGCCTGCTTCAAAGATAGGTAAACTGAGGAATAGAGGCATTTCCCCTGCTTTTTTTCTTGTTTTGCTGCTGCAGATTAAATTGCCACATGCTTTAAACATGGGCATTGTTGAAGAGGTATCCAAGAAAATGTAGTAGCAAGATATATGTTGCAATTAGTGTAATGTAACAGTACTTTTATATATTCTCAATTTTAACTTAATCCAACCAAAAAGGATTCCTTTACAAAACTCATGTGGAGATTGCCGAGAAATTAATTCTAACCTCATAGTTCTTAAACAGGGTACTGAAGTTTATAAAAAAAGACAGGAAATTAATAGTTTTGAGGCGCTTTCAGCCGTGTTTCACAATGTAGTTTGGACTGAAGGACATAACCATAGCTCTTCCTCAGTAGCACATTGTTCTCATTTAGTTGGCCTTCCAAAAATGCAGCCACTGCCCTTCTCTCAGTTCTGGATTAGCTGCATGACTAATTGTGGTAAAGTTTAGGATGACGTGCAATGGGCTGCTCATCCGATAAGCCATGAGGACACATCACCAGCACTGAATGACGCTAATTTCCGAAGGAATTCAGATTTTGGAATTTCTCATCCCCTCCCACAAATCCTCAGCTGAGAAGGCAAGATCAGGACATGTGCTGTAAGACCCAGGGGATGGTCTTATGTCAGACACAACAACGGATGCAGTGCCCAGAAGTGTAGGAGTTGGGAGGCTGATTTATGACTGTGTAGGGGAGAGAGTATTCCAAAAGGCCTCTTACCATTTCCTCCTAACGCAATGGCTGTGTGGACCGGCCTTGCAGCAGAGGTCAGCAGAACAGGATTACATAAGTCTGCTTGCTATGCAGAAAAACGCAGATGGCCTAAAAGTGTTTCATTTTTTTAAACGAAGTCACATGCCCGAGAGCTGCAGCTTTAGGAAGAAGAGGAGTCTCCAAAGAGCAAGTACAGCACAAGTTGTTTCATTCCTGTTTCAATTGAAAATAAGTCTGGAATCTCTCCAGGAAATAAGTTTTGAAGAAAAGAGTTGGCTCACTCAGAGTCCAAGCAATTTAGAATCACCTCCCATTATTTGTATTTCATCTTCAAGCACTTTGGAGGCGTATTTGGATGCTTGCACAGATAGTAATCTAGAAGAAACTAGTTCCAGGTTCAGATGGGATCATCTGGTTGTATTGAATTTCACATGGTGCAGCAAAACAGAGGGACAACAATTTTTTGCCTTCCAGTAGAGACACAGTAACCATTATTTGTTTTTAAATGTGCTGCTGCTTCTCCTTTATACCACCAATATTATTCTATCACTTCCTTATCCAGAATTACATTTTGTGATTATTAGATGGCTACAAAAGTACAAAACTCAGTGCTAAAATTAAAACCAGGGCTCTACAGATTTACAAAATTGTATTTTAGGTCACATTAATCTTTTTTCCCTTTTTATTAGATGTTTTTGTTTTTGGATGTTTGTTATAATTAAACACACTCGCTTCTTTCATTTCTTATTGTTATAGAGTCGTGATTTCCTGACTTGCAGTAGCTTTTTTTCTCCTTTTACTTTAATTCATTATCAGCTGTAACATATCTTTTCTTTAAAAATACCTTATAATAAAATCAAACAAAGGTGAAAGCAAAGTTACTATAGCACTCTAGACATATCTGTGAGGGTGAAAATCAATTTTAAACACAGACATGAAAGCAATAGCATTTTAACAAGTTAATTTATAAATTGAGGGAATTACTATGCTAGACATGATATATTTAAGCAAAATCAGTATTCTTGATAAGTACTAGAATGACAGTACTGTAAATTGAATTTTTCTTTTTGATGTGACTGTAGCACCATTTCACATGCTGCTTCCCTTCATTTTTGCAAAAGATGTTTTCTTCCTTGCCTTGCTTCTAAGTGGACACAGCACACAGGAGTCTTACAATTTTCCTAGGCATCATCCTGAGCCTAAGACGTAGCTCAGGAACTCTCAATCCTGACAGATTTTTTGTAGCCTGCTTTGAAATACATCAGAGGACGGAGACTCTCTCTGAATGAACTATTCTCCTGTTTTCTTACCTAGAAGTATTACGAAGATTTTAAGAGTGTCTAACCTAAATATGCCTTATTGTAATTTGGTTGGTTCTTCTTTGAGTCACCGGGGACATGAAGAACAAGTTATTTCCCTCCTCTTTGAATCAGGTTGAACAGAGACTTAAAACTAAGTGGGAGAACAGATATCATAATATGGTAACAGTGTGGATAAGGAGAAAAACAGTGAGCGATTTGCTGGACACCTTAAGTGTTTGTGTATTAATCTGTACGTAAAATGAAAAGAGTTTGGGAATAAGGTAGAGGATCAAAGAGTCCTCTGTATGATCAAGATTAGGTCTAATTCATTTTCTGAGAGGTGGTCTGAGTCGCTGCTCAGCAATTTTTGTTTAGAAAGATTTAGCCTGTCAAGGAAGATACCAAACTAGAAGATTTCAATTAGTTTTCTCTACTCTAGATCAAAACCACCCAATTCATCAAACATTTCTTTCCAGATCTTGTCTTTTGAACCTTTTTTAGTTTGTTTGGAATTTACTTTTCTGTTCACCAGAGGAATCTCTTCAGGTAGGGAAAGATCCTGAGCAGATAATCCAGTGACTGTGTAAGAAATTTGTGAGAAAATTGGTGTCTTGCCCTAAATGGCTGCTTTTTTATAACTATTCATTTGCTACATGAAAATGCTGCAGCTGGACCTCTAAAGTACAATCTGGCCAGGTCACCCTGAGCATTTTTCAATGTTTGTACCAAAAGTGCCCATTAGCACAGCCATGATGTGTACAACTATTCAACAAGAATAGGGTTGAGCTCCTTATTAATCTCCAGGGTTAATCTCCATTTTAAACGAGTATTCAAATAGACATTCAGGAGCCTTTAAGTATCCCCTTCCAATCAGAGGACCTTTTAAAGTGCATGCCTAAGTAAGCAAAATAAGGCTCCCAAAGTAATTAAGAAGAGTTTGTAGTCCCTCAGTCATCCACAAACTAGTTATTCTATTAGTTTAAACAGGGGAGTGTCTAATGGTGTCTCAGAAAAATGCATCATGAGAATGCTGTACCTGGTTGCATGAAGGAAAGCATCACCAAACCCGGAGCACAGACAGGGATGCAACATCAGGTGGTAGCAGAAGGATGTGTCATGCTTTGAGGCGTGGGGCCTCTGCTAAATGTCATCTTCCACGCCGGAGCTCAGCGCCAAAGCCTCCCTTTGCAGTGGGACCCCATATGCCTGAGTGAGCACAGCTAGTGAGGGAATAATAAATCAGGGTAACCAGCTGTGCCTGCCAGGAAAGGTCAGGCAGCAGGAGAGAGGTGAGGGGCAGGAAGGGGGGCAATGCAAATGCAGCTTGGTTGCAAGCAAGGAGCCTGAGATAGGAGTAAGTTTGTGTGTTGTGAGCAGCAGTGCAGGAGGCATGGAGGGTCTCTTCAAGGGAGATGGAGAAGAAAAGATTACGTGCTCATTCAGTATTAAATGATTGAGGTGATGAGATCTATGAGAGAATCTGAGTTACCGTGGAACAGGAAATACTGTTTAACAAAAGAAAAAAAAGGTGTCAAACAGTAAGAGATGTCACTTAAGTCACTTAACGGTGACTGTGACTTAATCTTTGTGGTGTTTATAGAGACGCAACAGGAAATTGTCTACAACACCCAGCGAGCAGTATGTTCGACCTCTCACACTGTACAAAAAAATCAAGCTTACTGAAAACAGCAGGACCTGTTTCTGGGGCTCTGTCGGATGTGTATACAACGATTTCTTGGCAGGTTTTGAAGAGGGGGTGGAGAAAAAAAGAGGTTGTTGCAAAATTGAAGACTCAATAGCAGGCTGATAAATTCTTTAAATGTTTCGTTTCTACAGCCAGGCAGCACTTGGAAACAAGCCAGGATGCCTCTGATCTCCAGTTGCTAATGAAATTATATTGTGCCGTTGCTTTGCTATGTATTTAGATGACAGATTTCCCAGTTTTCCTTCCTGCTTTTTTTTTTTTTGTTTTTGGCTAGGTTTAGGTCCGACCGTCCAGTTTCACCGGGCGTCTTATTAATTCTTCTGAGAGAGTAGCGGACCTGCAAGAAGCTGCGGAGGAGGGCAGCGGGATGATTCCCTCGTTCCTGCCGGGTCCCCGGGCGGGCGCCGTGGGCGGCGGGTACGTGCTCGGAGCGCCCCCCGCTGGCCGCTCCCGCAGCAGCAGGCGCCGGGGGTTGGGAGCCTCCCGAATTCCCGGCAGTGCCCCTGCGCGGGTGGTAGCGACTGCTGTGCTGGGCCCGGGGAAAAACACGTGTACCCTCCCCTACAGGCGAATTTCTGTATTGAACAGCGCTGAATTCTGGGACGGCAGGTTTTGTTGGTTTTGAAAATCGTTGGGGCTTGGGTTTTTTTCCTTTGAGGTTCTTCCTTCAGGGCGGGTGATAGACGAATGTTGTAGGGCATTCGCACAGAAAGTTATTTGTGACTGTAGGGGCTAGGTGGTTCATAGAAAATTGATCCGTGGTGTTTTTCCCGGGTTACCCCCAGCACAAACACCCACATGGCCCATGAATTATCACCGGGGTGTTTTGGAGTGGGGATATCCCAGGTGAGTGAACAGATTTGTCTGACATATCACCATGTGAACAAAACTGACCTACTGATACACCAGGGGTGTTGAGTTAGAGAGGACAGAAACCTCTTCACTTCTGACTTTTAAAGTTTGCTAATGGATTTTATGAGACAATGAAAACAGCATGTTGAGTTTGTTACAGCAGCAGCTCTGCTCTCTGTATCCCTCAGACAGCTCTTACAGCAACTGCATCTTTATGCAGAGGAGCTGCGCTACCCAGGCGGACAGTTTGTTGCTATCAGCTCTACAGTAAAAGCCTCTCAGCGTCTGACATCTGCAGAGGCTTTGCTGTTTCACCTTTCACAGGGGCTGTGGTCTGTTTATCTCCAATGCTTCTGAAGTTGAGGTTTTACATTCTTCAGCCAAAGCAGTTTTGCAAAATTCTTCCCTTATCTGCTAATTAACCCCTTTCCTCATCAGGCATCAGTAAGACTCTTAAAATATAATTTAAGGGTTTTTTCCCTGAAGTCCATTTGTTTCCTTTGCCTTTGAGTTTTCTATTTTCTGCTACTAAATTGTTCTTCCCCATTTCCATTCTCCTCATGGTTTCACTCTTTTTATTCATTCCACATTCTCAAGAAATGTTCCTCCTAATTTCAGGATCAATTGGGGAAAGGGAAAAAAAATGTAGTCAAAAGCTGAAAATTGTCTATTCTATCAACTTTGCCAAGAAACTGCCAAGACTCCTGGTTTCATTCAGAGACTGCCATTTAATGACCTTTCCAAGGGTCAAGTACTAACAGGGGTTGCTATTCATGTACAGAATATTTTCAGCCGCTTTATCCTGAAATGGTAATCACAGTATTTTTTTATTCCAAGATCCAACTTCAAGATTTTTATTTGTCCAAGTATGACACCTCAAGTCATTTGAGGAAAAGTAATTTTTTCTGAAGATGTACTTTATCAAAACATCCTCAAAGCAAATTTCAGTGAAGTTGCCAAGGACTAAATGCTTTCACCCCTCTCTATTTTGTACTATGTTTGATATTATCCTAGCTGTGGTTTTATCAGAAATCATGAGCAAAACAATGTGGTAAGGCAGTGAGTAGAAGACCTTCACAGGAAAATTGATGACCCTGGACCCTGGCATTAGAGATTGTAATGAGGAGGCTGCTGAAAGAGTACTGGCAGCATAAATGTCAGGGAACAAGCATGCTGTGAGAGGTGTGATTGCTCAAATGAGCTTTGAATGCTCCTGGTTGTGAAAGGCCCCTGTGCCATTTTCCATAAAAGTAGTGATGTTAAAATCCAATGATCCACTAAATTCTTTCACTCTTTTCACTCTTTCACTCTTCTCATCACACGAAGTTCTTCATCTAGTTGATATGCAATTCTTCCTTCTTTGTATTTTATGCACAGGTCAGCTCTCATCTCAGCACTACAGGAACAGAAGATTTGTTCCCATGTGTTGTGAACAAAGCCTGTTTAAATTTCCCACAGAAAACGTATTTTGGACAGTAATGATGGCTTTAAGAGGAGTTCATTTTTCATATGCTTTTCCTCATGCTAGTATTAAAAAATTGAAAATGCGATGTAGTCTAAATAACTCTTGGTGAAAACTTGAATTTGATAATCCAAAAGAATTAACTGTTGTCTCAATGAACCAGTTTTGAAAATGAATGAATTTTCAGTACATAAGAATTTGAGGAGTTTTGCAGTCTGACTCCTCAGGTTTAGGCCATCTCTAAATTGAGGCACATTAAAAAAGTTCCTTTCTTATCATATGCAGTGAATTCTGTGCCCATGACCGCCTTCAGTAGGTTCTGCCATCAGCAACCCCTTTAATGTATCCCACAAGTCTTGCACTGGAATTTTGCTTGGCCTTTACAGGACTTCTCTGGCAGGTGAGTTATTGTGCTGATCCACAGAGCAGTAGGATAAGTGAAGTACCACTGGTAAGTACAAGTACTTGCTTCGTCTTCTCGAAGTGCAACACTACAAGTTTTAGTTTGTGAACTGGCTACTCTCAAGCAAAAAAGGCTCAGCCATGGATGTGTTTGTATCACCCCACACAATCCCTCTCACTCTGTGTGTCCTGGAGAGGACAAGCCTGAAGAAGGACTCTTGCAAGAGGCAAGGAAAATACTAATCTCTGTTCTTTCAGAATCTTAGGGATATACATGGGCAGATAAATTGAGACCCAGGTTTGCAGTTAACAATAGCTCTTCTTCTGTTTTGCAGTATTAAAAAACAGGTCCTGTTCCTTCCTTCTGCCCTTCTATTTCCCCTCACCACAAAAAATCTGGTCCTAGATGAACTCTGCAGCCAGCCTGGGAAGTGAGAGTGGGGTCCCTGGGACCAGGCACTCCAGTCACCCTGGCAGGCTGTCAAAGGAAAGTGGGCAGCACCTAGGGTAGGGGTGTATTCAGGTAATGCTGGATGAATAATAGAGGAGTGGGTTTGGTGCTGCACTGCTGAAAAAACCCTGGAGCTAACACATGAATTTGAGAGGGGTAGCTGGAGAGAAGAGAACTAGAAATCACTTTGGTCCAAAAGGAAATATTTTGGTCATCTACCTCCTTCTTGTTTCTTATTTATTTTTGGTGCATAGACAAAGGGAATAAGGATTTTGTTTAAGCATTTCCCTTCCGTTTATGTCAACTTTAAATCAAATTAATGTGAACATGAATAATTTCAACTGAAAAGTGAAAAAACAAAGAGCTCCTTGGAACTGATAATAGTCGTGAAAAAACGTGTTTCCAAAACAAGGATTTTATGCTGTCAGCCTCTAAGCAAATTACTTCAAGGCTTTTGAAATCCCTTAGTACACACATGCACCCATATTTCTTATGGGTGGAATGCTGAGTTCAATCATGTGTCAAGATCATCCCACTCTATGTTTATTGTTTGTTAAATACAGGTGCCAAACTGAGTAGGGAAATCATCACAGTCTAGTGGATGTCAGAATGATTCTGGGAGAAGAGAGAGTAAGCTTGGTCTTAAGACTGAAATATATGTAATTAATTGCTGTGTTGATTGGACAAATGACAGGGAGAAATTAATTATCATATGGGGGCTACCAAGGAAAAGAAAAAACCAACATTGTCAGCTAAGCTGAATAACTCCTACCCCAGGGGCTCAAATCATTTTGTTTTACAAATCTGGGAAAGCTGGCAATGCTTCATCAGACACACAGAGGAGGTAAAGCAAGAAATAACATCCAGAAGCCAGACCAAAAGTTCACTGCAATCTCTGTCCATAATATCATGTGGGTCCTTTTCTTAGGAGGATTAAAATCCTTCTACTTTTCCTGATCTCAGTAGTTTTCTTTCACTAACGCACGCATTACCTCGAGTAGGGATCATAACTCAAGTGACATAATTTTGGGCAGTTACAAGGGTTGTAACAGAAAGTACTACCTTTATTTCACATCATTAGGTCAAAATAATTTTATCAGCTTGAATTCATGCTGGTGACTAGGAGATGTAATGAGCTACTTCGTGTTCTTTCTTGGGTTATGAAATGAAAAAAATTAATCTTTTCTCATAAAACTGATGCTTGTTTTGGGGGCAGCACTTTACTTAGACTTTTCCATGACATTTTTCTTGAATGGTCAATGGTATATTGGGGGCAGTGAAGCAAAACTAAGTGAGCCTCTTGTTTACACCTTTTCGCATTCTTTGTCTGGTTATTTTTCCCTTCTGCACTTAACTTTGTTTTCTCGTTTTCTCTTTCAAATAGTCCCTTATGGATACTCTTTCTCCTCACAAATCTTGCTTGGACTTTTTTATTTTTCTCATGTCTGTAATAATCATATCTATAAGAGGTTTTTTGTGGTAAAGTGGCAGTTGGATGGTCTAAAGACCCATGTAATTAAGAGGTTGGGGCTTGCACCCTGAAATAAATGGATCTCATAAATTGCTTGTCTCTCAGCGATTGTTGAGCACTATTAGTATTGAGCTAAGGAAACACTGGTAGCAATTTACCTCCCTGGACAGTGATGGGAATGTGCTCAAATAGCACTGAGATCCAGTGGCAAGGAAAACAGACAGAACAGTCTCATTTTTATGACAAAAAATGACTCGTATTTAAAATATCTGATGGTAAACTAAGGCAGAGATGACTAATTGATGTCCCACATTGAGGAGCAAGTTTGCACTCCAGGTAAAACTGAACCATATGAGAGATAGCTTTTAAATGGAGTTGAAAAAGAAAATGTGCGTCCAGGAAAATGTGTGTCTCTTCTGAGGCTAAAGAGTTGATTTGTCAATTTGCAAGGGACTGCATGACATCCTGACCAGAGCCTATGATGGGATGCCAGGAAAAATGCAAGAAGAGAGACTTCTGGAAAACCAGAATCAACCCTCAAGAAAGCATGGTGATTTGACAAGGAAAGGCAATCTCAAGGGCAGAATGGAGAGAATAACAATGTTCTGACACTGGAGTCACTGCAGAAATCCCAGAAAGGAGGTATGGGTAAAATGGAAGTAAAGCTTAAATGCTGACTTCACAAAAACAACATGCAGAGCTGCCTGGATTGGGACAAGCAAGGAAAGACCATATACATACTCTGAAAAACATCCAAACATTATGCTGCTTTATATTGACTTCCACAAATTTGCAAACACTAGCTG
This sequence comes from Pitta sordida, assembly GCA_013390025.1. Classification (NCBI taxonomy): domain Eukaryota; kingdom Metazoa; phylum Chordata; class Aves; order Passeriformes; family Pittidae; genus Pitta; species Pitta sordida. The sequence goes on from WEKX01027861.1 coordinate 34,953, forward strand.
ACCATGAACAACTTAGGTGAGAGGACGTCACACAGCACCATTTGTGAAAGGTAATCCTTCACAAGAGCAATGGGCAAGATTTCAGTAGAAGATAAATGAGCTCTTACCCTGAAAGTAAATGGAACATTTATTAATTTTAAGATTTACACAGGTGTACAAGCCAGTGTTTTGTCAGAGACAGTGATAGCAGCAATGCAAGAAAAACCCAGGTAAGACAAATGGATTAAATTCAGGTTTGCAGTTGTGATCTTATTGCTATTAAGAGAGTGAGTGAAGTAAATGTATGAGTAAATAACATCCTGTAAAGTTTGTAATAATACCAGGGACAAAATTATCCTTTCCTGATTTTAAAATATATCAAGTTATTCATCTTATGCAGTGATGCTTCACCTTAAAAGAAAAGGTGACAAAATTTGAAGAGGAAGTTTAGGATATTTTCCCAGTGGAGAAGAAAGCATTTAGCAGAATACAAAATACACCTGAAAACCCAACTCTTCACTGTTCAATGGAAAGCAAAGAAAGGAGCTGGCTAAGATTACTACCATAGGGAGAAAAAAAATAAGAAGGCACAGAATAAACAGAGCAAGGCACTCACTTTCTGGGGGAAAAACACCAAGAATTTCTCTAAGTAGTAGGATGAAGGAATCTCATATGTTATGCCTCTTGCTTAAATGTGGGGTTTTGCTTGAAATATGCAAAGGTATTCTGCTGTCTCTGTAAAACCACGAACATTGTCCTCTCTTCTCCCTATTAGCTCTCCTCTGCAGAGAATTGTCAAATTATGGGCTGCTGTGTTTGGCTGTAGAATTCTCTAAAAGATAAAAATGCTTGCATGCAGTGAACTTTAAAAATTGCTAATCTCAGACTTCCTTCTTCTCTGCTCTGTCTAGTACGAAACCTGTAGGAACTAAGGATCTTTGTCCTCTTCCTTATTCTATATTTTGGTGGAACATGCCAAGACACACACACTGCCAGCGTGTATCATAGTAGCTGTTTCTGTAGGAAATTAGGCAAATCCTTTCTGTATATCTTGTTTGAACAGCAAGACATCAACATCAAAGTAAAAAGAGAACATAAGTAGATCCTAGGTATGTTTTTGTAGCTAGTCTATCCAAGTGGTTTGGCAAACGTCTTTAGAGAAGAAAGCATACGTGGCATGTAGGCATGGTGTTTGAGAGACACTGCTTCTCCAACTGATTTTTAGACATTGTCTGATGCCAAGTATTTTGAAGTGAAGTATATAAAATGGAATTCGATGGGATTAGTAGAGCAGTTCCTGTAGTTCAGCCAGTGGAAAAAACTCTCACTGCCTGTTGTTTTATATGTAGTTCAGATTTTATTCTTGGATGTATGATTGACTATTTTTGCTGTCTACTGGCAGATGTCTTCGCCTAATTTCCTACATTTGCTAGATATATGACTAGGTGTAAATTCTCAACAGTTTAATTACAAAGTCTAAGTTACAAGAAAGACAAGTCAGAATGAAATAGTGCATTTCACATACGTGTTAGAAAACAAAACCAACATCTCATTTTACAGGCATCTAATATTTTTTCTGCAGGTTTGCCAACATTATTTCTGCATTTTTTTTTCTGTTTTCTGACTGAGATAGTCACTGAGGGTCATTAAGTTCAGACCTACAAAACTGAGATTTCCAAGTGCCATTAATGTGATTAAAAGAAGGAATCTTATTGTTTTCCCTCTGTTTTTTTTGCCAAATTGCTTTTTTAGCACAGTGTTACATGACAAACATAATACATATTTTGAACTTGACACCTACTAGTTTTCCTTGACACCCTTTAGTTCTTTTTTGGAAGACAGGATGAACAGATCTTCCCTGTTCATCTTTATTTAGTTTCTACTGGGTGAGCAACATTACCCTGCCTTAGCTGCTTAATGTTCCTTGAGTATAGATTAAAGTAGGCAAAAGGGGGAGTTATATGTCATGCAGTGGTGCTTTCTTAAAATAATGTGTGGGAAGAAGGGGATTAGCCTGGAGTTTTCCTTTCCCACTAATTGCCTTCTTCACCAGTTGACTGCAACTTGTTCCACACTCCGCAGTTTGTGTTCATGCTGCCATAGAAATGAGCCAGCAATATTTCAGTGTGAAAGGCCCTCTGTTGTGGTGAAGCTCTGTTATTTGTCCTGCCTTTTTGGAAGATAAAACCTCCTAACTAGCTTATTTTATTTTTATTCTGCAGCTGTGATAGCCTTAGCTGTCTTTCAAGGCCATTAATCAGCTCCCCAATCCAGAAGCAAGGCACAGATGTAGATAATTTTCTGTCCTGAACTCATAGATTTCCCAGCCTCAACAACCAAATTAAACCAGCCGTTCCAAATTAGAAATGCAGATAAGCCTTCATAAGTTTGTGTCTCTGATAATGGTCCTTTTATCTAGTCATGAGGGTGAAGCTCTGTTGTTCTTTTCTAGCTCTGCCTTTGTGTACCTCTGTCATCAGGTAACTTGCTGTTAACTTACTAGTTTTGTCATAGGCTAAACATGCTCTGGTAATGTCCAACAAGTGGTGTTGAACGAGATAATGGCTTTTCTGCCTCTGCTTATGGAGCTGCAGCTTCAGCAACTTGACAAAGAGTAGGGGAGAACACAGTCACAGTCTTATACTCGAGTTGAGACTTTTGATTTTTCCATATATTTCTTTAAATTAAAGTGTTTTTTAAGAAAGGAGAATTGGAATGTTGTAATTAGTCTTTTAGGTTCTTAGACAGTCTTTAATTAGTAAATGTAGGAAAAATGTGCAAATTTTAATAATGTTATTGTTCTCTTGACTTGTTTTAGGATGGATGGGAGTTCAACTCACACCACTGAGAACTTTCTTCTGGCTTTCCCCCAAATCATGGTGAGTACCATGGAGAAATTTGATTTGATCCTTCACTTTGTTTCAAATAGCTTTGCAAGGTATCTTGATGTCAGGTATCTTGTCCATTTTTTAAACAGAGGGCAGGACTTCAACTCTCAACTACAATTTTTGTTTCCCTGCTTTGCAATAGTATCTTTCAGAATAAAAAAATCTAACTGCTGAGTTCTATGGCTTCCCATTTTTTTATTATTGTTCTTTCAATTTTAAGGCAAGTTTTAAAAAAATGTCGGTAGCATTATGACACATTACTTTATACAGCTTGATAAATTCCTTCTTAAATGCCAGATTCCAAACTTTATCCTTCATTCTCACTTTATTCTCACCCTACCCATGTAATCAGTATATATCCAGGGAAGCATGAGGAATTTGAGATGGGAATGAAAGAATAAGTTACTCCTCCTTTAGGAAGTAATCTGTGCTTGTTGCCCTTGTTCCACCCACATTGCTGAAGGAAGTAGACTCTGAAAGTGTATTGGCCTTGAAGGAAAATTTTGAAGTGAGGAAAAAGAATTGTAATACTGAGGGGGCTGTAAGTTGTGAGCATACTTTAAACAAAGCAGACCAAATAAGGACTACTGATAGAAATTCTGGTTGTAGCCAGCAGAGCTAAATCTGATGTAAACATTAGGCAGCTGTCCAGAGCTAATTAAATTTCCCAAGACTGATGCCCAGTGAGAAGGGGTTAAAATCATCTTACTCAGAAATATAAAAGCTTTCAAATATATTTTACTAGAGATATAGTTTCTTTTGACTTTCTGATTTTTGTTGCAGTAACATCCCAAAAGCTCCATTTCTTTTTCTTTTAATTACTTCCCTGATACTATTTGTGGATAGGGGTTCTTTGTTGTCAAGCTCTAACAAGTACTGTAATCACATACTGCCAAGTCACCGTCTTTCCATGAACAAATTACTAAGTTTTTACATGGGTTCCATTACTAGATGGTCTAGCTGGGGGGTATAGGGCTGGATGACCCTGGACCCCTTCCGGCTCGGAGTGGCCTGCTAGACTGTGAGGGATCTAGGTGGTGTTACGCTCTGGGATGTGCTCTCGGTCTCTGTACGAGTGTTAGGTGGTGAGTTGGACTAGATGATCCTTGTGGGTCCCTTCCAACTCATAATATTCTGTGATTCTGTGATCTGTGCCCTGAGTTAATCACTCATTATACTCAGTGTTCTTGAGCACTGCTGACTGGTATCTCTGGATTTCACTGGACATTACCGAACACTGGCAGCATAACAGTGATTAGAATGTGCAAGCAGCAAAAGTTTTGCCAGCAACCAGGAGTGGTAAGACGTTCAGAGACTAACGCTAGCACCCTTGTTCCGCGGTGGTTAAATTCTGTAGTTTCTTATACTTAATGTCCCCAGGGAAGGAGGGCAATGTGAGGACAATGAGGCAGTGAATGTTCAATCTTCAAATGGTTTTGCCTCCTTTTCTGTCAAAAAAAGTGACAAAAGACACTAATTTCTGCAAGTGATTACAGTTTCATAATGGGATTGGTACCTCTGTTACTGAAGTCACAGCCAGAGTAGACTTGCAGTTCCCTTGTAGAATGTTATGCTAAGACTATGAGGGGAAATTTGGGAATGGAGCACAAAAGATGGTAGTAAAGTGTAATAAAGTCCAATTTTGCAAGTCTGAGGAAAATTCAAAATCCTCTTATGCTACAATGCTGTATAATGATGTCACTTGGGGCTGCCTCTTTGACTGATAACCATAGGCACTTATATTGGAAAAGACCTTAAGGTTATGAAGTCCAACCGTCAACCCAGCACTGCCAAGTTCACCACTAAACCATATCCCCAAGCACCATGACTACACATCTTTTTAATACCTCTACGAATGGGGACTCAACCACTGCCCAGGACAGCTGATTCCAATGCTTGACAAACCTTTCAGTGAAGAAATTTTTTTCAGTATCCCTTCTAAGCTGCACTGGCACAACTTGAGGCATATCTTTCTTTTTGTCCTATCACTTTTTACCTGAGCAAAGAGACTGATTCCCACCTCACTACAACCTCCTTTCATTCAGGTAGTAGTAGAGAACAGTAAGGTCTCTGCTGAGCCTCCTCTTCCCCAGGCTAAACACCCCCAGCTCTCTCAGCTACTCCCCATAAGACCTGTGCTCCAGACCCTTCACCAGTTCTGTTGCACTTCTCTGGACTTACTCTAGCACCTCAACATTTTTCTTGTAGTGAGGGCCCCAAAGCCATACACAGTATTTGAAGTGTGGCCTCACTGCCCTGGTCCTGCTGACCACATTATTTCTGATATAAGCCAGGATGCCACTGACCTTCTTGGCCACCTAGGCACATGCTGGCTGGCTTTCACCCAGCTGTCAGCCATCACTACCAGGTCCTTTTTCACTGGGGTGCTTTTTGCTCTTCCCCAAGCCTGTAGCACTGCATGGAGTTGTTGTGACCCAAGTGCAGGACCCACCACCTCTTTGCCTTTTTGAACCTCATACCTCAGCCCATTCATCCAGCCAGTCCAGATCCCTTTGGGGAGACTTCCTACTCTTAAACAGATCAAACCTGCCCAATGTGGTGTTGGCTGCAGAATGGCTGAGGGTGCACTCAATTCCTTCTATGTAGATCACTGATAAAGATATTAAACAAAGCAGTATATTCCAGGAGGCTTGAAAATGAGAAAATAAAAAAGGATGAGAAATGTTTTTGAAGTAGTTCTGTTAAGTAGTATTTCTTATATTCTGACAGATGGAAGGGGACCTTAATATCCCAAGGAAATGCTAGACAACAAATGACTGATTTAGCTCTGCATATTATCCCTACTCATTTCAGCATCTGAGCTGCAGCATAGGAGAAGGCAGAGAAAGTTCTTAAAAAATGCAACTGTAATCAGAGATAAAGAAAAAAGCAATAGTTAATAAAATGCTGTACTGAAATTCTTTTCTTTTCACTTTTCAAACACCCAAAATCCTTTGAAAGCATCTCTGTAGTCACTCCCTTCTCTGTGAACACCATATGTCTAATGGTTTTTTTACAAGCTGTATTTTGTGTTGTATTTTGGTGAACTAGACAGGAAGATTAAGACGCACAGGAAAAGAAAATCAAAACCTGTATTTATTAAAAAAATCAGGGCGCTCTTGTCTCCTGCTTTTGTGAGAACTAGAAGTAGCCTAAAGACTTTGAATTACTTAGGCTTCTTAAAGGCAATACATTATTCATATCTTCATCTATCTCTCTATCTTTCTCCTCCTAGGAGAAAGAGGGTTATATGTCTGTGTTGCAGCTGCTGCTACTGGCAGTTCAGTATGAGTCTGAGCAACTCATTGTGTGTTGGGGTTTAAACTTTCCTTAACTGTCTTTATAATAAAACCCTAGAGACATAAAAGAAAAATAAAAGTCTAAAGAAAAAGAAACAACCATTAGGTTCATCTAAGCTCCTTTCCACGGAGTCATACTAAGCACGGGGGAGGATCACTTGCAATCAGTTTTAAGTGCAGTGCATGAACATGAATAGCAGTACCTACACAGTTTTCAATCTCCTTGTATGAGATGTGACATCCTACCTAATTTCTCAGCTTCTATAGTTTGGATTCAGGAACAAAACACTATTTGCACCACGATGAGGTTAATGGTTATACGTGCCAGCGAAAGGGCACTTCTCTGGGGACATCGTATTACTTGTCCAGGTAGCTAACACACCTGAAGAGATGTGGAAAAGTGGTTTCTTGGGAAGTGGCACTAATGAGGTCCGGTTCTTAGTGGCTTGGAGTCCTGTGGTAGCATTCTTTGTGTCACAGTTAATAAAAATATGAGTGCAGACAGAAAGTTTTCTCATATTGGGACACTCAGCAATTCTATAGGCTCTGTAAACTCCCTGAGGCTTAGTATGAATTGAGGTCACACTGTAATGTACTCAGTGCAGGCAAAGGATGGCCTTTCATCCTTACCTAACTACCTGTTTCCAGTAATTTTGTAGAAAATTTGATGTCCAGAATGTTGAGACCTACTTCAAAGACCTTTACTCTGTGTTCAGTGTTGTAGAAATTGGCTTAAAAGTTACTTGGTTGGATGAGAGAGACAGATAAAAACACACACATACTCACATGCAGTAACTGAGTTTGATCAAACTAGGCTGGAAGCAAACACGTGAATCAGCTTTGTGTGTGTGTGTGCGTGTGTGAGCATGTACTTAGAATTTTGTGAGCTCTTAAATTATGAAACATAATTTTCTAAGCTAAATTAGAGTTATTCTGTTTTGAAAAGTTATTCTACAATGAATTTCTTGGAATACCTGCGTTTTTATACTCCAATAGTTATCAAAGCAATGTGAAAATATTAAAGCCTTCAGTAATAATAAAGATTATGCAGCCTGAATAGGTAATTCCTGCCAGAAAACCTCAGAAACTCAAGGCTGCACTTGCACTAATACAAGATTGAATACTTAACTGTTCTTACTGCAGACTGTGGTGTACATGCCTTGACACAGTTACACGCAGATAAAAATTAGACTAAATTCCAAGTAGTCATCCAGTACTTGTATTTCCTCTTATAAATTCTTTCCTTGATTTAATGGGTAGGAATATTTCTTCTTCCATCCTGCCATTACCCTTCCCCCTAAATCTTTTAAAATACTTCCTGATGTTTTGCAAATTGCAGGTAGTTTGCACATCACAAGCTGAGAGCCTCTGGTTTATGGGCCATAGACTATTGACCCCAGTTTGTGCTGGCTTGTCTAGGATTGACAGGAATAATGTTGAAAATTCCCTTTGCCAAAGATGGCTTCCAGCTTGCTGTGCTGCAAGAGGGTTTCCTGGTATGTTAAGTGCCTAATTGAAAATGAGAAGGAAAAAGGACTATGTGGTTAACACATTAGTGTTAAAATCACTCTTAATAGGCTTATATGTATATAGAAACATTAAAGAAACCATCAGTTCTAAAGAATTGTTTTTTAACAATTAAAGAAGAAAGTGATATGCAGTAATCTCAAATTAGTTGATATCCCAAGTCACTCCTATAAAGATGCACTAAGAAAAGTACTTTCAAGTGTCATCATATGCATAGACATTCTCAGTTTTACTGTATTTTTGTGAAGACTATTTGGAGTTTTGTCTTACTATTTAAAAAAAACCCAAAACAACAAAAAATCAACAAAAATCAACCCTACTTTTATTCCTCTGGTTATTTTCCTTTTAATTTTAGATATTGTCAGGAATCAGAAATTAGAAACAAATCTTGCTTTCAGCTTAAATCCAGCACAGAGCAGAAGAGGTGTTTAAAATACTTTAGATGTCTCCTGACAAATGACTAGCCTAAAGAGACTGCTAGTGCCTTAGGCAGCCAGGTACAACCTTGATTATCCATTTTGAGAAGATTGGTAGACAAGAAATTTGCCAGATCATTGTTCAGTGTAGCTCCTTCATGGGCTCCTGTGCCAGTTAGGACTGAACCCTGAATACTTTGGCTGTTGATGCTGCAAAAAATAAATGGGATTTTAAGAGTGTACAAATCACAAAGGCAATTATCTCAAGTCCATTTTAAAAGCCACAAAATCCTTAAAAGCCACACATCCTTGGGTGAAAATCTAAAGGGAAAGGATATTCATGTTAAGAGGCATCCAGTCAAATCTGCTGAGACAAGGCTCATTTTGCAGTCAAACAAAAACCTTTATGCCTTTTTGTACCTGTCTGTTTCAGTGTACCTTATGCTAGCTCTGTTTGCATAATCTTATCTGAAAAGTATATCCTGCCTTTCAGGATACAGTATACGTAGTACCAGAGGAGATTGATTAATGCTCCCTGCTAATCTAGCTATTTCTGTTAACACAGGGTAAGGTAATAGGCTTTCTGAAAGAGCAATTGTTGCTCCATGCCAGCAACCTCTTAGTTTCATTCTAAGGATGACAAACCCCAAACAACTTGAGAGATGCTTTTCCAGAGCTTTCTCTTATCATATTTGTTATTTCTGCTGCTACAGATTCAGATATGATAAAGAAAAGCAGGCCTTGTGCTGGAAATATTCGTGCCACATAAGGGGGAAACCTCTATAATGTGAGGTACCATAAACCACTTGAAAAACAAGCTCCAGTTCAGGTCACGCTGTTATTGAGGGTTGGGGAGCTATTTAAGTTGGGTTAAATTGCAGCCAGGGATGAGTTGGCTTGTGCAGGTAGTGGGTCTCACTGGAACTCATAAATCTCTCCACCAGCTTGGAGGATCACAGGCAGCAGCAGCCAGCACCCTATTTGAGTGGTGGATTTATTGCTTCCAGTGCCAGTCTTGCACTGGGAGATTTCTCATAAGCAAGATTCGCAGCCTTGCCCTCTGTATCTGCCCTGCCTTCCCACACACTTTGTTTCGTCTGGATGCTCTGTAGGTCCCTTCTGTAAAGGGGAATAGGAACTGGAATAAGATTATTCCCCACCAGAGAGGCAGTGGTGCCATTTAGGAGTTGGACTCAATGATCCTTGTGGGTCCCTTCCAACTCAGAATATTCTATGATTCTGTGATTATTGTGAGCCACAGAAGCACCAGGTGGGAATTGTCCTGTAATCTCCTTCTGTGTCTGTGTAGCAGTGTCATGCTGACCATAGTTCTCTGCATACAGCTCTCCATTTCTCTAGAGACCATCAATGTGTTCATGTGACTCAGGTACAGCTGTCTGTAGGTAAAGTATCTTGTTCTGAAGAGAGGTTTTGTCTGCTGTCAGATCAAATGATGTTGATGGCTGTGATCAGGAAGCCCTCTGAGAGACAAATGAAATTTTCTTCCGTGTACTACAAGACTGTATTATAGTTAAGAGTGTCAAGTGCTTCTACACAGCAGTGTCCAAGATAGCACAGGCTTCTTCTTAAGCTGTGAAAAGAATAACTCTGTGGAAAGTGCTGGAATATGTCAACTTTCTAATAGTCACCATTGTGCATTGTAATCGGAAATGTGGAAAGCCTAGATTTTCTTCCTTCTGTTCCCAACTGCACTTTCTTGTTTTGAGGTAACAATTTTTGTGAATCCCTGGAACAAAGAACAGGTATCACATTCACATAGATTCACTTACATTTATTAAACAAAATTTGACAAAATTTCACTTGCAGAGTCCAGTTCTCTCCTAAGACAGTGACTATTTAGGTGTGTGCTCTGATATTCAGGCTGAAGATACATGACGGACTGAACCCCAGGTGCAGCAAGAG
>WEKX01027863.1:0-80367 GCA_013390025.1 Pitta sordida
CCTCCTTATCCAGTAGAGATTGGAGTTCTCTTCAGAAGAATTCCAGAAAATCAGATGGAGTTTAAGCCAGTAGACTGATTACACAGCAACCAAGTCATGAGGGTAAAGCACTCTATAACAATCCTCAAGAATCCATTATATCCCTGCTGAAACATGATCTACCACTGATTAAGGGGAATTAAAAGTGGGGGAAGACCTTTTTGAGTTGTAATGCACTGAGCAAAACGGATCGATAAATGTAGCAGGGCAATCTGAAAATCAGCTTGTCTTTGCAAATATTTTACTTCAGCTTCACTGGGACAAACTGCACCTGGACTCTTCCCATCAGCTTCATGGGAACCAGATCAATTTTATGAGTTTGAAGGGAGGGTGGGGAGGTTCGCACTGTTAATGGAAAAATACTGACAACTGTATCAAATGCTGCTGTTAATTCGAAACACTAGTGAAGTCTTTCGAAGCAATGTTTCACCTTAATTGCCTTAGGGAATAATTTAGCTGTAATTGGAGAGTAGCTTAAAGTTATGTGCACTTCTGAAACTCAAGAACGAAAAGGAATGTGGTAAGGAAGAAATGCCAATCTATTCAGTCTATAGGGAGACCATTAACTTGGCAAAAGCATAGGCGAAAGTTCAGGGATTGAGCAAACTGGCAGCATGGAGTCAGAGAGTAGGGGAATGGAGAAGAGGGCAGTGAACTAGCCTGATCTTCAGAGACAGGGTTTACACTGAAATCTATGTTGTGCACAAAGAAGGCTGGTGAAGTACAGCAGAAGCATTTATCACAGAAGACAAAAAAGACAGATGAATAGGAGTAAGTTCAATGAATTGTGAGAGCTCACAAAAGACATGCAAGGTTGGATGAGGATACTGATGGAAAGTGATACTAAGTCATGTGTGCTGTTCTTGCAAGGTATAATCAGTCCACCAGAATGTCAACTTTTGCTGCCTGGGAGCTAGTTCCCTTGCTGAAGTTTTCATTTTGTTTTGTACCCAAACTGGAAATCATGCAGGGAGCCTGTTTCCCAGGGAGTTCAGTGCTTCCTAGCAGTACAAATATTTCTGACTTGGAGTATCCAAACACATTAGATTCTTCTTTATCCTAGCTGCAAAGAGAAAAAAAGATAGTTCTAAGCAGTATTGTACAATTGCTTGAAGTTGTCAGTTAGGCTTAACCTGTTTGATAGTGGTGGTAACACATTCAAGGAGGAGTTAGTGCAAGGGCATATTTGTTTGTTCAGAATATGTGAAGGAATCTGAGAATGACAGAATTTAATTTCTGATGAGGCATTCAGCTGTCTGGATGCTTCTCCTACATTTTTTCCCCCTTAACTACTGATGCTGGTCACTCTTAATGAGCAAGACATCAATAAACAACAAAACACTGAGAAAAGCACTGCACTTCGCAAATACACATGCAATCCTTAACCTAAAAATTTAGTGGTAAAGGAATAAAGTTTGTGGTGTAATGACAGATGTATTTAATTACACAATGTCTTTTAAAAGTGGTGTTTTTCACAAGCTCAGAAAGAGAATCAACAGCAATACTACATGAAATAGATAGAGGAATAAGAATTTATAAGTAATTCTAAAGACTACACCAGAGAGTAGTTGGATGTCACAGGTTTCTTAATCTTCTGAAAAGAGACATTAGTGTACAACAGTGTCCTGCTGGGATTATTTGTCATTCAACCCTCTGCAAGAATTAAAGATTGCTTATGGGAACTTGTTATCAAAGAAATGTCCTCTCATTTCTACTTTTCTCATGTTCTCTTAGTGGTAAGTGCTACTTTTCTGAGAACAGCTACTCTTAAGTGAATAAGATTTTACACGATTATGTGATTTTTTAAAAATCTAAAATGAGATAATACATTGAAGAATGACTCATTATTCTAGACTCTCCTGTTCTAAAAGCCATTGGCATAGAAAACATGGTGCTGCACTCTGCTGGCTACAGCCTCAGTGGGGACCAGCCCAGCACTGGGGGCACAAACCTCACGTCACAAGCTGAAATCTGTTCAGACATTTCTGTCAGGGCTGTGCAGACTCTTTGAAGTGCCGAGATGTGTAAGTCAGCGCATCTTTCTAATTCACAGATCAAATTGAATGAACTAACTGGTACATAACTAAGGCATCCTTTCTTCTCCATTTTCAAATGGCAACTAGAGGATTAGGGTGAACTTGTACTGAAAGCACTTGACTTCGTACACACACACACACACAAAGATGAAATTATGGGCAGGATTCTCATTCTCTGTTACCCTGACAACTTCCATAAACTATCTTCTTTTTTCTTCAAGGACAAAGCCAACAAAAAGTTACATGGGCCTAAATTGCACAAATTAATTCCAAAGATAGAGCACAAACTGGGAAATCATGCAGTAAAATGAGATAAATTTCAGGTTTAGCTTTAAATTTCTACATCTCCTGACAACATTTTACGATCTGAAGTAATTTCCCAATTGGAAAAGGTCAGATCCTTAGTCAGGTCCAAGCTAGGAATCTTCCAGATTTGACAGCTGCACATGGGGCCAGCAGTGTGTGTCAGAAAGCAGTCTGAGCTATTGACATTTTTTAATTCTTCCAACAGTCACAGATTCACAGATTTATGAGTTGGAAGGGACCCACAAGGATCATCTAGTCCAACTCACCATCTAACACCCATACAGAGACCGAGAGCACATCCCAGAATGGTAAACACAAACCTAGATCACTCACAGTCTAACAGGCCACTTCGAGCCAAAAGGGACCCACAGGATAATCCAGTCCTACACCCCCTAGCTAGATCATGTCACTAAGCTCCTCATCGAGTCTTCTCTTAAACACCTCCAGGCCTGTAGAGTCGTTTAACTTCAGGTAAGTGGCAATTTGTTCTGCATCTGGTGTTTGACCAAGAGGTGAGAATCTGGCAATTTTGTTCCATCATGTGCTATTTTTTCATCTTCTTTGGCAGTCTAGGAGAAACCCCATAGCAAAAAGAGATTATGGTGGTATCTTAAGTCTAATTAACTCTGAAAATCTTACTATTAGCATCAACCCAGGAGATATGCTGCAATTTGATTTAAAAAATGAAGTACATAGTGTTTTTTCCTTTCTCAGCCTTTTCATCAGATCTCTAATTTATTAAAATAAATTAAATTTTTTTGTAAATTTGGCCTCCTACTGAGTATGAACCATTCCTTAGTCACCTAGGAATGGGAAGTGATTTCTGATGACCATGCCAGCATGCGTCTTCCAATGGTACAGGCCTTGTGCAATGAGGACATCTTCCAAGGAGTAGGAATGAATCAGTCACCCAGAGCCACGGTTATTGGTTCTGTTTTTCTCTTATAGGGTTTTGTTGTTGTTGTTGTTGTTTTTAGTGGAATATTTAGGGGGAAAAAAAAAGTAGTCCTGGTCTCGGACTTGCCTTGGAAGTTCCTGGCAGTGGTCAGAGTTGCTGTGGTAACTTTGCGCTGTCAGTGCATGGACTGGCAACCTCCTTGGCAGCACATTTCTTGATCTAACTTACAGTAGATGACTCCAATCAAAATCCTAACAGGATGCACTTGCAGTCAGTTAGCACCTCAAGAAAAACTCAGGTGTACTATGTACCTACCATTACATCACAGTCAGCAAATAAATACAGAAAAATGTAAACAAGCCTTAGAGAGGGGAGTACCACCCACTTTACAAAAGCAAGCATTGTCTTATAATGTGGCATCTTCCATGGCATGATGTGGTTCAACCCCGTTACTGTGAAATCATTATGCTGCCCTGCACCATTGAGGTCTGGGCAATGCAGAGTGCCTAACAGCTGCTAGGAACAAAAAGAGAATTGACCACATTTCCAGAAGCTGAAGCAAAAAAATCTCCTGTTGAAAACGCAGGGACTCATATGACCTAATTCAGACAGGAATCACTTCATTCTTTGAGAGAGAATTGCAAATTATGATGATTTCCAAACAGGAGGAATCGTTTGGGACAGAACTTCCCAAATCCTCACTGTTTTGGAAACCAGCAGTAGCGATGGCAGCAGTAGCAAGAGATTCAACTCTCTAGTCCTTGCTGTTTGCAAGCACTAGAGGATAAATCCTTTTTTTTTTCTGTCCATTTACATCCCACATACTTAGAGGCAACTTGTGTCTGTCAGTTTGCAAACCTTTAGGGAGAATTCTAGTTCCATTATTTCCTAGAGATCACTGCAAGATAAGCTACACAAGTACAGGTCCCAAGGAGAAATAATTGTAGCTGCACAGAAAAGACCATATTTCAGAATTATTTCATTACTTTTAGTGAGAGAGGGGCACTTGTAGGTTTCTTATTTTCACTGTCAGTCAATTAGATACCAAAATAGAGTAAGTTTTTAAGTAGAATCTCTACATCTCTTCCACTAAGGAGAGAAACAGAGTGCTGAAATGTCAGATAAATGTAAGGATGTAGCATTTATAACATAGTAATTGCTGTCCTCCCGGTTGTGGGTCCCTTCCAACTCATAGTATTCTGTGATTCTGTGAAGCTACAATGAATAATTCCAATGAGGGAAATGTATGCCAAGTGATGTTGGGAAAGAGCATCTATGGGATTCTCAGGACAGTTTGACATTGCTTGGACACAGTTTGAACTGAGCAGCAGATGAACCAGTGTCAGAGGGCACTATATATATCATACAGGAAGAGTAAGCACGATCGAGAAATAGCAGCCTGCAGTCAACATAGATTAGAAAGGAAATCATGACTGTTTGGTATTTGAGACATTTAAATAAATGAGAATAACATTTCTAAGCAATAGAGAGATAGAGGAATGAAAAGCATGAGGAAATGGCATACTGTGATTTAAAAATAGCCTAGCACAAGCCAAGACAGCCATGCTGAGTGTGGAGGGAGCTGTACAGATCACTACTGCCTCACATGACCTGGAATATGTGCCCAAGCTCACAAGTTTATCTTTCATCCCAAATCTGTGCCTGGCTAAGGATCCTGGGGAACTTTAATGAAGCATTGCCAATGAGGACAGAGAGCGAAGTTATGTAGTTATAGAGGGGTCAAGACACATGTAACTTTAGGCTTTCTGGGCTGGAAGAGAAAGAGGGTGCAATTTCAAAGGAATCACTAGTGTGGAAAGAATATGTGGAAATTCCTTGTTCACAACTGGAGCTATGCAAAACTTGGCCCTTGTCCTTTTCAGAGTTTTGCTGTTTTCTCTTTTATGTCAGCTCATGCAGGCTTGCACCCTCTGGCTTTCCTTTTGTGTTCTCAAAATTGAATAAACCTTGGAAGTAGTGAGATTCATCTGGTCTCACAACATAACCATGCAAAATCCTCTGGCTGGAGTGGTTTTGATGTGAAATCATAAATCAGTCCAGGTTCACACAAAGGGTTTCTGAACTGCAGCAAGGTTTAGACAAAAATGAATTTCGTTTTCTAGTATTTTTATTTAAGTTTTCCTCTGCATTTCATACCTTCTACATTTTTTTTCATTAACAAACATCTGGAAATTGCATTATCTTCTGTGTCGCTCCCCCTCTCTTGGTATATCATTAACTTTTTTTCTCCTTCCTTTTCTGTTCCATACACAAATGCACTTGAAAAAAAGCCTCAATTAAAGTTATGTTAGAAGGACTAGATTACCTTTAGGACTCAGAAAAGAATATATTCACAGGTCACACCAAGTAAGGAGCTTGAGTACTCCTCTCTGTGAAGTGTAGTTTTGGTATCTTTGAACTATCAACAGATCTTATAATGAAAAAAAATATTTATATTCCAGTTTAGCATGAAGGTTGTAAGGAATAAATATATTCCTTTAGGTAGACCATTCTCCTGTCATTAGTTTTACTTGTGTTTTCTTTTTGCCGTAATTCCTTCAAACTCAAAGATGCTTGTATTATATATAAGCATATACATATATATATTATATATATCTCATATATATAATATATATGTGCTTCCATTACACATCCAAAAAGCCAACAGGAATAAAGTTGTATATTTAATCTAGCTATATTTTAAAAAAGCTTTTAGCATGGACCTTCAAAGAACATTTACAGAGTTTAAGATCCCTGTAAGCAAACACAGCATCAGCAATCCTGTTCCAGTGGGTTTAGAAGTGATGTGATAGTGAAGTGTATGAGGAGAGAGGGGAGTGAAAATTGGTGAGGAAAAGGCTGACACTGAGCCATCAGTGGCTCAGTGCTGGGCCCAGTTTTTTTGTTGACTTTCCAAAAGCTGAGTCATATAAACAAAATGTTTTTGTTGATTTTCTGTTTCAACACCTGTTACAGATTTTATAGAAATAAGTAACATACAAAATATCTACAGCTGTAAAAACATATTTTTAATGCAAAATTTCAGTGAACCAAGGTCTCTTCAGACAATCCACTACATTTTACAGCCTTTAAGAATATGTAGTTTTTATTACTCTGATATATAAGACTGGTGCTGAGATACAAGGAGGAAGAGTTGATTCCCGTGAAGAACAGCCCAGAGCTGAAAATCCTAAAGATAGTGAGGAGACACAGACAGAGCCAGCAGGAACACCTAAAAATATTTTAGTTTCATTGTACCTGGTACCATATGATGTTTACATTTCAGAGTGAAGCCCACACAAATAGATATGTTGAAGTTAAAGGAACTGGGAGCCAAGTAGAGATGCGAAAAATCTTAGTCAACCCAACAAACCCAAGTCTCCCTAAACCAGCAGTGCAGTCTTGAGGTGCTGAATGTCTGGCCATTGGAAGAAGGAGAGGAGGCTAATTTGGGAAATGTCTTTGTGTGGGAGGAGTCTTCCTGAGTCCCCCATGCAGCAGTCATCTACTGAGCAGTTAAACCCAATGAAGAAGAGGAGAGGGGTAGTGGGCAAAGAGAGCTGCTAGCAGGAGCAGAGGTTTAAAGAGCAGCTCAGCTTTTCCAAGACAACCAGTATCTCCAGCTTCTGCCTGTCTGCTTATGCATAGATGAGTGAAATTGCCTCAGCATTTGTACCCTCCATGCCCTGGAAACACAGGAGCTGAGGGGCTTGGGAGTCTGGTCATGGGTAGCTGCCTTTCCCAGAAAAGTTAGGCTCCAATTCTCATCCCTGTGTTTGCAGTCAAAAGACTGTCAGTAGTATTGACCTCAAAACTATTTGCTCTTTCCTATCTCCACAAATAGCCTTTTTTTTTTTCTTTAATTTGTTGCTTGAAAGCAGAATGAAGGCTCCCAGATAGGACATTTAAAGCCGGGCTTACATGGACACTCTCATCTGTGACATCCAACCCTTTGGCTGAGACAGAAGGCCTGACAGAAGAGTATTTACACCTGATATGTAGCGTGAAGACAAGCTGTTACACGACAGAGGGACAAACAAACAGTTCTGTCAGAAACAGCAAGGATCCACCAGTGACATTTTAGTGACCATCAAGGGATTTCCAAGCTTGTCCTGTCATCACTGATTGGCAGTTCAGACCTATCGTGAACCAGTAAAGGCGTAAAGTTCTGACCACACTCCCCACACTGCTTCACACTGTGTACTACAGGTGTAAGGATTTGGTCCCCATTTTGGCCCTGTCTGCAAGGAACAGGAGCCCAGCCAAGGACCTAAATGCAGTGATCTTGTAGCACACTTAAGCCAGCTCATACCTCTAGACCACCCAAGATTTGATCTACCTATCACCAAAATAGATATAAAGGTTTCAGGAAACCACTGCAAATGTTGGAACTCTTTCTATAAAACCTCGATCTTCTCTGAGTAGCCAACCAATCTCTCAAATCAAGGGGCAATGGTAAACTGTCCCCTCCCCTCCCCCAGGGCACAGTTGGGGAACACTGGTTTCTTTGTTCACACCTACACACATATTTTTCTGTTTTTAATTTACTACATATAAAAAATTATTCTGCCTTGAGTGCTAGAAGATGACATCTTACTGAGGTGATAATTTTCAGGACACAAGCAGGTGTGTTTTGGAAGAAGTACGTACTACAAACCTCACTTCTAAGAAACCCTTTCCACATCTATATCTGCAGTTGCCATATATATGGATTCTGTAATTTTTTAAGAAGTATATTTTATCATGTTCAAGCAGTTTTCTCCTTCTCTTTTCCTATTTGAAAGAATAGGAGCAGGAATGTGTCTGGCAGAGAAGGATGATACTTTAACAGAAGAACCAGATGATGTTTTGAAGCTTTGTGGCTTAGCAGAGATTTTTCATTTTATAAGAAGATGCTATTTTTGTATTACTGGGCATGCTTATATTCCTGGTTGTTGGGCAGGGCAGTTCAAATTCTCTTTGGTTCTGTACTACTTGAACCTTAACTACTAGTTTTGAAAGATTGTTGAGTCCTGTAATTTTTTCCTCTGCCATTTTTTGCATTCACTATTATTTCTTAGCCATTGTTCATTAAACGTGAGGCACGATCTTCCTCCATACTTCATACAATACAAGGACAACAATCAGGAAAATATCTTCATTTTTGCAGTAGACTGTGTTAAAGCCTTTTCAAGTCTGGTTTGGTGAAGGAGTAAAGGAAGTTGTTTGGGATCAGACAAGCCCTACAACCAACCTAATATCTGTGTGCAGCAATGCAATCAAATCTGGAAGAAATGGCTCAGAAATGCTAGTACAGAGATACCATTCATTGTTTAATTCATCCTACTTCCCCAGCAACTTCCAGCTCCTGAGTATCATGGTTTGTGCTAACTGCTTCACGCCTTCTTGTCTCCTTAAAAAAAGTAAGCCACTGACGGCCGAACTTTACTACATTGTATTGTAACTACAACAGAAGCATTTGGAAGCCTTTTTCCTACTGTAGTTCTGGTTTTGTTTTTGATGTGTTGTGGGTTTTCTTTTTCAGGGACTGAAAGGAAAGTTTGCTCGAAGTTTGGGAGTGAAAATGGACTCTTTGTGTTGCTAAAGTATTTTGAACCCTTTTGTTTACTTATTCACTGGAGGAAGACCCAAGACTATACCTACAATAAAGGCATTTATAACACATCAGGCTGCCCAGGGAGAGCCCTGCGCTTTTCTCTTTGTAATTCAAAACAGCATTTGCATCCTTGCTGGAAGTAGAGCCCTCCTTAACTTTCCCTCACTCTAGGGAAAGGAAGTGCTGAAGGATGGAACAGTTAAGCATACATGAACCCAAGCATCTCCTGTGAGGGGAAATTTCACAGGAGAAAGGCATCTGTTGTGCTGAAATAGCTGCCCTCCAGAGCAGTTGATATTTGAAGCCCAGGCTGTCAGTCCTTTAAGGCTGAGATCTTGTTTTTACTCTGAAGGAGCTAACACTGTCCTATAACCCAGTTAGCAATGATTTGTGTGGGCTTTCCTATATATTAAAAGCTACATGTAAAGATGTCTGCAAAACTCTTCATATGCAAAGTAATTTTATTATATGCACAAAATCCTTTTACAGCAGGTCAGATTTGTTCCAGTTGTTTGCTTGTGCAGCTTTGCCCTCCCTAATGCCTTAATATGTGAATGGAAAGAGAAATATATCTATATTTTTATTTATCTTAGACTCAGATCTGGATGAGACTTCAAGCAATTAACAGCAGTATTGCTTCATTAGCCCAAATGTACCTGGATCAGGGGCACATAACATCAGAGAAAAACATCACCTGCAAGTCAGTATGAAAACCAGAGCTCTCTGAGCATGTCCTACCTGTATTTACGCGTTGATGGTTCAGTCCACCACTAACAGTGTGTTTCATCAAGCATTTCCCACTGACTGGGGCATTGCAAGATGGTAACTCTCACTTACTCAAGAGACATCAAATCACCCACATTTCCTCTACCATTATTCATCAAATTTATGTTAAGATTAATGCAACTTATTGTGAATTAGAAAAATCTATTCCCTCCACCAAACTGAACTGGTAGAGAGTCTGAAGGGTTGCCACACCTTCCCCAGAGCTGACAGCTGTCTATGTCCTCCTCTAACCTGCGTTATCAGATTTGACTTACTCTATCGATCATCTCAGCGGCAAAAGTTATTATAGTCTGAATGAAATTATGCATTTCTTCTTTAAGCTCTAATGCAACATTTCCTTCAATGACTGATTCAATTTGCCACTCCATTTCTCAGAATAGCTTAATCACAAACTACATGAAGAAGCAATTGTCTTTTGTTGAGGCTCAGTTGTACTGATGTAATTATGCCTATGCTACCCTTTGCCGTCTCAGGAGAAGATCATGAAAAAGAATTCATGCTTCTTGTTTTCAACCTCTTATAATTTCAAGTGTGATAGTCAACCTTCCTTTTATCTTCTAAAGCAAATCGCTTATATGCGTTTTATATTCTACTATGATGGCATTAACTATGAACTTATTTTTTATTCATTGCCATTTCACTATAAAATCTAGCCTCTTTTACTGCTCGTTTGTTTGAGGTTTTTTCAATTTAAATAACCAAGATCCAATTAATATATCTTTTAACAATGAAAGTTCAGAGGTTTTTTTGGTTTTTAAGTTAATAATGTCAGTAGAGACTAAGATCCCATGGAAAGGCACTTGGATGAGAGTCAAGAAATCTATACTTGGGTTATCATCTCCTATTGGCTGCTTGGGAAGCTTTCCACAAGCCACCATGTCTCTTTGTGCTTGATTCTTATTCCCTGTTGAAGAGAAACTGAGGTACAGTTGTGGTTTCCTTCATTTTCTCTACGTGTGAGGAAAGACAAACCTTTTTTGTGATTTTATAATGCAAATGAGATAAATGTGATAGTCCAGTGTAAGAAGGGTCACTTTCTTCTCTTGGGGAAAACACTGTAGAATTGGTTATAATGTACACATTGTACATGTGTAATTAACAGGACCAGAGCAAGCATTCCCGGAAAAACATTTTTCATGACAGTAGTTCACAAGTCTCTCAAATCTTAAATCAGACAGTTACAAACTACCTCAAAATAATTTATATCTGGTCTTTCATGTCCTGAGCCTCATTGTGAATCTCAGAAAAGCTATATGTAGTATGAGCTATGAGCTGAGAAACAGTAGAAGGTGCAGGTGAGGCCAGAGGAGTTTGGACCCCAGGGTGCAGGTCTGGCAGCTTACAAAATAAGGGTGCACCTCAGAACCAGCACTCCAGGGAAGCACACCTGGGAGCAGCTCCACTGGTGGCTGGTAAATGTGGGGATTTGGGTTACCTTCCCATCCTTGTTTGCCAGAGTGAAGCATTGGCTCTCTGCTTTGGCTCAGTTCATTGCACTGAACCAAAGGGGGGTCTTTTTACCCTAGGATAGTCAGCTAATAGCAGCCACAAAAAGGCCTTGGAAACCACTGTTTTCTACCTGTCACAGCAGGTTCTTCTCAGGACAACGCATGGGTTGGGCTGGAGTTACTGGGAAGCTTCCAAGCTTCACACATGTTTCTGCACTGCAGCTCTGTCCCCAAAACCTGATGCTCTGCCAAAGCCAGGGTGAGGCCGAGTGCTTCCCATCCCCAGATTATCTTCTATACCTGGAGGATGAGGGCTGACTCTGTAGGTCACTGCTCTTTCAAGTTTTGGGAAGCCTCACTACACTGAGCAACCCCCTCTTGCCCAAATCCCAGCTGGTGACCTGTAAGTGAGAGGTGCTGCAGGGGGGAGGTAGGAAGCCGTTTGCTGTCACTTTGGAAATGACATCTGCTCTGACCAGATTAATGTCTACAATCTGGGAAAACATGGTTTCAGTTTTCTCTTTTGTAACAGCAATCCATGTTGTCAATTTAGATTATAGACCTGAATGGCCAGATTATGCTTTCAAATGCTTACTTCTGCAAGATTGTGTTGAACAGGTCAGGTGTCGCATTTTCTATTGTTCTTTCCATAGCTCTTCTGGCTGATTTTTCACACCCTGCTAAGAATGCATATGTCTTGAACCAGACTAGAGCAGAAAGTAGCAACAGAAGCAGCAGAAGCAACAGAAATAGCTCTACTGAACTTTTCCATTTGGTCACTGGATTTAGATATCTTGAACTTCAGGGAATTTTGAGTTTGGATTTTAAGCAACTTGGGATCTGAAGCACACCAAACTATTGGGAGATGGTATGATGAGCCCAGCAGAGAAGCATGCAGTCACAATGAGCTGAGGAACCCGGACTTGCGATTTCCAACAGGCCCAGCTCCAATCTTTTATAGTAGTCTAATGAATTCAGCTGCGAACAATACCTGCTCTGTCCTGCATAATTTCATAGAGCATTGCACTGTTCCAAGGCTCATTTGAGCTCACAGTAAATTAATATTTTACCTGTTGGAATGATTTTTTGCTCTAGCTAGTTTAAAGGCATGTTATGGCAATGAGTGGGTGGGGTGTATTTTATTTAGCTGTGATGAAAATATTACTGTTCTTGATCTGAACAACTGAAGCAATAGGAAACAAAGAGAGAGAAAACCACCAAACGTGGCAGGGAGGCAGGAAGATGAGGAGGAAGAAGGAGCATTTTCTTGATGAAGGTACTCCAAGAGAGAAGCACTTGTGAAAAGACAATACACAGATTAAAGAGCATGAATGCCTAAGCAGGATGACCCTATACAGCTGCCATGTGGCTTAATGAATAATCATGTCATAAAGGTTATGTCGGAAATTAATTGAGCAATGGCTGCTGCCCAGTACTTCCTTTACTGGGTTCTAGAGTGGCATATAACTGGGCTTATTGAGTTGGAAAGTGTTAGGACCCTCTGAACAAAAGTAGATTTAGCCCATTGGCAGGCAACACTGCCAGAAAATTTCAGATTCCCAGGTGGCCTATTTTTAAATTTTCCAAAATAAGTTGCTAGGTTGCTATGCTCAAAGGTTTTCTTATAGCCTGTGGTATTTAGCAGGGAGTATGTCAGATTCACTGTGAATAAACTGTTTCAGAGTTTTACTGTCCACTATGTAATTTTAAATCTCTTACCTTTCATCTCACAGCTGGAAAATGTTTCCAGTGAATGCCAAGAGCTTAGTGAGAGGAGGGCACAGCTGGTTCCACTGCAAGATGTGAAGTAGAGTGGTGAACTAAAAAATGAAGAAACAAAACCAGTGAGTTAAACATTAACCAATTCCTGCTTATAAAACACTTCTCATTTCTAAGGATGATGCTCCAGTGCTTTGGTGACAAATATCAACGTGAAATGCCCTGGCTGGAAGAGAGGGATAGGAGATGTGTTGGCATCTGAGACAGCTCTCATCAACGGCTAATCATGACAAGTCGCACTTTCAGCTCACTGTGTGTAATCACCCACTGGTGATTCAACTGTGTAATCACACCACTGCCATGGCTAGGGGCAAAGGGGAGAGTGGGACATGCAGACAGGGCACCTGGTTGTACATCTGCTTCACAAGGAGGTTTGTGTGCCTTCAGCTTGGGAATCTTGGCTCTGTTGCATCTCTTGTGTAAGAGATGCTTCACTTGGAGCAAGCACAGAGTCCTCCCACTCCCCCATATGTTCGGTTGCTAATTGCAAACATGAAGGACCGACATTTTGATGCCTGCTTTTTCAACTTTCTCAAGTTCTTACTCTCAGGCTGCTTGTTTCCAAGCTGAACTGCCTTCTTTTCAGGGGTGTTTCCATGTGAGAAGTTTGGACTATTCCATTAGCAACTTTGGTTAATTTAAATGCTATGGCCATCCACGTTGTGGAGTCTTCAGCTATTTTACTTGAGTAATTATGCCCACAATCCTTTTTGAGTGAGCAAGAAGTAAAGAACATACAATATGCTAACACTTGGCTGTCTGTGGCTAGAAGCATGTTATTAGACCTCACATCTACTGAGGGTTAAGACCACATATATTTATAGTACTTTAGTTAAAGTCCTTTAACGTCAAAGAGCAGATTCTCCTCGTTAGTTTGTGCAGATGATACCAAGCTGGGTGCAAATGTTGAACTGCCAGAGGGTAGGAGGGCCCTTCAGAGGGACCTTGACAGGCTAGAGAAATGGGCAGACTCCAACAGTATGAGATTTAACAAGACTAAGTGCCGGGTTCTTCACTTTGGACATAACAACCCCATGCATCGCTATTGGCTGGGGGAGTGGCTTGAGAGTAGTGAAGTGGAGAGGGACTTAGGTGTACTGATCAACAGGAAACTCAGTATGAGCCAGCAGTGTGCCCAGGTGGCTAAGAAGGCCAATGGCATCCTGGCCTGTATCAGGAACAGTGTGGTCAGTCGGACCAGGGAGNCATGTGCCATGCCCTACCCATCCAGCATACATCATTGTCGCTCTACCCTAGAAGGGCATTGCTTCTGTTTGTTGTTTTCATTACAAGAATTATGTACTTAGCTTTAAAAGAATGTGGTTGTTTGCCCACCTTTGTTTCCCTCTACATATTACCAATAAGCTAACTATGGCAAAGTACTGCCTCTGCAGCCCAAGAGCCTAGCAAGAAATGCATGCTTCTTTTTCTGGCAACCGCGGTGGAGACCCCCAGACAAGAAGTTTTTGTTCCTGATTGTTCCCACTCTCCCGCCTTTCTAAAGCTAGGTCACATCTAGTCTCTGACCTGTTTGTCACACCCCCCACCCCTCCAAGCTGTTGTGAACATCTCCTGTCTTAGTCAGTTAAGGTTCTCTAATTAGTGACATGATAGTTAAGCAATTAATGAACCAAACCTGCATAATAATGAAGGATAAACACAGTTTGTGAGTCACTCTGCAGCAGGGATCCAGCCTGCTGGAGTGTTTATGCCCCTACAAGCTGCAGCTGGTCGTAACTGGGTATATCTTTTGTATGTTCTGCCTCAGGGGTAAATTGCTTCAAACAAGACGTTACTGAATGGCTGGAGAAAACAACAGTTTGCAGTTTTCCTTTCAAAGCCAGTAGTCTAAAATATGCCTTTTTTGACAGAAGCAAAGTAGTACCTTTGAGGCCAATCCCCTTCTGTACTGGCTATTTTCAGCGGAAAAATCCCTGCTGAATTTGTCCATACAGGGCACTCACTGAGCGAGCTGTGCCTATGCCCCAGCCTGCAGGCAACAATGTGTCCACAGAGCAAGTGAGGAGCAGTGACAAGCACTCTTGTGTCACCCACCACAGCCCATTTTGTCATTCCTAGTGGAAGGGACAATGTGTATTAACACCTCTCTGATTGCTGGATGAAGCTTTTCTAGGGTGCCATTAAAACCAGTAACACTGTACACAATTGACTTGGGTTAGTGGTTTACCTCAAAGAACATAGTAATTCACTTAGCTCTTTAAGCAGAAGATACCACAGCCATAGTGGTTTTTCAGAAGCATGTGTTGGTGGATATTACTTGGAGGTAGAGGAAAGGGGAAGTGTTGCGGCAAAACTCAGGGATTTTCCAGCATGGCCTTGAGTGGGCTGCAACTGTTGCTGGCTTGTGGGGATGCCAACATCCACATCTGGGGTGCCCCAGTAGGAACTGCAGGGCAAACCAGCATCTTGGGCACCTGTGCTTTTTCAGTAGATGTATTTATAGTCCAAGACAGTCTGTCATCCACACTGGAAACCATCTCCTTCTTACTGTCTGAGATGCCATTTGGATGAGATCAGTCAGATTTGAGGCTCTTGGGATTGCACTAGACGTCCTCACAGAGGGTGGAGGGGCCACATCTCAGTGAGATGCAGGAGGTAGAAAGTGAAACACTGCCTGGCTTCCCGCCCAAGGAGCTACATCTCAGCAATAAGTAGATGTCTAGCACTCCTGGCTACCATCACAAGACTCTGGATTTTGAATGTGTGAGAGGCTGCAGGTCAGGGAGAAATGGGATTCACAAGATACATACCTCTGTCTCAGCGAGAAGAGCAACATCTCACTAGGGCTTCAGGTATCCTCACAGATTGAGGAGGGATGGAACTGTAAGCCCATCTAGTATGCTTGTAGCCCGGTTCAGTAGAGGCAGAGAAAGAAGATCCCATAGCTGTACATGGCTTAAATGCTGCTGAGATTTTTTCCCTGTCACTGAAAATCTCTGCAGAAGAAATAACTGAGACATTAAGTCAAAGAAAATTGAGGAGCATTCCTGGCTGTCCAAAAGGTAGTCAGGACACATAATGTATGTCCCCCACTGTTCAAGCTCCTGTCGCAGTTGGGTTTCATCCAACCTAAAAATGCCCTAGGATTTTACAGGGAAGAAAAAAGGAATTTCCAGGGAAGTGAAAAGATCTCTTAAGAGTCTCTCTGGAATAAGCATTCGCTGGCTCAACCACATGTGGTGAAAAGGATCCCACCTTGTCCACCTCCACTGTATCACCTACCCTGCACTAAAAATAGCTTCCCATGACTGAAAGAACTGCACTTCTGTTCTCAGTCCATGTGTTTTTCCTGTCTTGAGTTTGTGCAGTGTTGTCACCTGCTTCAGATATTCAGGCACAGTGAAACAGCCATCTGTACTGACTGACAGAGGGAAGGAGCTCTTAAATAAAGAATGCTGCCTCACAGTGAGCAAAACACTTTGCTCTTCTTGGATTTCCATTTAGGTCTTGAGTTAAGCTGGGTAACTTTTCTGCTTAGCCAACTTAATTGAAGCTTTGCAGATACAAAAATATTTGCTCTGTCAGGGCAGAGAGTAGCCACTGTTTAAAACAACCTCAATTCCTTGCAAATGTTTTCTTGTGTCTTCTTATTCTCATCTCCTTTGGCTAAATCACAGCACAATAACCCTTTGTAATGCAAACACCTTGGTAGACATGTTAGGATCTGCTCCACAGAGCCAATTTAGATTGAAAGCATGCTTGTAACTCTCTAATTGAACTGTGCTGATATGCATGTGCCAGAGAACATTAATTTTGTCTAAACTCTCAGTGGTTTCACATTAATGGTATTTTTCCAGATGGATTGTAGCTGAAACTGTATCTTTAATGTCCTTAAGACACGGCACAGCAACCCATAAACTTCTTGAGCTCCACAGAGTATTGGGTGGAAAAGCATTTACTGTGCCAGATTTCTCCACTAAGTATTTCTCCTGACAGTGGCATGTTGAAAAACCAGGTAACTGTGAGATATGATAGTTACAGTGCTTTTGGAAAGAAAAAATAGTATCATGAGTAAAGGTTAACCTACAGAGATTGATTTACTTAAGATTTTCGCAGTCATACTGAACCTTTGGATAAATGTTTATTTAACGTTGAAAATGTGTTGTTCGTTTTCATGACACAAGAAACAGAATGTCTTTATTTGCTGGGACATAGCAAGGTTAACTAAGTTCTCAACCCTAGTATTAGGGAAGAATATAAAAAAAGACTTTGCCAATGAATGGAACAACATTTCAGGTTAGTCTACCGTATTTGTGGATTTGTTTGAGAGGCTGAGCAAAGGGATTGTCCCAAACAAGATGAGCAATACTAACGTATTCACCAGTAAAGCCCAGTACTCTCTAAAGGTCTGGTTTAACGTGCATTAATCCACATCTTATTTGAATGTCAATGTGATTAATTAAAGCACTAATTCTGGAAGGGGGACATTTGAACATTATCCATCTCCCTCTTGTCTCTGTCTGTCTGATCTCCACGCCAGGTGACTGGAATGATCTTCTTGATGCCATCAACAGGGGAGGGAGCTCAGCACCTTTGTTCACCCAGGCTGCAGCGGCACCAGTGTGTCAGAAGAATCATAGGGTGTCTTGTGCTGTGAAGGCATCAGGTAGCATAGAGTGGCACCTGGGAATGGGATGGTCTGCGGCAGTGGGAAAACAGGAACAGTGCATTTTATACTGTACGAAAGAAATAACGTTGACATTGAGTGGTTCTGGTATCTCAATGGCTTTTTTGTGTTTTCTATAAGACAAATTAAAATTATGTCAAGGCAGAATGACATAGGGCTGACAGAGAGGCAGTGATCAGTGGTGCTGGCACCTGTCAAGATGAACACTAAAGCATCTATCAGCCTGGAGAGATTTTAGGAAGCTGACCTGGGGAACTAAAATACCATTTTCCAGGGTCAGTGGGGCCAGAGTCCTTCATGAAGTCAAGTCCTCTGGACATTATCTAGCATGGGTGCATGCCATGGTCCAGACTAAAAAGTATTCTTTTGACTTTACACGTTCACCACCTCCTTCAGGATAGCTGGAAACTCTCTCTGAAAAAACCCCATCACGCCTAGGGAATTAGAAATTTTACCCTCGTCTGGCTGCTAGAAAATTGCAAGGTTATTGGTAATCTTGAGGGGGAAAATAGGACAGTTCCCTTCCCCAGCAGTATGTTTAATTCCTGTTGTCCTCGTTCTTCAGTTTGAGATCAATTAGGCAGGAAGGACAGGTGTCAGGGCTGGATCCTGATTCTTGTCCAGCAGGACAATTCCCACAACATTTTGGAGAAAGAAGGCGGCACACAAGGCCCCAGAGTTGGCCAGTGATTGCACTGGATCCAAATGTTTCCCCCTCAAATGTTTGTGTCTTTGCTTATGGGCACCAATCCAAGCAACAGCAACTGTTGCTTTTTTGGAAAAAGTCAGCCTCTTACAGCACTGATTTTAAATAAAAGGTAAGATTCTCTCAAAAGATGCATGAAAAATAATGAAGAAAACTCTTTTAACTAACAGGCCACATATATTCCTTAGAAAGATGTCTGCAATTCCCTTGGAAGCTGTCTAGTGATCCCCACATCAAAAAAAAGTTGAAAATCACACTTCTTGAGAGATTTTCTGTTATCTGGATTATGGGTATTCTTGTTCCTGCTCTTTTACAGAGTCCTCTTTTGGGGAAAAAAAAAAGAAGTAAGAAGTAACCTAAATTAAGGCGTCTGCAATAAATCCAGTAAATCCTTTTTAACTTTATATAAGACCCTTATTTCCATTTAGGCCATTTTACATTCATTAGAATCTAGATGAGATTTACTTAATGAATATGTAGAGAAGAGCACAGATAATCCCTCAAGGCCTTATTCTGAGGCTCTTCTTTGGGCAAAACTCCAGTGACGTCAATGAATCATTTCACCATGTAAGGATTTCAGTAGCTTGCTCTATGAGATTAAATGCAACTTTGACCAAGATTTTACTCTAAAAAAATAATAGTACTATCAGGCTCTGGATCTTTTGATTAGAACTAGGGTGTAGAATGTTGCCAGTTTAATAGCATAATCTTACGAAATATCATTGGACCTGCATCCTATATGTTTGTCTTGTTGTGGTACCAAACTGGCTGCCAAAATATTAATGCTTTTGGCCACATCTCGTCTTTGGTAAGAACATGGCAATTATGGTAAGTTTTGGACTAGTTCACCATTAATTATGAATATTTCATATTCCACTTACATAACAACAGCTATGAGTCTTTTATTTTTCTAATTTAGTCATTTATGAACTCTATAGGTCATCTCGGGGAATTTGGACCATTTTATTCTTTCTAAATGTTCAACTCATGGGCTTGGATTTTCAAACGGAAAAGGAGAAGATAAATTACCCAAATGTGACCTCTTTTATATCAGAAAACTGCATTGTCCAAACCACAACATGATTTTACAGAAAGCTTGTCCAAATTAGGACAGGGACATTGAATCTTGGGAGGAAGGAGTGGGATTGGGTAGAGACATGCCTGCCTTTTATAAGTGTGCAGTCAGCTTAGTGGAGGGAACATCATCAGCAATTCATGAGCTGTTCATCAGGTCAAAAGCACTAAGGAAGAAGAATACATTTCAGGCAAATCATCAGTCTTTCCATAATCCAAGATATACAGAAGAAACTGGCAGAAAGGCCAGATCTAGAGAATCTCTATTTTTGTTTCCCTTCTGATTTTTAATAGATACTAATTTTGACACATCCATTTTATCTTGCTACCACATCCAAAGTTCCACAGGGAAAAAATAGCTTTTTTCAATGTGCAGGAACTCAAATTAAGATGGAAGAGGAAAACAAAATGCGAAGCTCAGACGGCCTAAAAGTGAATATTTAAAGATAACTTTGCTGGGCACAAACATCAGTGACTGGATGGATCCTGCAGAAACTATATTTGTCTGCTGTTACTGGCATATGGTTCCAAAACTCTGTCATCTATTTTCTGTAAGAAAAATTAATGTGTTTAATTTTTTTCTTGGGAGTTCAAATTATTTAAATGAAATCCTATCATTCAAAATTCTGGAACTCTGTAGTGAGGCAGGAAACTCAAACTTTGCAAATCAAATCAGCAAAGTCATTCTTTCTAAATCCCAGCTAAACTCCAGTGTTTACTTGGCTAGTCTCGGAAATAATCCTTTAGAGAAGATAAATCTCTGGGGTTTGGGGCTTGTCCTCATTTATGTTGTAACATGATGAGAGCATCATAAGGTAATTAGACAAGGTATGCTAACACAGTAGTTAAATAATGTCTAGAATTCCCAAGGAGACTTGCACAGGAGTCTTTCTTCCATTGAAAATACGGGTTGGGCTGATGGACAAGAGTGTTGCTGTGTGTTTCATATCCCTATTCACTACCAAGTCTTAGAGAATATTTCATACCTGAGAAGCCTTTAGAAGTTCACTTGATTCAACACTCTCAGTCAAATCTGGGCCAGCCTTGAGATAAGATGACAGATCAGCGCCATCGAGGACGTGGATTTCAGTCAAAGTAGGTGAGGGAGCCCTTGATCTGAAATCTGATCTGGCTGCTGAGAGGGTCTACTGAAAAGCATTTTAATCAGTGCAAAGGCTCACATTGACTTCCATGAGAGCTAGGTCAGACATCAGTTCAGTGAGACCAGCTGCCACAGTCAAATCGTAGGATAATACAACTGAGCTTTTGTTGGCAGCATTCGAGGCGCCAGATTGTGTTCTCTCCTGTATTGGTGTATATCCAAAATTACTCTATTCACGTCATTAGAGCAATTCCCTACTTGTTCCTGTGTAATTAAGAGAAGAATCCTTCCCACTGGGTTGGTGAAATCACTCAGCATTAGGGGTATGGATAATCTGTACATGTTCATCACTGTCATCATGAAAAGATTTAGGATCCCCTGCAGGACTGAACATTTTTCTATGAGCTTCCATGTTACAGTCATAAAATTATAAAGGCTGCTAATAAGAGCTTTTCAAAAATTAACCTCACCTGGGTTGCAAGACTCACAACTAGCTCTGCATTCCTACCCACTTCAGGAGTACCAAAGTTTTCACAGCTTATCTACAAAAATAGTGACTGTGTGGGTCCTGAGATCTGCCAGGAGCTGTACTGCAGTGAGGTTTTGAGCCTTTGTCCAACTCTGACTGATGTAGTAAACAGTGGAGAATGAGTAGAAGAGATCTGTTCTCCCCATGTCTCCCATTAGAACTTTTGTTCCTGTGATACCATGTTGTAATCCAGAAGGAAAATTTTTAAACCTTTAAAATCAGAAAGTTCTGAGAAAATCCAGAATCACAAGCAGAGCTAACAGTATCCTGGTTAATGAAATTATTGTGATATACTGTTCCCTGAGAAAAAATCTCATTGGAATAGGGAAGAGAAGAGAACTGGAAATGTCAGAGGAAAATTTGTAGGGGTTACAAAAAGGCAAAAATCCTTTAGAGTTTGGTGTTAGAATTCTCAAATAGTACTAAACATGCTAAGCACACAGTGTAGCATCAGTGCTGCTATGGATGACAAAGGTGCTGAGCATTTTTTGGCAGCACAGAATTTCAAAGTAATGCCTCTTTACAAAGAAGCTAAAAGAATTTAAGGGAAATTGCATGGTGTCGTGGTTTAACCCCAGACATCAAACAGGCATCATGTCTGGTTTGTTCCAAAACATAGCCCCATACTAGCCACTGTGGAGAAAATTACCTCAACACCAGCCAAAACCAGCACACATGGATACAAACCTTCATTTGCAATACCTTGGAGAACACAAGGGAAACTTCGTTACAATCTGCTAGATATTTTTGACAGTTAAATTGTGTCAGAAAAGAAAATACAAAATAAGCAAGAGTGGACAGTCTGATCCAAAAGGGAAGCACAACTGTGGCTGCAGCACTGGGAGAGATGCTCAGGAACAGGGCAAACCCATGTCCTCCCTTCCCCCAGCATACACACTCTTAGGAAATACTTCTGTATCTAAGAGGACAAGTGGCTACATTCGTGGTGATTCCAACTCAGAATATTTGGTGATTCATATTTCCTCTTCTGTGTAACAGGCTTAACAAAGTTGCTCCTGTATCTGATCTTTAACTTTGGAAATATCCCTTTCCTCCTTATTAATATCAATATAAACATCATAAACGTCAGCATACATAGGACCTTGTTAACAAACAGCACAGGAAAGTTTTGTTCCTTAATATTTCACGAATGGCATATGAGAATCAACTATAAACCAATGCTAGAAGAAGATCCTTTGTAAAACTCTTCTTTTTAGGACATATGTACCAGATGATTATGTTTCACCTGAGTCACAAGACAGTAAATACCTTAGTTAATAAAAATCACAGTCAGTGTCTCAAGTTTTGAGGTGATGTTTTATCTTGATATTTGTTTAGCATCACGGTCGGGTTTTCATTCAAATCTCATTGCATTTTTTAAAAGGTTCCCAGAACATCATGTGTTGGTATAACCCTATAATTGCTTGGATCACTCTTTAAAATATGAAAATGGATAATACTCCACAATTTACACTAAAATTCTTTATGCATAAGGAAAAAATGACTGGGCACCAGCAGAAGAACAAACCTACCATTCATTGTGGGAATTATTTTCCATCCCAAGGTTTAAAGCATGTTACTGGTTCAGCCTTGAAGTAGGTCTGTGACATCCTTAAGTGAGTCATAAGCACCTCTTAATTTTTCAGGATCAGGCTATGTTGGTCCTGATTTTCAAATCTTCTGCCCAGATGAAAAAATACATGTTCATCTGGAGTTTCAGGGGATTGCAAAAAGTCAGGCTTAGGGCTTTGACAGTCAGACCTAATTGATCACTTGTTTGAACCTTCTTATACTTAAATTATTTGAGATGACAGGAGAGGTCAGTGATAATACCTCTGGGTTTATAGGGTTGTATCATATATTTGTTGATCAACTGGTCAGCAACATTTTTAGTTAGAAGCACACACTGTCATTGTCTACACTTTACTCAGCAAATCAGACTGTTGAAACTTCATCTTCCCTCTTCCAGCTAACAAAATCAAGTTAAAAATAAAGTACAAAATTTCTAAATCTCCCTCATTTTTTCCACAGAGTCTAGCTCAGACATAGAGCTCTTCTGGAAGCTCACTAGGTTTCAGGGGCACATGTGTGAGGTTGTCCTTGCTTTGTTGGTTTTGGTGCCATAACAACACTTTAACTTGGAATGTATTTCACAGTTCAGTAGTAGAAGAACGTTTAAAAAACCCATGGAGAAGAGGTGTTCTTTATTTAACTCTCTACAGATGTCATATTAGTCATAATAGATAAAGAATGTATCTCCTGGCTTTACTCTGAGCTGTAGCAAATGGCTTTGACCCACATCCTCATAAATTAGGATATAAGCAGAAACTCACACGACTATGCCTTACAAATGTAATGAAAATCAGACTCCTGCCACGTAACAACTCTATTTATCCTCTGTGATATCTTTTTGTGCTTTTCAATTATAGCCATGGACATAATGATCAAATTACACAGAAATTTTCAGTGAAGATTTGGTTTATCAAGTTATTCATAAATAAGAGGATTTGCTTTTCACACTTCAGTACAATTTTATTAATGTCTGAATTGTATACTCTGCTTACAAAGCAGAATCGGTCAAACAATTTGCCTTACAAGTATTGCGCTGTTACATGACTTTTATATCCCATCATTTAGGGCTTGACTCCACACGTTTTCAAATCTGAATTTAAAAACCATGTTACTGTATTACCACAGCACTATTACAGAAAACGTTCACACCTCATATCTTGGATATTTCTTGCTTTCCTACATCAAAGGACACTTATAAAAGACATGACTATGAACAGGTTTTCTGTTTAGTTTCTAGGTTTCCTCTAAGTGGTTAGTGCATCCTCACATGCCTTAGTCTCAATAGCTGGTGGTAAAAGCAGACTGTCTGCCTGTAGAAGGTTAACAAGTTAACTAAGCATAAGAGACTGTGGCTACTTGGTTAAAGTAGGGAAGAACTTCTAGCTCAGATGCAAAAGAAGCATGAGCAGCATGGATTTTGGGACTAGACAATTCAAACTTTCCCTCCTTGACAAGGTTAATTAATGCATATGCATGACTCCTTTCTCTAATAAATGGAAAGTGTAGTGGGGTTGCACTCATGGAGATATTCCTAGCATTAGAGAAATATTCAGGAATTTCTACTGATTCTAGTTTTGCCCCTTGCAAAAGTGAGCAGAAAGGTGTGGGAGCACTTCAGCCCTGCCAGGTATTGCCTCTCACTGGGTGTGTGGCCTCATGCTCAGCAGGTTTTTTACAGTGCTCTGAGGTATGACACCTACCCTAGGGCACTGCCAAATTTGGTAATGACGTGCAAAACCCATCTGGCTGTAACTTGGGTTCTAATGCAAACATCTAGCTAAGGCTCTTCAAAAGCAAAGTTTGGCCAACCTAACCATATTTTAAGACAAAAGGAGGTCTCTTTGAGCGGAAAGAGGAGCCCATTTGTTGTTCTTACTTTACAGCAAGCTACGCTTTATGGTAGGCAGAATTGCAATTGAAATGTTCTAGGTCAGTCCTCACCCCAAACACAAAGGGCCTAATGATGTAAGGGCAATGGATGGTTAATTTTTGTGACTAAAAAGCACAACTGAGTGCTCCCCCATTCTTGAAGATGTTTTACATGGTAGCACTTTTTCATGTCCTGCTTATGTGGGGGAAGAGGAGGCTGATGGCAAAACAGTGCTCTGACTATGTGGTAAACATCTTGCAAGCCTGGCTTACAGTTCTGAAACCATATATGTGCATAAATTAGCTCATCCTCTTTACAAGGACCATTGTCCAAGAGAGAAGAAACTTTGGAATAAGTATGATTGAGAACTACCACATTTCTTCAGTGCTATGACACAACTTGCCAGACCTGAACATCTGATTATAGCTTGTAGCTCAGGGGATCTCCTATTGCTTTGGAGGTATACTGAGATGGTTCTTATTCTCTACTTTTGTACCATACCCACTCCATGGATCCAGGAGCAAACACACGCTCCTTTGTTCTTATATTCCTTTCCTCTAATGATGTGCATGGGAGAGAGAAAGCAGGACCACATTTTTAGGCTGGATGTTAGGAAGAGGTTTTTCACAGAGAGAGTGATCTCTCAGTGGAATGGTCTGCCCAGGGAGGTGGTGGAGTCGCCATCCCTGTAGGTATTTAAGAGGAGACTCGATGAGGAGATGTCATGGTCCAGTCAGCTAGGCTGGACGCGTGATGGTTCGTTTATAGGATCTCAGAGTGCAAAACAAAATTCCAAGAGAGGGTTTAGCTTTGATTAAACAGTGAGACTTTATTAAGTGCCCATAAAATATCAACGCGATAGATGAAAGGGTGAAAGTAAAGAGAAAGAGGAAGAAGAGTTTATAGCTACCGCCACGACGAAATCCTCAAAGGCGTCCCTCACANCTGTCTATTCATTCCCTGCCTATCCCCATATTGTAGAAACAACCTGCAAGTTTTTCTGCAGCTAGTCAAGATGTGATCCTTCATTTCACATGGCCTGTTCTAGGACAGGTTATCAGTCTCTCTGTCTGCAAGGAGGAAGAATTTGACTCCCAGCTTCTGTGTACCCTGTGTTTTGTGTGTGTTTAGGTGTTTAGTGGAGGGGGATCACCTCTGCTCTCCTCCACACACCTACTCTGTAGAGTATGATTGTGAACTAGACCAATGCAAGACTCAGGAAGGATAGACAAGTTGTTCTTCCCCAAGTTTCCTTATTAACCAGATAATAAATACCATTTGCTCTATTTTCTGCACAGCTCAAAGTATATTGCAACAGGGTGGGACTAAATCCAGTCAATACCTATTCTGTAAAGTGAAGGGCTTGTGTACTGTGGTGTCAAAGGATCAGTTTACCAAACTGATGGCCATGTCAGTTTGGGAGAGAATTACTAATGCTCCTAATGCTTAGTTTCTCTTTCTGTTTAGTGTCCAGTAACACTCAGAGCATAAAGTTTCCTCAGTAGCAATTTCACTACCTACATATATTCCAGCATTGCCCTTAATACAGTGTTCTGTATTTCACTGCAGGAGTTTGGTTCTTGTTTAAGTGGAAGACTCCAAATGTTAGCTTGGATAAAAGCCCATTGAAGCCAGGGAGTAGACATCAGTCTTGAATTTGGCCTACAGTCTGTGATACTAGGCAAGAAGGCCACAAAATGAATTGTTGATATATATGCTTGCTAAATGGTATTTTCACCTCAAAGCATACTTGAACCTCAGAAGAATCCAACTATTTCAGCTCTCTTGGATGATGTGCCAATGATACAGCCTGAGGCTTATATGGATCATATCCTCCTTTTAGTTATTCCAGCGCAATTTTATTGATTCAATGTGTTCAATATCTCTCCTATCACCCTTGTTAAGAAGAAATATCACAGATTCTAGATGATAGTTTTTTGAACCAAATCCTTAGCAGAGGAAAGCTAAGATAAACTGCCTGGATACCTACGCTACATCTATGAGCTGCAGATCTTGCTGTGTACTTATAATGTCTTGCTATCTGGTTGTAGTTATTATCATTGTAGCTTAAGAATTGTAATCATGAGAAGAAAATTGGCATTACTGTTCATTCAACCACTTAGACTGGATGTTAGGAAGAGCTTTTTCACAGAGAGAGTGATCTCTCAGTGAAATGGTCTACCCAGGGAGGTGATGGAGTCACCATCCCTGGAGGTGTTTAAGAAAAGACTGGATGAGGAACTCAGTGACATGGTCTAGACAATGGGAGGCTTGGATGGATGAAGCGTGGTGCCCACAGTTCCACAGTTGTGGGTTTGATCCCTGGGAGGGCATTCGCTTGGGAGTTGGACTGGATGATCCCTGGGATCCCTTCCAATTCAAAATAACCTGTGAACCTGTGAACATGGCGCTAAACTCCTTCTATCATATTTTAGGTGATCAAAAATGGAGAAGCAGACATTTACTGACTGAAGCTGTACCAGGGAAAAGTAAAATTCTATTATTACAGAGAATGTCTGCATACACTATACATAATACATATACCACATAAAAATACACAAAGTGATAAATTAGTTGCAGATGAAGTACAGGAAGCTCAGCCTCCTGTGAGTTAGACAGTAATATACAACCCCAACAACACAGTTTCCAAGCCATGAATCCACCACCCACATCCAGCATAACTCAGGACTTCTTAAATAATTATACCAAATTGTAATGCAAACAATGTACAGAAGGAGGAACAAAGAAAATAATTGATGTGTCTACCCTAAGGCTCTTCCAAAGATTAGAGAGAAAAGCCCAGGGACTGATATGTTATGTTCTTTGTTCTTTATCTTTTTGCTGGTTGTTTGCATTAATTTTGGCACTGGATGATTTAGAGCACCCTTAGTTTTGATGGATGCAGGCGGTGGTGTGTGCATGGTTTATTAGCAAACAATATTACCAATGTGAAATGCTTTAAGTGGCTGTGCTATCAAAGAGTTCTGTTTTAATTTGAAAATACATTTAGGTGATTAAATAATATCTTAGAGCTAGATCCATTTGTCTTCTTTGACTTTGGTGGCATTCTAGTTAAATCTTCAGATACATAACTGTATAAACCAGAAGAGCTAGCAGCTTCCTTTCCTTTGTAATATATTAATGCATGGTGAAGGGGTAGGGAGGAAATAATTCCACATGTAGAAGCACCAAGAGACATCATGTTTTTACGGACTGCAACTGCATACCACAGTATTGAAAGCACCAGATGAGCAGTTTGGGAATACCTGCACATGCTCTGATCAAAGAGGAGAGATGTCACCATCACTGTCACAACAGCTGTTGCCTATGGAAAAAAGACAGAGATGGAGTAGGTTCACAGGAAGCTGAAAAAGGAATACATATATATAGTCACCAGGCTGTTGCCTAAAGGGCATTGAGTAGAGGAAAATAGTACCAGCAATTATCAGAGACATAAAGGCCTTCAGAGGCAAGTCTGAAGGAACTGACTGAGTGACGATATGAGGAGAGGTATACAAAAATATTTGCAGGGACTTAACACACAGTGTAGAGTGGAATTACTTAGCTAGGAACAACAGGATGAGCATGATAAAGTAACCCTGAAAATGTGATCCAGAACAGTGCTGTAAGGTGGTATGTAGAGCTATGCTGTTCAGCGAAAACAGGCACCAGAAACAAGAGCTACCCCTGGAAGATGATGCCTGGCTGGATTAGGATGAATTTTTCCACATCCTAATGAGGAAGAGATGTTTCAAGAGAGAGCAACAGTTACAGCAGCAGCCCAGGAGTGAACTAAATGAGCGCTGGTACTCAGTAGCAGTGGAAATGATAATATGAAAAAGCATAGGAAATGCCTTTGAGTCTCATTTCTTACATAGTAGGTAGGTAAGATTTTAATAGGTCTTTCTAGATGGAGATGGCAAAGGAGGCTGAGAAGCCAGCAGGAGCAAGGAAAAGAGACTCATTTATCCCACATTGCATGAGATAAGAGGTTTGGTTTTGTCTTCATGAGTGAAAGATTAAGATGATCTTCTCTTATTCTACATATGTCTTTTCAAAAAGGCATGGGCACATCAAACCATGGTGTCATACTGTTAATTTAGTCTCTATAGAGAAAAAAATTTAGAAGCCCCCCAAACCAAAAAACAAAACAGTTGTATATAATAAGGATTATACATGAATTAAATCCGGAAGGCTTATAGTGTCTCAACATATTAATTCAGAGTCCTTGTAAATCTAAGGGTGCTGATGGAGATACTTCTCACGACCCTATATATAAGAGAATATATATATAAGAGAATATAATATATATATATATATATAATATAAGAGATAGATATATTCTCTTATATATAGGGTTGTGAGAAGTATCTCCATCTATCCTATATAAGAGACTTTATATATTCTATATAAGAGACCTTGAACCAAAAATATTAGCAGGAAACCAGATATTTCTCATTATTGCCAGCTGATAAAGAGTGGGAAAAAGACAGATGGGACAATGGGGCAGAGTGACTTCTGGGGACTGCTTTGTACTTTCTACAAGCATCAGCAACAGTGTCTTAAGGCATTGTGCAAACACAGTTGTTGTGATGACACACAGAGTCCTTTATCCAATCCAAAGGCAGGAGATTGACATCAACATTGTTGCTCACTCCGTATGGTGATGAAAGCTCCTGCCTACAATAACGACCCACTGATTTCTTCAGGAATTTTCTAAGGATAAGAAAAATGGAAACAAAATTATGAATTATTCAAAATTGTGTGAAAGGCTTCTCGTTTTGTTTCTCTTACATTTTTTTATTTGAAAGATGAGATTTGCTTTAAAAAGGAATTCTTCACGGGAAACTGCTGAATACCTCCTCCTTCTTATTCAGGTCCTGAAAATGAGTCACCTTTAGCTCTTAGCTTTCCTTCCTTCCTTGTTCCTGAGCCATTTAGAAATGCTGCTGTTTCTGCCTACTCTTTATTGTCTTATCCGGGGTGACCCTTTGTATCTAAAAGCCTTTCAACTATATATTAAAAATAGGTTTCCTTTTTCCTCTCTTTCCCTTTCTTCATTCTAAGACCACCAGTTTTTATCTTTCTTCATTTTGACTACAATATTTGAAAGAATAGAATTTAATCTGTTGACAATCTATCCTGAGCTGGGAACCTGGCTCCACTGAGCTCCATTTTATGNGAAGATGATGCCTGGCTGGATTAGGATGAATTTTTCCACATCCTAATGAGGAAGAGATGTTTCAAGAGAGAGCAACAGTTACAGCAGCAGCCCAGGAGTGAACTAAATGAGTGCTGGTACTCAGTAGCAGTGGAAATGATAATATGAAAAAGCATAGGAAATGCCTTTGAGTCTCATTTCTTACATAGTAGGTAGGTAAGATTTTAATAGGTCTTTCTAGATGGAGATGGCAAAGGAGGCTGAGAAGCCAGCAGGAGCAAGGAAAAGAGACTCATTTATCCCACATTGCATGAGATAAGAGGTTTGGTTTTGTCTTCATGAGTGAAAGATTAAGATGATCTTCTCTTATTCTACATATGTCTTTTCAAAAAGGCATGGGCACATCAAACCATATATATATATAGGGTTGTGAGAAGTATCTCCATCTATCCTATATAAGAGACTTTATATATTCTATATAAGAGACCTTGAACCAAAAATATTAGCAGGAAACCAGATATTTCTCATTATTGCCAGCTGATAAAGAGTGGGAAAAAGACAGATGGGACAATGGGGCAGAGTGACTTCTGGGGACTGCTTTGTACTTTCTACAAGCATCAGCAACAGTGTCTTAAGGCATTGTGCAAACACAGTTGTTGTGATGACACACAGAGTCCTTTAT
This sequence comes from Pitta sordida, assembly GCA_013390025.1. Taxonomy (NCBI): domain Eukaryota; kingdom Metazoa; phylum Chordata; class Aves; order Passeriformes; family Pittidae; genus Pitta; species Pitta sordida. Next base: position 30,233 of record WEKX01027863.1, read on the forward strand.
CCAATCCAAAGGCAGGAGATTGACATCAACATTGTTGCTCACTCCGTATGGTGATGAAAGCTCCTGCCTACAATAACGACCCACTGATTTCTTCAGGAATTTTCTAAGGATAAGAAAAATGGAAACAAAATTATGAATTATTCAAAATTGTGTGAAAGGCTTCTCGTTTTGTTTCTCTTACATTTTTTTATTTGAAAGATGAGATTTGCTTTAAAAAGGAATTCTTCACGGGAAACTGCTGAATACCTCCTCCTTCTTATTCAGGTCCTGAAAATGAGTCACCTTTAGCTCTTAGCTTTCCTTCCTTCCTTGTTCCTGAGCCATTTAGAAATGCTGCTGTTTCTGCCTACTCTTTATTGTCTTATCCGGGGTGACCCTTTGTATCTAAAAGCCTTTCAACTATATATTAAAAATAGGTTTCCTTTTTCCTCTCTTTCCCTTTCTTCATTCTAAGACCACCAGTTTTTATCTTTCTTCATTTTGACTACAATATTTGAAAGAATAGAATTTAATCTGTTGACAATCTATCCTGAGCTGGGAACCTGGCTCCACTGAGCTCCATTTTATGTTGCCATTCAAGTTTTGTCCTTGTAATCACAGAATCATCACAGAATCACAGGATGGTTTGGATGAATGGGACCTTAAAGACGATCTAGTTCTAATCCTTCTGTCATAGCCAGGAACACCTCCACTTCCTTGGATCCCCATCCAATCTGGCCTTGAACGCTCCAGCTTCTGTTCTTCGCAGCAGCCACAAACCCTAGAGCAGTCAGCATGGCAACACATTCATGTCCAGGAAGATCCAGCCCGGATCTCAGCAAACATGAACCCTTTCCAACTTGCTGGGTTTTACTGAGTGGGGAGAGGGAAGGAGGGTGACAGCAAGAAGGCCCTGGGATGCCCCCACTACTACAAATACTATTCAGCGTGGGTTTGACTTTATTTTAGTCTTTTTCTTAAGACACATGAGATCACAGCTATTTTGTAGGAAAGGCTGGCCTGAGATCTGCACTTTTCTGTTAGCAATATCAGCACTTACCTTCCTCCAACTTTTATCTCATTCACCAATGAATTCTTCTAGCAGGGAAGTCCATAAGAAAAATAAATACAGATTCAATTCCTCTGCTGGTATAAACTGATATTATTCACAGCAGTTAATGTCAATAAAGGCCAACCTTCTTTTGCTAAAACTTGAATGCTCATTCTCATTTTCTCTCTTTTTTCCCGCTTTTATTTCATTTTTTATCTTTTTATTTCCCCTCTTCCCTTTCTTTTTTTTTTTTCCCTGAAGGCTTCCTTTCAGAAAGCAGTTGCTGAGATCTTATTCTTTGCCCATCAATTGCCTGGTGTCAGCTTCTCCTGTCCTATTTGATTCACTCTTCAAACTCCCTTGCCTTCAGGACATGAAGGTCAGGCTTTTTGTATCCACTTTGAATGTATCCACAGCCTGATCCTTCTGCCTACCTGCCCTTACAAAGCCTGCCCTGTCAGAGGGTGCCTGAGTTCCCACCCTTTATGAATAGAAGCAAGCAGAAGAGCCAATTGTCTTCTACTCACGGGGACCTCCAAATGAACAATGAAGTACGTCAAACCAACCAAACCAAATCTCAAATCCAGCAGGTCACCACAAAAACGCTGCAGGATTTCTGGAAGGGTTCTTTATGGTCTGTGAATCTGAAACTATTTCTGAGCATGAAACACTCTCAAAACCCAAATACATGGCAAAACTGGCCTAGGAGAGTCCAATACAGTGCAGGGCAATTCTGTTAATGTGTGGAGGAAGTGACAGTGAGCTATCCATTTTTAGTAGGTTTTCCGTTTTTCTTTCTGAAAGTCAAGGTAAAATTCAGAAGATATGAGTGCATAAAACTAAAACCAGGAGGCAAGCTTTACTGTGACCATAGAAAACACAGCAGAAAGTGTGGCAAATCTCTCAGCACTAACCCCATTTTTCCCTCTGCCCCAGGAAGGACACGAGGTGTCATCAAAGGGCAGAGCTGGACAATCCCCATAAGTTCCAAAGAGCAGAGGGTTGGGATATCCATAGGATGCTATGGAAGCTCACCTTCAGAGAGCTTCATTTACCTCTGCTCTCTGGCTTTAATGATGCAGCAGTGCTGCCAGCTGTGTGTGCCATGGCTCCTGGCTGGGCCAGAGGTCTGACTTTTCATTACATGGAAATTAGGAGATAGGGATAGAGGGAGGGTAGGAGGGGGGAATATGGTCTAGTCAGCATTAAGCCCTAAACCCTACACAGATCCTAGGCTAATATCCATACCATTTGGTTTTCTTGCCTTGTAGATGAAGGACACACATAGATTTAGAGCACTGGATGATTTGTTAAAACCTCTTCTGAGTGAGTCAGATTAAATCTGTTCTCTTTTCCATTCCATCTGCTTCTTACAAAGGCTCTGGCCATGTTAATTGCCAGTGCTTTCCCCTCGCCCCCACCCTATCTACATCATTTAACAGGCATGAAGAAAAATGTCATTTGGTTGTCCCTTAGACTCTAGCCAGAAGTGACAATAACTTTAAAGCAGAGTTTTGGTGTAAAGCAAAAAACTATTTCTGAAGAATGACAGTATGTGCAAAGTGTAAATCTTGAAGTTTAGCAGCTAAATTCTAAACACATGCAATATTATGCTGCCGAGTGCTATGCACAAGATGCCAAAACGACAGTAAACTGGATTATCTCCTTCATAATGTAGTCTGTTCAGCACAAAATAAATGACTGCTGACTTCTAACATGCACAGCACCATTACACTCAAACTGTGTTGTGACCAGAGGCAATCCTACATGGGATTACCTTGGGAAATGAAGCTGCAATTAATCTCTTCTAGCTACACATGTTACTCTAGGTTCTCCTTGACAAGATCATCTAATTAAGCACTGCATTATTTGCAGTTTCATGCAAGCCTACTTCCCTTGATGTTATTGAAGTAAGACCACTATTGACTTGGAGCAACACATGAGGGAAACAAGGCATATTGCCCAGCACAAACACATCATCATGATTTCTCCCACCCAAAAGATGTCTCCTATACACTTTCTAGTCACCACCTTCCAGGAGACACTCAGAGCTTAATGCTGGTACTCTCAGACTGCAATCCCAGAATCTTATGCGGTCAACTAAACCAACAGAAATATTTGTGCCAGAGGGGAATGATGACAGATCTTTAAACAGCTACTGCCTTTTGTTTTAGGAAGTGTCTGTATAAGACTGAGTCATAAAGAAATTGTGTAGAGGTCTGGTCTTCCAGCTGATCACGAAACTGAGCATAAAAATCTAGCTGAGGTTTTTCCAGTGCTTAGTAGAGCAGGACTTCTCACTCTTTCGAGATGCAAGATTTAATGAGCTACACAGTCAAGCCTAAATACATCATCCTGCACATCTCTGCTGGACTTCATCCTGCTTTCTACAGTCAGTTTTACAAAGCTGATAAGATGATTTTAAGTTCCATCCTCACCCTCATGCACTGCAGATCTCCCAGATTTGTGTCTTCCTCAGATCAACCAAATACCATCCCTATCAACCTTTGACATCACTGCTAAAGACACTGAGTTATGTTGGATTCAAAGCAGCCTCCGTTGTCCCCCCTTCAGGGCATCCTTCCAGCTGGGAAGTGAGCTGCAGAGGACTCTGACATCAAACCACTCCTTTAAAGCCACATTTTCCTAGGCAGTGTGTGATGGCACTAGAAATGGTGCAGAACTTTGGCAGCCCTGAAGAAGGGTCCCAGCTATGGGTGTTGGCTGAACTTTAGAGAACATCTCAGTAGGAACCTGCATGGAACATCTGGGGAGATGGATAGGCAGCATCATACCTCAGAGAGCAGCTCTACCTTCTCTTGCACCCATCTATGTTCTCTGAGAATCCCCATAAATATTAAGAAACCTGCTCTTTTCTCCATGGGAATACACACGGTAAACAACTTCTCCCAAGGCAACAACCAACTGTGGTTGTTTTACCTTTCCAAGAGAATGAAAGCAGAGTTTTTGTACAAGAGTTGGGTGCATAATTCCACACAAGCCCAGGCGAGTGGGCTACATTGCATGGTCACCTGCCTTTTTGGCTCTTTCATGGAGGCTGAGCCCACACACATGGGCTGCCTGTCACAGCATCAGCTAGGCCATGACTGCCTCCAGATTTGGGAGGAGCAGGCTTCTGCCCACCAAACATGTGCTTCCAGCAACACAGCCTCTTTGGCAAGGCAAGTGTTTAGCTAATTTTCTGCATGCACGTACACATCTCCCCATGAGCACCCAGCTTGCTTTGCAGCATCCAAACCACCATCACCTTGGAAGAATCACAAGGGAGAGGCTGCCCACGTAACTGCTAGCTGCCTCATCTGTGCTGACTGTGTATGACCCCTAACTAAGAATTCGTCATGCAGCAGAGCTGACATGGTCTGAGAGGGATACAGATGCCCAGGGTCAGCCAGAGGTGTTCCTCCTAACCCTGTCTAAGATTTAGAAGAAACACCTGACTACAGAAGATAAGATTCCAGATCCCAGAGCTTTATATCTTCGATTGTAATCTGAAATAAAGCCCCCAAAGAAACTCTTAGATGTTCCAGATTAACATCTCTGATCTGCTTGTTTAAATTATAAATCCTGGAGGATTACAGGTGTATGTAAATGGCGCTTGGAGCAATAGGGTTTTGTCTGTGGTGGGGGCACTAATAAAACACAGAAGTCCAGATTTCAAAAGCAGTTAGGTGTTTTATTAAGAGTTAATAGTATATCCCTGTGAGTTGAAGGATGTGTGGCATCTTTCTGTGTGGCAATGAAATAGGATTTTTTCAATAGAACTGTCCTCTGCCCCTATGAAAAGTACTTCTGCTCTGCTAAGATTCCACAAAAATATCAGATGACAATGTCACAATAGAATATACTGAATTCAGAGGGAAACATTGACTGTTTAACCTCATGATACATTATTGGTGTCTTCCTGTATCTCCTTGTGCTTGGGATAGAGCCTCCATTTTGTTGTACTCAGTAGGAAATTGCAGGTAGAATGGGGATGATTCGACTAAAAAGTATGCTAGGACTTCCTCAGTCTTCCATGGATACAGGACTGGTCATATTCTCTGTGTGTGTGTGAAATATGCATGGGCCTGAGTTTTCAGCAGAAGAATAGTACTGTTACAGACTGAGCTGCTGAGCCCGCACCTGAATTCATAGAAATGCCTTTCATCCTTTTATTTCTTTAGCAAAGCTTCATTCACACCAATGACTAAGAAGATGTTTTTACTTTTGCACCTCTGCCCTTGATCTTTTGAGTATTTTTCTTCCAACAAGCCGTCAGCAGAAGGGCATGTGTCTGGATCTATGTGTGCAGGACAGTTTCACCTAAATAGTTGCCATGTTGCCTTGATGCCATTAAAAAATAAAAATTATTGCTGAAGCTCAGAAGTGTGGAGAACTTAATGACATGTGCTAAACTGGTCTCCTGGTTCAGTCTGTGCTCCTGAAAATGTTCTTCATGCATATTTCATATGCAAGAAATTGTCCATATCTTTATTCCTTGCTTACATCTCAGCAGTGATCGGAGACCTGTATGCTATCCACTGAGGTAGAACCTACAACTTCTTAACGTCTGGTGCTGGTTTGATGACAGAAAGCTGGGAAAGTTCTTGAATAGTGCACTACAGCTGAAAGGTTGAACTGCTAGAATCAAAGCTACAGATTTTAAGTATTCTAGCTAAAATGCCAAGTGATTTATATCTCCTGTGAAATAACTAATGAGAAGAGATCTCCATCACATGCACATACACACACACAGACTGGCTGGTCATAGTAGCAGATCATTCCTTGGCCTGCACAGGGCTGCACCACTTTAAAATGACCGCAAGTGGAGGAACAGTGCGGGCAGAAGTGTCCCTTTGCTGTTCAGAGATTAAATGGCTATTAGTTGCCTCTTGGTACTGGGAGACTGCAGAATTGCATAACAGGGCATAATTAAGAGTTTCTGAAGAGGAAGTGAGTCAAAGTTTGTTATTTTCAGTGCAGCCNCTCACAGTACTTGTGCTACAGGAATCACAGCCAGGATCAGGAGCAAACATCCCAGTTGCGACATCCTGGCAAGAGGATTGTTCTAACAAGTAACTATTTTGAGAAGAGGAACGAAAAAGAACAGAAGTTGGCAAAAAGAGCTGCACAGGGCTGCACTTCTTGCAGATGCTCTTCTGCTCCCCAGGCTTTATAGACCTGGCTGTGCTGACCAGGCTCCTGCTCCCTCTGCCCTGCCAAAACAACTTCCCTGTCTGTTTCTGAGACACTCCTGAACACCCACGGTCTTTCTTAACTCTGCCTCTCTGTCCTTCTTAAGCCGGAGTTCCCTTCCAGCTGCAGCCCTCCAGTGTGCTGTTCTGCAAAGCCTAGTCACAAGCAGCTCCAGTTTTCCCTGTACTGTTTATTTCCTAATGCCTTAGCATCCAAGCTGAGGGATATTGCCCCACATACCTCAGGCAACACTACCTGCCCGTCACTACCTACAAGATCTGGAATATTCCTGTAGGGCTTAACTTGCCGATGCCCAGCTCTCATTTGGTCATTTACATCTGGGCAAAGGAAACACAAGGTGGCTGTGATATACGACCAAATGTGAGTAGCTGTAAATTGACCAGGGCCATTTGTCACTGTTATTAATCCCCTGAGTCACACTGCCTCCAGATATTTCCTGTGTCACTGCTATTTTTATTTCTTCACAGATAAAGACTGTAGACTTCAGTTTGCTCCTGCTCACATCAGGCTTGACTCAAGCCTCTGACCAGGAGAATACTCGAGACTTGCCCTGAAGCAGATTGGAAACTGTATCCTTGGTTCTGAATAATTTTGCAAGATGTAATTACAAAACGTGTGTTGGTGTTGGAGTACTAAACAGCATCGGGAGCTAATGTGATATTAACAGTCTCTTGAAGACTGATCATGAAAAGAGATCTTGTTTTCTTGAGTATTTCAGAAAATCTGAATTCTAGGTTCAGGGCTAGCTCTTTTTTTCCCCTCACAAATTACTCACTTAATGCTATCTAACATCAAAGGAAATATTTTCAAGCATTATCCCAAACAAAATCTCTGCAGCTGAAGCACAGCAGGTGTCAGGCGGTGCAAAGTGCTGTAGTCTGAAATTGTTTGAGCCATCCAGACCTTTGACCTTAGCCTGAGGTTTGTTAAATCACCTACTTAGAGGCAGAGCAAAAGGTTTCACACTGAAATCGCTCTCAGTTGCTTTCCATTGGCAATTGATGCATTTGTGATATTTATGCAAAAGACTTTTAGAATATGAACATGCAAGATTTGATTAGCAATAGTGGAGATGTACAAGCAAAATCTAAGCTCTCTTCCAAAATCTTAGAGTATAGTTTTAATTTAAATTGAGATCTTTACTAATTAGCATTTGCTTTGAGATCCCTAGACTGCAGAGCACAAATGTGAAGACAGAGAAAATCAAGATTATTGTTCCCTCACATAATGGGATTCAGATTAAATAAACCAAGCATACATTGACTTGCAGTGACCTGGAACCTTTATCTACTCACAACAATACAGCACAGCTCTGACTAATAAAGGCTTTTCAAACTTAGGCATCTAGTACTTTGTGAGACAATGACAAAGAATGTACCAGGACATGCCTCAGATATACCAGGATCATTGAGTCACAGGCAGGGGCAGCAGTGCTAGTGATCTGGTTTTATAATCCTGTGGTTGGTTGGTTACATTTACCTGCTCAAGTGGTATTGCTCCTTTCCCCACGTTTAAGAAGTCAGCTACTGACTGTAGCGAGAAAAACATGTCGAAGTTTGAACCCAAAAGAAAAAGAGAATATTTTTGCTCAGTGCTTTGGGAACTCAGCTGAAAAAAAGTCCACAATGAACTCTACCAGGATTCAAAGATATCAGATAACAATCAACTAATTTTATTTCTTACATATAAAAAGGATTCTTCTTCCTCACAAAAAACATTTAACAGGTCTTTAGAGATTTGCAGTCAATAGAAAATAACTTTATAGAACTGGCAGTTTTCTGGTATAACATTTTATTCCAGTTAATAATTCTGTGCATTTGCTGGAAATTTGTTGTGATATCATGCATGCATATAATTCTGGTTTTTTCTCTCTTGTAAAACTCTGACACTGGCTATCATATCCACAGCACCAAGCAGCACTCCTGAGGGATTCATCCAGTTGTTTAGTTGAGGAATTGACCTACTCTCTCTTCCCTGTATGACTCTAGCAGCTGCATGACTCTGGTGGTTTTACCACTCTCCTTCCAGGTAATGGGTAGTTTTCTGTCCAGGTGAAAGGTTTGAGAAGTAAAGCGTCAGGTAGCTACATCGTTACAGTCATCTGCTCAGTATGCATTAAAGTGAAAAATGCCCTTATGTACCATAGTTCAGTGTGCAGCCTTTCCCAAGAAGTTTCCTCGTTTTCTCCTTTATCCTTGCCCATCTTACAAGTCATCCATGAGGTCCTACCTCACTGGGCAGGAACTGTTCTGCTCCTCAAAGCTTTGGAGGCTGCTCCTGCCTGATGTCCATCCCAGCACATCCCAAACACTAGCCCAAAGGGCTATCACGTACTTGGCTCTGCTCCTATCTACATCCCGCTCCACACCCCTTAGCACCCTTTAGGATGGCAGTGGGGTCAGTCTTCAAACTTTAAGTCTCTTACTTAGGCTCAATCTCAGATTATTCTGACTCCTGAATTCTCCCATCAGGCTTTCCAGGCATTTCATGCTGGCACCCGTGTGACCTTCTGGATGTTGAAGGCTGTAGACTAATGCTCTGTTTCACCCGAGCCCCATAATTTCTGTTTTTCTTTCTTCCAGAAAGATCTTCCAGAGGTGGGTTAGGAGACGTTCAGAGGTGAAGATTTCATAGTTTCCTGATCAGTTCGCTTTAGTGGTTAATTACTTTGACTGTTAAAACTTACCGTTAATTTTTTAGTTGATTTTGTCCAATATTTATTCTTAAGCACCTATTTTGTTGTGCCTTAAGTTGACTTTGTACTCAGTGTTTTCTCCAGTCACCCCTCTGAACTTCCTGTTGATGCCTTAAGTGTCTGCCTGTCGGGCATGTTTTTCAGCCACAGTGTCATTCTTTTTCCTCCACCTATTTTTAAATTTTTTATCTCCTCTTGAGGGTGGATAAAATGTTGTCCAGTGCAGTAATGCAATGACAAGCGGAAGACACGGGCAGACAAAGCAGCTTTGTCTTTGAGATAAAGCTAAAGCAACTAAGCCAGTCCGTAGTTCCTTTGCAGCATTTGCCTTAGGTCTTGGCCTCACCCAAAGCTCTCTCAAGGAAACTGTAACAGGGCAAGATGTTGAATTTGCTATTTATGTGACAATCCCCAAAGTCCTGGTCACTAAGGATCCTAAATTTGCTTGGCCCATCAGATGGGACAGTCATAGCATCCAAGGGATGCTGAGGTAGTAATTGTATGCTCCTAGTGCAAGGAGTACACATAGCAATTACGTATTCCCAAAGTGTACAATGCTTGGTAATTATAGACTGTAGACCCAAAAATATCATTTAACACATGTGCTGGTTTTTAAGGCAAAAATAATGGTGAACTTACTTTGTGATTATATGGTCCTTACCACATGAACTTTCTGCCAGTATTTGATACTTACTGTGTCATTAAATGGTCAGCAATTGCTCTGGACGCAAAGACTGCTTGGAAAATTTTCCCCTGCAAAATGGAACATTGTTTAAAAATCATTAACATTTTTCACCACAGTATTTTTCCTAGGGGAAAATATACAAGTCATCTATTTGACTTCAGTCTACATTCTTCTGGAGATATGTTGTGTTTCTGTTGTCCTGAGAAAGCATAGTGATGCTGCTCTCAAATTCCTTTAATCGATCTTTCTCTATATCCATTTTCCTCTCCAAGTCCTTCCTTCCTAAGCCAGAAATAAAAATTGAGAGCTGATTGTAATTTTGAACCAACAACTTCACTGTTCCTTAGGAAGACAACAGAGGTGGCATAGTTCCCATTGACCTCCCATAGTCCAAGTTCTGTTTTAAGGATTCTTGCCATGTGGATGGATTAACTCCACCAAGGTCAACAGAGTTGCACAGAAAATGCCTAGGTACAATAGCAGCAGAAGCCATCTTAGTGGTAGGAGGATCTCTTCCAATTTCTCCCTACCCAGGCATATCTATACATGCACACACACGCCACAATGGAGCTTGTAGTCTTCAAGCTCTCTTTATGTCTGCCAGCATGGTATGTTATTTTGTTTGATTGCTGGGCTGCAGCACCAAAACTCGGCCTGATTGCAAATTAAAGAAAATGTAGTTTGAAAGAAACAGAGAGGCAACTTTAGTCAGAATATTCTGTATCAAGACTTACAGGGTTCTGAGTAATCTTGTGGCTCCTAATGTAAGGCCTAAATTCCTATTTATCTCTTTTGCTTGCATTTTCTATTTATTCCAAGGAACATTGAAAATATTTTGGTCATGATTCATAATAATGTGACACCAGCTAAGTTTTAAGACTGTAATTCACTAGTTTTTAGATGGCCAACAGAAAGGCTGTACGTTACTGCATTGTCAAAGTAAAGCTCAAAGGAGACTGTGGTAAAGCATATACCCCATTCTGGCTGCCAACACAAAGAAGAATATAATTTTTTTTTGCAGATCTTTGCCAGTATGGCAATCTTCAGAACAAACTACCCAAAAGTGACATATACATGGAAGACATGCCCCTATTAGGTCCCGTGGGCATAGTATCCATCCCTAAGTCTGCAAACAGGACCTGATAATTTGTCATTGCTCCTACCACATTTTGTTTTCAGGCCTGGTGAGAGCAATGAGTGGCTTATGAAAGTGGAGACCAGACAGCTTGGGTGGAAAAGGAAGATACAAGCACAGCACCTTGGCCACAGAATTACTCTCCAGCTGGTAGGTGTAAAAAAGTGATTTTAATAACTACAATGCTGGACCACATGGTATAGTTCAAGTGCGAAATGTCAGACTAAAAATGTTTTGGGGACGGGATACTTTAATAATAATAAAGTATTTCTCCTCTGAGAGCCACATGCTTTCTTTAGACATTTTCCTTTTGAGGAAAACCACCCTTTTTCAGATGTTTCTCAACTGATAAATTGCTACATAGCTGGTCTTAGAAAACTAATGCATCCTGCCTGTGCATGCCTTAGTCAGAAGAGTGAGTTTTAAAATAAATGTCTCTCCTAAAAATACCTCCAGATTATATGACAATGCAAAGATACTTCAGGGGTTCAAAGGAACTATGCCTCTCAAGCTTTTTTTGTCTAGGTCCAAGTAACATCATAAACTTTTTTCCCTGGAACCCTTTTTCTAATCACTTGGGACAAGCATTTTCTTGTGCTTGGGAACCCAGTATGGCTACAGAACAACTATTCTCAAATGCTTGTTACCAGCTGAAACAAAGCCTAGGCTTTGGGACACCTGTATTCTATAATATGTATTACAAAAAATACTATGCGAGCCTTTGGATTTCAGCATTTTCCAGCTTATTGTCTCTGTCCCTGATTGTCTCTGCTCTCCTGGAGAGAACAAAGTCTAGTCCTGTTTAAACAGCAAGAGGCTTCTAAAAGCATCTCTGCAAGCTCAGCCAGCAGCAAAGCCAGTAGATCTGCTCTGAAAATAGAAGCAGCAGAAGAGAGATGGGTGATGACTCATAGCTTAGCTCTGCTCTTGTTTATAGTGGCACAGAATGAGCAACTCCCTTGACATTGGTGAAGTTAACACCCTTTCAAGTAGCCACATTTCTTGAATAATTTTAGATCACTGGTTCATGATGATTCAGCTTTGATATTGGTTCGACTCAAATGATTTACAATTCAGTGAGGGTTCAACACATCCTGATCAAACAAGAGTAATGAGTGAAGCTGAACTGTATTGTACTGGCGCAAATAGCAGCATTGCTTGGGTGACATAGACTCCACATCATGCAGTCCTGGACTATCACAGAGAGAAGCTCCCCTGGAGTATGAGTTTAAATTGAGATAGCTTGGCTGAGGGATGAGTGAGAGTATTAGTCGGTTTCTTGCATTTTGATGGCATTACACAACACAATTTTTGCAGGCTGGCTAGATTCCTACCTGGGGGAACTTCCTGAGCACAAGGGTGGGTTGAGGATTTTGCTTGCTTGTTTGTTTTCTTCTGGAAAGCAGGAGGTTTCTCATTAAGAGTTTATGGGAAACTCAGTTATTATAAAGATGTTTCTCTTTTAATGAAAATACGGTGTTCACTAGGGAACAAATGTTTCTCAGCCTTCTGTACTCTGTGCTTTCAGTTCCTGAAAAGAGAAAAGAAAGGTGCCAGACATCCTGTGGGAAGTCCCAAAAGAGGACTGTATCAGATATGCAAAAGAACACGAAAAAGTTTGGCAACAGACCTATGCAGTCAGAAGTGCATGAAAAGCTTGAAACAATGTCCAAATTACTGAGCTATCTATTGTCATTAATTCCATGTAAATGCTGATGTAGGTATTCTGCTGACCCAGTACTAGTATGCTACTCTCTAGCCAGACCCCCCACTCAGTTTTCTGGGCCACCCCATAGCAAGAAAAGAAGTTATCAGACTTTGTTGATTGTCCACCAAGGAGTGGAAATGAAAACAGCTAAACATCTGCAATTCTCTACAGCCACATTAGAGCTCAGCTATGCAATCCACCTAGCTAACTCCTATGCAAATGAAAGAGTACACCAGCGTTTCCAGTGTTATAAATCACGGTTACAACTTGGGATGCTTTTAGAGGTACTGTAAATATAGATAAGTATATGTGGGGTCGGGGGAAAGATAATAAAAAAGATCCCACATCTGTGGAGATTTGTGCTATTGCTCAAATAAAGGGATGGGATTCAACAGGCACAGCTGTTCCTTGCCTGTTGCTGCCTCTGCCCATATGTTTTAAACAATATCCATATTAAATTCTCAATTATATTTTCTCAAGTGCTTCTGAAAGGTCTGTTTGGTTCATTTTTCCTTGACATCTTTATCTTCCAGCTGCTAATTTCCTTATTACTCAGGACCATAGCACTCACAGGAGATCTACATCTTGGCTGGTCCTGTATTCAGTAAATTTTAAAGCCATTGTGTGATATTATTAACCATAACAAATCATATTAACCATTACTGTGATATAATGGTATTTTTAAAACTATGTAATTATAGTTAGATCAGGCCTTTAAAGAAGTATATGGGAAAAGTCAATGCCCAGGTTTTGTCCCCTTTGGAATAGCACTCACCAGGAAGTCAAACAGCAAGCAAACACTGTTCTGTGCTTTTCTTCATACCACTTGGGATCATCTTTGTAATAATTTGCTGACAGAAGAAAATGGCAATTTATGGCTTTCCCTGCATTTAGCTGCTACACTGTGGAGCTGAAGCCTGAGAAAAAGGACACATGTGGCATCTATACAACCGTGAATACAGTGAGGTGAGGACATCAGACCTGGGACAGAGCAGCTTCTTTTGATGCCCAGGGAGGGCCCTTGGCATGGATTGCCTATGCTGGATGAAGGGGTAATCCTGATCTGGAGTCTGGGCTTCTCTGTCATCCTCATGAATTACAGTGATGGCAGCAGGGGAAGAGAGGCCCACAGAGAATTAAACCCTCATAGACGTTTGTACCTTCTGGATTCTAGGTTCTACACCTAACCCACTCTAAAGTCAGATATATAAAAGGAGTGTGAAAGACAAAGGAAGACAATAACATCTTGGAAATGAATCTGCTTTTACAATTTAGGGTTGTTTTCATTTTTGCTAAAGCACTGTCCAGTCAAGTCCGATCGGTGATTCCAACTCCAGGCATTAGGGTATATTTGAGGTCCTGGGATGGGCTCTGCTCTGCAGCCAGCTCTTGGGAGGGAGGAAGAGGATGGGAACTGCTGAGATATTCCAGAAAAGGGAAAAGTTGTTACCCCGGATAGCATAGTGTGTCAGGTCACTCACATTTGGGGCTGTCTAAACCCAGCCAAGAGGAGCTGACAGACATTCCTGCCCCAGGGGCCCTGGCCCTGGAGCAGGGAGGTTGCAGAACACCAGCAAACAGGATGCATGAAGCACAAGATTAGTGTAGATAAGAGAAAAAGAGAGTCTAGTTCTCATTAGAGGTGTAATGTCTTTGTTAAAAACAATTAAGTTTTGCTTTGTTGAAAACAATTAAGGGTACAATTTCAGGACTTGTTATGGGATGGCTGAATAAATTGAGGCATTTGAAAGGAATCACATAGCAGTCACAGAGTGTCAGCATGAAAGTAACAGGGAATTTTTATGCCTTTAGGTTTCTTTATGGCTCTTTCCATCAGTTTCAAAGCTGCTATCACCTCCTTGAAGACTAGGCTATAACCAAGTAAGTGGATAAAATTTTAAGGGGAATGAAGATATGAAGAAGTGGGACAAAACTATTTAATCTGTTCTGCTTAATGCATTTCTGCAGGCAATAGATGTGTCTAACACTGATCAGAGGTAGGGGAAACATTTAAAATATGTAAATGAAATATGTGTATTAAAAGAAGCAAGCTTATGTGTCATAAAGTATATGATAAAGAAGAATTGTTTGCTGAAATGCATGGTTAACACAGCTTAGATGTAATTGTTATGGTCGGTGTTATGTTCTACTCGCAATACCACTACAATCCATTTAGTTGCCCAAGGGAAACTTGGGAAGGAATTTAATGCTATGTAGATGAAAATAGGAGAAGAATTTTCTCTCATGGACTGGATATTTTTTATTGCTCAGGACTAAACTGCAGTGTCACTGGCATTTGTTTAATTTTCAAATGCTACATATTAGGAAAATGCAAGTGTAGGAAAAGCTATATGACAGATGCGTGTGTCTGCAAAGGAAGGCTCTTGCTCTTTTTAATGGTCTAAAAACCCCCAAACCCATTCATAATCCCAGAATGGGATTGCACATTTAATCTAATTATGCACTCTGGAAAATCCTGAGAGTTTCCTGTCATGTTGCTTGGCTTTATCCTTCATCTCAGTTGAAACTTGTGAGCTCACTTTGAGTCCCTGACACCATGGACCTGATTCAGCAAAACACTTAAGTATACACTCAGCCCAAGCACTTTGAGGACTTGCATCCTTGCTTGGCAGTACTTTTAAGCACTTACACAATTTAAAGCATATACTTAAGTCCCTACAACTTCATTGAAGCATAAGATCTACTTAAGTATTTTGTTTAATGAAAGTATAAGTGATTAGAATATCACAAAGGCTAACTAATTTTTCTCTAGAGTGCATTGCTCACTCTTTTCAGAGTAGCCCAACTTGTCAGATCTATTTGTTTATACTCACTTTAAATGCAGAGCTTCATGTGGGAACTCTACAATTAAATTCTCCAATATATTTGTTTGATTTTCGCTGCAGATGTAGAGGTTCCCAGCTCTTTTGAGAAGTGCTGTGTTGCAAAGTATTTAGCACCACGCTGAAGCCAGAGCAGAGCTACAAATTAGATTCACTGCATGTGACAGAAGCAGATGAGTAAACTATGCTCTGTTTCAGCCCTCTTGGGCAAGATCTGTGCTCTTTGGCGCTAATCTTGCAAGCCACGTATGAGGAAATAACATTCATTGCCTCGAATATATCCTTGAAGTTGGTTAGAAGCAGTCAATGCACAAGAAGTTTGCAAAAACTGATCCGCATTTAAGTAAAGAGAAAAAACCCAGTATAAACCCAGTCCAAAGCAGATCATGTGCATCTGCCACTGAAGTCAGTGTGCAAATTAGCATCAGCTTCAGCTTCAGCAGGGTAAGTGCCAAAGGCAGGGCTGGACCATTTGCTGTCTGTGCCATCACAGAATGACAGAATATTCTGAGTTGGAAGGGACCCACAAGAGTCCAACAGTCCAAATCTTACATGGTACCACTGCCTCCCTGGCAGATTCCCTGGCAGGAATCGAACCCATGGCCCCCACATGAGAGGCAGAGACACATCCACTTAAACAAGCCAAAAGATTGCTTTTGCCAGACTACTGTGGCATGATATAAGCGAGCTCAGGCAAGACCATCTATAAACCCTCTTTGAAATCTCATTTATAAGGTTTGGTAATTATATAGGAATTACTTCTTGGCCTGATTTTTCAATGGGTCCTGAAAAACACAAGGAAGATATTTAGCTCTACCAGAAAACAAGTTTTGTACTACTGAGCCCTTGTCTTACATCCATAAGAAGAACCCAGGCTGCACAGACTATGTGAGAATGTATCTCCCCCTAGTCCTTCCCATTAGCATAAGAGTCCGTCCTAATTTTTCCCTGACAAAAAGACACAGCTTGATTCCTACAGGATGGCATGCCAGCTGCTGGGAAATCTGGCATCTGTGATGAGGCAGGAGGGATTTTGGCACTGGACCATGGCCCACAGGAGAGCAATTCCTCTCCACATCTTGACCAGAGAGAGTTTTAAAGTGGGATTCTTTCTCAGGACATACTTAGGAGAAAAGTCATCCTAGAGGAGGTAAAGTCAAGTGGTAAAACTGTACTAGGTTCCATAAACTATGTTGACAGAGACATAGATCTCAGCACTAAAATGAAAAGAAGATTAATCTAGCTTTGGTGATTCTAATTCACTGGGGAATCAGTTAGTACAAAGGGACTGCAAAAAGACCTAAAAACTCTCACTATACAGAATTCTAGTCAGAAGGTTCTTTTAGAAAAGACCCAAACACCCAGGAAACCAGTAACTTTTAAATACAGAATGGTACAAAGATAGATGTCAGCCAGAAGAAGAGAAATACTACTTTATTTCTTAGCTCTGAAGGGTTTTTTTAACCCTTGAACAAAGATGGTCACCAATATCAAGCAACTGTAACAGCAAGGGTAGCTAAGCACAGCACAGGCAAGAAAAACATCCACTTTTGCAACCATCATCTTAAATACAATATCTTAAATCTGATTTAATCTCAGGCATCTAGAGTAATTTCTTTGAAACATCTGTATGAAGGGGTTCTTTTGGCCTATACTTCTTCAATAGCCACAAAAGAGAGGATGATTCAGCTCATCTATTCCTCATGTGCAGACTTGGGTGATGTTTGAGGGAGTTGTATCAGGGAAAGGATGCAGCTCTGGCCCAATTTGAAGACCCTGTTTCCTTGGTTTCCTTGTTACCTTCACAAAGAATGGTAGCTCTTGGTCCCACTCTGCCTTTGATTTTTCTACTTGATTTTTAAGTCTCTGAAACAAGTAGAAATCTCCAGCTATTACACGAGTATATAGTGTAAATTAACTAAATATTTTCATAAGTAAATGTCCCTGCAATATTGTGGCCACATGTTCAGGAGTCTTAACTATATCATGTTTGTTCAGAGGCATCTTGACAACATGGAACTCAAATACGTTTAGCTTTACTTCCTTGTTCATATTCTTTATGAGATACTATATGAACAGGGTTTTTATATTTTTATTTACACTGCAATCTGACTTAATATGTGGGAATATATTTGCTACGTAGTGCAGAGAGAGTTTAAATTATGAGAGTACGAGAGCAGCCTGGACTGTGATGTCTATTTCAGGGCAATAAATACATATTTTTAGATGCTCTTTTTCCATCTGTGAGTAGAGAACCATAATTTTTCTAATATTCATGCTTCAGCCAGTGGTAGGGCAGGAGGTGGAAGTCGTGGACAGCATTTCCACAAAAGAAACAAACTGTCCTTTCCCTGAGCCCTTCAGGGACAGTAGGAGATTGGCAGGGACTGAAGCCTGGCTTGTCCTCCACGCTGTGCATCCCAACTCTGCTGCTGACCCTGCAGGGCCATGAATCACTTAAAGGACCTCATTTTCCAACATCCACAACACCCACAAGTCTCTAATGGGAGCTACCAGTGTGCTTCATACTGGCAGATCAAACAAGTGAGGTCTGCAGCAATTGTCAGCTTCAGCCATACGCATCCAAGGTCTTGTGATGGGTTTTGGTGGGATCAGCATCCATGGTATGCCAGGTAAAGCTCTTAGTACTCTTTCTGCTATTGACAAAGGAGGGTTTCCGTGAGACAGGGTTTCCAAGGCAAGCCCCAAATATACCTGTGGAGCAGTGACTCAGCCCTGTGTGATGGTGGGACGTCATCATGGGTGGTTCCTGGCAACCCAAACCAGTGCTTGCAGTGAGGCCTCAGCACATGACCCCCAGAGGTGCCACCAAACTCCCTGGACTCATCTCATCCTTCCCCCAGACCTCTACCAGGAGAAGCCTGTGGGGCTGAGCTTCTGCACTGCAAGCACTTCCACCACAAATGGCCATGGGCTCTCCAGGGTGACCCAAGACACCCTGGCCTATCCACAACCCTCCCTGTGGATATGGGTGCCTCTTGGCACACCTGCTGTGGGGTTTTGCATGGCACATAGTGTGGCTCCAAGCAGCTGTCAGCCAGCAGAACTGTGGCAGTGTACCTTATTTAACCCTGCTTAGGGAAACACCAGCTCTTTCCCCTCTCAGCATTTGTTTTCAGTTCCTAATCCAGGAAACACACGTCCTTTCTATTTACTTAGAAAAGAATGAATAACAACCACATTTCTCCTTGGACTCCCTCCCTGTCTCTGGTCCTCTGCTCGCTCCCCTCCCCATCTTGCTATTAAAATGGCAACCTCTGTGTTACAGACATCTCTGGGCTGCTAGAGCACTTAAGCAGCACCCTGTGAGCTGCAGCCATTTACTATGTGCGATTGTTTCTGTGAGACTTAATAATTCTACCATTGTTATTATAACACTGTGCACTAATACAAATGAGCTTGTAAATAGGGGTCCAACTAAAATAAAACCATTATAATCACAGCCCAGGCTGTAAATCACAGACTAGTGTATTTTGCTGTGGTTTGACCCAGAGCCAGGCAATAGTCAAATAATCAAACTGCAGATGTTGGGGTAGCAAATCTGCTTAAATTTAAACAGTGGCAGAGGTCCAAACAACGGGGGGGTGGGGGGCAGAAAAGAGTCCTTTGCGCAATGTAGGAATTTCCCCACCCCTCCTGCCCCCTTCTTGTTAATTGGATCTATAAAGTAACCAGACACGTTACCCGGTAATAGCGCTGTGCCTCGGCAGCTTGTGCTCAGCGGTGTCGGCTCGCAGGCTCGATGCAGAGGGGCTGATAATTAGCACTAGCTGCCAGCCTTATGGGGACATTATCCCCAACAGTCCCATGGCCTCTGCCAGTGGTGAGATCAAGCCCTCTTCCCAGGGGAGAAGCAAAGGGGTACCCAGTAATGTTCTGTGCCATAAGACTAGGTCAGAGTTACCCCAGAAGTCAATGATGCAGTCATGGCTTGATTTTCTAATTTCTCAAGCTTCTTGCTATGACTAAATCCTCTCCCTCCTCCATCTCACTCTCAGATGACCCTATTTCCCCATATTTAAGCCCAAGACGCAGCTACAATTTGTATTCTTGCTCAGGGGAGCTCATGGGGCACACTTCCCACCCTTTGCTGCACCAAGGTCTCATGTCCCTGCCTCAAAGCATCCTTTGTCAGGGCCCACAGAGACCTGCCTAGAAGTGGCACACCGAGGGTCATTTCACTGAGCAAAGCAGTGTGTGTGGGGACAGCAGGGAGACTGTGCTGCAAACACAGCAGTGCTGTGGGGCAGCTGAAAAGAGGATCCACATGAGCTGTCATGCTTTACCAGCTGTTTCCACAGCTGTGGGAGAGGCAGTGTGGTTTCTTTTCCTCCTAGCCAGAAACCAGGATCTGTCTCAGTAGTGCTCACAGGAGATGTGTTTTTGTTTGGAGAACACATGAGCCTTGGTTGTTGCCCCATCACATTTGAAATGACGCTAGAAGCTTCTTTAAGAGAAGTATATGGTCATTTGTTTCTCTGACAGCCCAAGGCAGACAAGCTGGAGGGGTCCTGTTGCTCACCACGTTGTCACATGTGGTCATAGGAGGGCTGTTAAATGTGAGAACCACCTCGATGTAACTTTAACTTACTAGGAAGGAATTTTTCATACTATTTTTTTAAATGTAATGTTTAAATAGCTGCCAGGCAACAAGTCGTAAGAACAATCAATCACATAAACAGATGCCACGTAAATACATCTTTTAAGCAAGTAGCTCAAGAAATCCTTGAGGGGATAAAGTAGTGATCTCTCCTGGGGAATGTGAGCAAAATGAACTCGCCAGTCTTGGATGAAGGCTGAACAGGATACAAACCAGTCATCCTTATGAAGCTGCTTCTTCTCTGTGGTACTGACACAGCAGCTGTGAATATTAATGTTATTTCCGTAAAACCTTGTGACTAAATTTCAATAGCAGGACAGTTTTCCTTTTCCTGCTCAGGAAATATTTGCTGTTCAAGTGACTTGAAGGCAACATGAACCAAGCTGCAAGGTCCCCAGAATGGGGATTTTAGTTATAAACAGCTCATTTGCTGATTTGAAACCTTTTCCTTGGAATTTGAGTAACCAACTTGGAAGAAAGTCCTGTTTACTCTTTTTTTTTTTTTGGTCTTGATTATTTTTAAGTCACAGTCTATCTCCTGGTAGTGGAGAACTTTTTTTGGCCTCAGTCTCCCTCCTGGAGGGAATACAATATTAGAAGCAGAAAAATGTGCCACTCCAAGTATGTATTGGAAAATTAACACCTTGGCGTGCACTTCTTGAAAATTCATTCTTCTGCATCCAGATTTTCACAGGTTTTCCTGTTCCATTTGTCAAGGGCACCATTTTTTTAAAGTTTTATTTTTTTAGTCTCTGACTTACAGTAAGCCCATTGCATAGAGGAAGCCTGCAGAAAGAGACCGGTTTCCTTTGATGAATTCCTAAGTGTCTTGGTGAGAGGAATTGTTCTGGTGTGTGAATCAACTCTGCTTCCTCTGCTTGTCAGAAAAACAGTGCAGCCTTGTACTGCTGATATATGCCACGCTGCACGGGATGTGGTTGATCTCTTCTGCTACTGCTGCTGCTCCACAGAGATCTGTTGCACAATGTGAGCAGTAACCAGATTAAAATCAATGCTGGAAGTTGTTGTGAACATCAAGCATTAAATAAACTCCAGCACTGTACCATAATTCCTCATGAATGATTAGATCATCCTGCTGGGAGTGCTACCATTATACATAAGGCAAATGTCACTGGGTGCCTCATAAATTTAGCATAAAAGTACTAAACATTAGGTCTGATTCACTGCTGCCTTGCCTTAGTTTATCCTAGCATGAGGCAGAGGAGTTACATCGGCATAAATGTGCAGTGAAACCCTTCTCATTTTAAGGGATCAGCTGTTTCCACTGACTTTTGTAAGACTGACACTAAGTAGATTCACAGTTGCTCTACTTGAGCTATGTTAAATCTCAGTTATGGTAGATCATGCAGGGGAGCCAGTCCTGGGGAAAAATATAGGCTGGTATTTCTGGCATAGAAATTGCACCCCTTAATAGTGAAGGCAGGTCTAGACTGTAAAAAAATTAATGTGCTCTGGAATCTGTTTGACAAAAGTCAAATTAGCTGATTTGGGGAAAAAAACCCACAGACATAAGTAGATTTGCTTTTGACACAGGATAGCTGCTCAAGTGCAAGTCCACCATGGAGCTTATGTTGACCAGGAGCTACATAGATGACCCAAAACCTGGATTGTCTTCAGTTCCCCGTCACTTCAACCAGAATGTTCCTGTCAGCCACACTTCCCTGGGGAAAACAAAGGTTGGCATGAGCTGTTCCACAGCTCCCTTTCCAAACAGAGTGACTTTCCCTCGATCTTTCAGATTTTCCATAAAGAGGATAATTTCCCTCAGAAAGAACTTCTCTCAACCTCCTGCTTTTCAGGGTGAAACTAGAAGTCTCATACCTCAAAGCATTGTTAGGAAAATCTTTAAAATCATATGATATTGACAACAGCACTCAGAATAAAATGTGGCCTCTGAAGCTCCCTAGTACTTAACTTTCTCACTGAAGGATTGTTCCCTGAAGTCCCTCTCAGTGCATGTCGTCCAAGGTATTTTTAATGAGGTGTTGACTAATTCCCTCAGGAAATTCTTCTGCAGTCTGACAGGTCTCATTGTTAGCATTCTACCCAGCCTAAATTTTGCTTTACCAGACTTTGTCTCAAACTATTTCCCTCTTTCCTGGGTGTATTTTGCATCTTTCAAATATTTGTAGGCAGTTATCATATCCCTTTTTTAAGCTGTCTGTCAGCCAAGTTAAACATAATTAGCTTTTTTAATCTTCCTCCATAAATCCAGCTTGCTTTCTTGAAATCCAGTCCCCTTTTCCTACTTACGTGTCTTTTTGGTATGATGAAGCTACATATTTTGTGGTTCCTTTTCACACGCTATCACTGATACCAATAGAAGGAGACATCAGAAGATCAGACAGTGAATCAAGGATGGTTTCTAGTCTAAGTCAATTTTTTGATCTTTGTAACACACACTTAGCTTCATTGTCAAATAATTTCCTTTGATTTTATATCCATTAATATTTGCAGAATTCAAATCCTGAACAGTATTTTCAAAGCTAATTGCTGTAAGAGACTTACTAGGAATTTTGTGCATATTTTATGGGTAGACTGGCAGCAGTAGAAGAGTACTGCAAGATTAATTGACCTGTCATGAAAATGTGGAAAAATGACTTTTTTTCTCCCCAAAAACAATTACAAAATATTATCCAGGACTGGGTTTTTGTTTGGCAGTAGTGAAGTAAGTGTTCCAATATCCCAGCACTCAGTTCCTGAGCATTTGATAGAAGATGCCCTAACTCCATTTTTCGGATCTATGTCAACAAGAGAGAAGTATTTCCCATCATATGCATCCTATAGGAGTAGATGGAAGCTTAACCAAAACAATATTTTGGACACATACTGATTCTGGACACAGGCAATATCTGTTTACTCATTCAGTCATTATTTATATATTCTATCTCTAGATATATCTCCTTTGGGAAGAAAGAGGCAGGGGATTAAGAGCACACAGCAGATATTACTTGAGTATTGATATTCTCCAACCATTTAAAATTTCTCCTTGAGATCAAAAGACTTCAGGGACTTGATAACACTCCAGAGGTACAGTATCAAAATGCTGAACAAATTTGTCCATCTGGAGATTTTAAAGATGAACTGCCTTCAGGTCTTGTATTGCTGAGTTCTCAAGGTGACTCTGAAAATCTCAGCTTCATGCATTAGTAATAAATGACTGAAACAATTTCCCAAGGAATGCAATTGAGTCTTCATCCACTGGAATGCTTGTATCAAGGCTGGTATTTTTTAAATGATAAGCTGTATTTTAGACAGAGGCAACTAATACGTGGTAAATCTGTACAACTTCTGTTTAGCAAAATGAGCAGATTATAAAATAACCCTTAGTTTGCCTTCCAGCACATACTGACAGCTCCTTCCTTCGTTGTATGTGCACAGATTTGTAGATTTTCACTTCGGCTCCCTCAAATACCATAGCTATGACAAAAAGTGTAAAGAGGAATCCTACTCATCAAAATGCCTTCAGGGAAATTAACAACTGAAGCAGGAAAATCCCCACTGCAAGAAAATCCCCTGAAGCAGGGATAGAAGCAGGCTCAAGTATAGGGCTCCTTCAGTATTAATATCCTTCCTGAGGGCAGAAGTCTTTGTTCTTCAGACAACTTATATACAAATTCCCAACCATCCTCTAAATATAGCTGCAGAATGACTGACCAGTGTGTCTGCTTGAAGTTTTTGATATTTTGAAATTTAAACAAAATGCTTTAAGTACAATTTGAAGGGAAGAAGAAAAAAAATCTTCCCTCTTTTCAGTAGCTTATATTGTTTTCACAACTTTTCCTATGAGAATGTGTCTGTACCCAAAATCACTGAGACAGTAACTGTGTTATGCAGGTCTCCAGTTTCTTTTGTTTAGTTCACAAGAAGTTCATAAGGAAACGAAGTGTGGAAAAGTTGACAGAAAGATCCAAGTCCAAGTAAACAAAAACTAAAACAGAGTGAGCTACTTTTGTTATTACAATAGCCCCAAATGTTCTGAGCTGCAGATTTTATTAACTGATAGAAGCAAGATCTTAGCTGATTTTGATTTCTTTTGCTGACAATTGTACTCCTTTTGCAAGATCTGCCCAATACCACTCCCCATAGTCATCATGAAAGTTGAACGACAGCCTGAAAGCTACGATGAGACATCTGACATGCATAATCATATTAGTCGGAGTTGTGTTCAGCTAAGAAATGTTGCACCTAAAAATCGCATAGCTGTGTACATGCTGTTGTACCCCCAGAAGGAATTCACAGCCTGGGTGAGGGCACACAGAAGATACAGGCTGCAGTTTTATTTCTTAGTTCATTTTTTAAAAATAAAAATACGTAATATGTATTACAACATTATGAATTTATGAATAGGAAGAAAGCTGGACAAGCAGCCACGAGCAGATGCTTGACTGAGAGAAATCCATCTAGATGAAGGCAGGCTGAACTCCTCATGTGCTGTGGCTGGAGGAACAGAAGCTGCTACTCCACAGGTTATTGCAGGTCTGAGATGTCCCAATATGACTCTCTGTTCTTGCATAGCTAACAAGGGAGATTTTTTCAGCCTAATGAGAATTTCCAGCATGGAAACCAACTGCTTTTATCACCTCAGGCCCTCCTTACGTCCTGTACTTACTTTTAAAATAAATGACCTGACCCAGCAGCAGGTGTAAATTAGCCTTATATTAGAGGAACCAGTGAGAATGAAAGACGGGATGTCCACATAATCACAAAATCACAAAAGTTGGAAAAGACCTCTGAGATCAACAAGTCCAACCTATTAGCTAACACCACCTCATCACCTAAACCATGGCACTAAGTGCCTCATCCAGTCTCTTTTTAAACACCTCCAGGAAGGGTGACTTCACCACCTCCCTGGGCAGCCCATTCCAATGGTAAATCCCTCTTTCTATGAAGAATTTTTTCCTAACATTCAGCCTAAGTTTCCCCTGATGCAGCTTGAGACTGTGTCCTCTTGCTCTGTCACTGGTTACCTGGGAGAAGATACTGATCCCTACCTGGCTACAACCTCCTTTCAAGTAGTTGTAGAGAGTGATAAGGTCCCCTCTGAGCCTCCTCTTCTCCAGGCTAAACAACCCCAGCTCCCTCAGCTGCTCTTCATAGGGCTTGTGCTCCAGTTCCTTCACCATCCTCCTTGCCCTTCTCTGGACATGTTCAATGATCTCGACATCTTTCTTAAACTGAGGGCCCCAGAACTGGACACAGTACTCCAGTTAAGAATTGGTCTCCGCTGTTGCTTGTGGGAATCCACAAATCAAATTAACTTGAACAAAATAAATGATAACAGGTAGTTCAAGCACCCTGGTCCTTGATTAGCATGAGCAGCAGCTCATCATGCTCCAAGAGAAAAAAACCCCAAACAATAGTGGAAACGGGTACTAAAAAACCCCAAAGGTTTTCAGCTCAAAGTGTGTGTGATGCAAAGGATGTTTTGGAGGGACAATGCAGCAAGGATCCTGAGAGCTTCCCAGGTGTGGTAGCATTTTTTGAGCAAGGTCTGGGGTTGTGGTGGAGGCTGCTGCTGATGTACCTGGAATGCACCTGTGCTTGGACATGCTACATGGCCCATGGAGAGACAAGAAAACTCAATATGGATGGAGGTGAGCAGAGATTCCCTGCGATATCCATTTGCTTTAAGCTCTGGCTTTGCCTCTTCTTTCTTCTCTTTATTTTACTCTGCCACTTAAAAAGAAATTAAGCAGGTTAAAGGTCAGGCTTTTTTATTTTTGTTGGGGGTTTTAAGAAGTTTAAACCATAGCAGAAGACTACTTAAGCCATTTGGGAAAGAAAAATCTGGACATAAAGACAGTAACTTCAGATGTAGGTGAGGATAACCAGTCCAGTACAGCAGGGAAGACTTTATGCCCTACAAGATTAAAAATTACAGTGACCCTGGATGTAGTCGAACAGCCTCTTCCATTTTTCTCTCCATCACTAAGCTTGTTGATTTAATTCCTTCTGAATATATAATTATAAAAAAGAAGATCAGGAGTGTCTTTATAATCTTGCCAAAGTGTTCGTTCCTTATGAAATAACTCCTATAATGATCCTACCAGAAATGGGAAAATATTGTTCTGGGGCAAAGACATAGGATAGGCTTTTGAGGAGCTGTGTGCAGAAGAAGAAAAAAAAAATCTCTGAGAGTTTTACCAGTAACTTGAACAAGAGCAGAAACAGGCTTATGCTGAATGTTTTTGAAAATCTCAGCTTTGATTTGTTAATGACCATTGGTATGATGGACCACTGCAAGCTATTTATCTGCAGAAATAAATACTCAAAATAGAAGAAAACAGGACATAGCCAAGCAAGCTGTGGTTTGTACCAAAGCTTCATATTTACTGAAAGACAGATATATAATACTCCTCAGTTTTTTCAAGAAAATCCCTACTGAAGCATTTTTGCCAGCCTCTTCGAGTTCATGTCAAAAAATAATACTGAAAACTGACCTTTGGGGATTTTCCTGGATAGCATTTCACTGCCAGAAAGCCATAACCCCGAGTCAGCAAGGAATGGGCATGCCTACCCTTAAACATGTGAAAGTTATTTATAGAAGTAATTTACTGAATCAGGCTTCATATGAGAGAAGTAAGGGGGAGGATTTCATAAAAAAGGCTACAGGAAATCCTGGAAGAAGATTCAAAATGTCATATCTGCCCTCTTCCCACCCTCCATTTAAAATTAATTCATTAGCTGTAGCAAAACTTTTTTTAATAAAAGTGATGGTGCTTTGCTGCAAGATAGACATAAAGTGCTTGCTGCCAACGTCCTGGTAGAGTTAGATTAAGGTAGAGTACAAAATCCAAGAAAGCCTCCAAATATCGATACAGACCAGATAACTGGAAGTCTTTCCTATGCTAACAGCAAGCTGGACACATAATTTCCTGATTGCTGACAACTACCAGTCAAAGAAGCAATCACCAAGATCTGCAAGGCAGATTGAGTGCCTACATTTCCTGTGTCTTCGTAGGACTACTCATCCTCTAAAAACCAAATCTCTACTAGAGTGCCTCAAGTGGGACATTTAGAAACCATGGCAGCTAATTTTTAATCAGACCTTTAGCCTGAACCTACAATGAATTAGTCCAGCACAAGAACATATATTTCTAACAAAAACTTGCCTGTTCTGATGAAAGATGGTATTTGTAATCACTGGTAAGATGACCACATTTGGTTATTTTTTCTAGTTCTTCCTCACCCCTTAAAGCAAGCTGAAAATGACCTTCCAACAATAGTTTATTTCTTCTTGGTTTCATCTGAACAAAGGCTTTCTATTCACATGTACACGAACGAGAGTATGGATACTTTTGTGGTGAAAAATCAAATCTCTCTTTTGAACTTTGCAGGCTTATTGTAGCATCTCTGAGGCTTTCTACTGTCCTCTCAGAAACCAGCCAATCAAATGTTTGTTTGTGGGGAGGAGCACATATACCGAAGCAAAGGACTAAATAAATAAACCTGGAGCTTTCAGGTACTTCTAACACATTTCATTCTAGGGGGCAGTTAGGCCGTATGGCCTCACAGAATTTCTGGGAGTATGCCACTACACGTGGAATATTCACTCAGGCTGTGTAGACAAGCTTGGGCTGGCTATTAGTGATGTCTTTATTGGTCCATTTCTCAGACTGGCTTGAGCATCCTTTCTATATCTGGAGGACCTTGCTTCAGCTTTTGAGCAGGCTTTTTCAGAAGGAAAGGTTTAAGGGTGGAAGGCATACAAACTACAGGCACAAATTCCTCTCTCTATAGTATCAGATAACTTTGCAATGGAATAGTACAGTTTTAATTAAGGAATTAAGGTTAAGCAAGTATGTTGACCTGAGCCACTGCCTGATCAGGGCATTCATTTGGAACTTTCCAGAAAACAACCTTTTGCCTCTGGAGTTGGGCTTGACGATCCTTGTGGGTCCCTTCCAACTCAGAATATTCTGTGTGATTCTGTGATTCTGTGAAAAGCAACTGCAGTTATTTCTTCATAAACCGGGTAATGTTGTTCATATGCTACCTCTTTGGGCTGTATGAGTCTTCTCATTATTATTATTGCTATCATTATTATTCTCACTAATGTCAAAAGAGGACAATTTCTCTACCTATCCAGACTAATCTGTAGGATACACCAGCAGAAGACCATGTGAGAAACATGACCAACAGCACCACTTTGCTTCCCTTAGGAAATGACAGATTTATTGAACTATCACACTTGAGCTTTGTGCTGTTGGGACCTTTGCAAGTTTCTTGTTTGCAAGGGGCTGAAGCTCCCTGAAGTCTACACAGTACTCCAGCTCGTAAAATCCTCAGAAATTTAAAATATTTTGATTTCCTAAAAAATCACCACCAACAATAAAATCCTTATTCAGATGAAGAATTGTTCAATTTCCCAAGAACTTTGGGAGCAGGAACTTATACAACGTCCCAGTGTGTCAATGATCTGAAAGCCCCTGTCAACTAAGGTAAGGCTAAGGATATCAGAGTTACTGTCTTGGAGTATCTCCACTTGGAAATGTCCAGCCTGAGGCCCAGTAAGCCTTATTCTTGTAAGACTAAGTGACCACAGCAAAAACTGAGGTCACGGGGAGAAGAAGGTGGCCATTTCAGGTGTAGGCAGCTGGAATTGGCTTCTCAGAAACAGGTACTTCTTTTGGAGATACAGAATATACACCACTATTGAATATGTAGAACCTTCCATATGGGGAAATCAAAGGGTGAGCTTGTGGGGCCTGAATTCCCACCTATCCAATCACAATTGCACAATGAAAGGAACTTACATTTTAAGGCTGGATATTTGTCCAGGTTGGGTCAACACCAGTCTGCACCATCTGGGATGCAACTCAGATGTTACCTATTGACTCTTTCCACTCTGACACCATTTTTTCCTGCGAGTCCAAGAGGCTTTTAACTACCTTGGGGTGTCTAAGGGCTGGAGCTAACTGAACATTCCTTGTGGCACTGAGTGGTATGGGAATTTAGCAGAGATCTCTTCTCAGGCAGCAGATCCCTCGTCTCAAGAAATCTTCTGATTAAACCATCAAGCTGTGGGATATGCAGCTAAAGAGAACAACAGGGAACATTTAAAGAAATATTTTCGGCAATTCCCAGTGCAGCAGGGATGATGATACACACTCTGGTCCTAGAAAATCTCGCCTGGCAGGCAATGGCTAGGGCTTTATATGTAAATATAAACATGTATTTACGTATTTCCTAACATCTGTTACAAATTTGTTTTCCCTTTGGTTCTATTTAAAGTATGTCTTGTCCTATTATCTCCAAGGCCAAAATTTTGAAGGGTTTGTTAACAAACTCTGTGTCCTGCAGAGCCACGAGACAAATGCTGCCTCCTCCCCAGCTTTTCAGATAGTTCTTCTACAGTTATTCCTTCCTTGTTTTTTAATGTAATAGCACCTCTATAGCCTAGGAAAGTTACAGTTTTGTAAGCGGATTCCTGCTGGGGAGGGTATACCTCACCACCAACTTCTAGGGATTTATATTTGATTGGTCTAATACATTCGTCCTGGTAGCCCAGCTTGGCAATTGTCTGTCAGCATGATGTCTCTTCCAGAGAGCCTCCTACTATTAGCTCAAGGTTCTGTCCACAGTTCCTGCATCCTGGAAGAAAAGTTACCTGCTGCAAAGAACTAGTGTTGGTGCTGGTGCTGCAGGAGGATCCAAACAGCCTCCAAAGCAGAGGCAATGCCACAGCCAGGGTTAGTGCTGCAAAAGCAGCCTGTGAGCAAAGTTCAACCCATCATCCTGACAGGGTATACACAGTCCATGGAGCAAAACTAAACAGGAGGGCAAACAAGATTTGGACTATGTGAGAGGGACACACACACATTATTTGTGTTAAGTAAATAGGGTAAAGTGAAAGCAAAAGGGCAAAAAAGAGTATGTCAAGGTGGGTTGATGCCAACATTTCCACGTGGTGTCTGACAGCAAAGGCTTCAGTGCTGGGTGCTTATTGTGAGAAGGCTTAAGCATGAGTTTTCAGAGGTGCTCACTGTCAAAGAAACCAGAGTTTACACTGGCAGTAGATCTGCTTTGCTAAATGAAGAAGTAGAGTGACATTCTCACCTACAATTGTACCTCTGACCAGCATCACCACAGGTAATTTCCTTATTTTGGTGGCAGTCACCTATCTAATTCCTTCATGGCCCTGGGTCTGGTGGAATTCTGTGTGAGCTCTAAGCTCAGCACTTGAGTGGAGATGAGACTCTTCTGGTGATGCATAAAAATGTCTTGTAAAATGCTTTTCCAAGGAACAATTAAGCATCAGTGCAAATAAATATAATCTCCTTCAAAGTTCAGGGCTTTGTATGGCCAGATGACACACAAATCAAAGGGGTTTCTGCACTGATGAAATTCCAGGAAATACGGGGCAGGGAGTAAGAGCTAGAGAGAAACAGCCAGAAACAAAATGCTCAGATCATCTATCTAAAAAAGTTGCTTCTCCAGCCAAATCACTCAGTCTTTTATGAGAAAGATGTCTTGGTTTGGCAAGGAGGAAAAGACAGCTCCACCAGACAATTAAAAAAAAAACAACAGTGGAAACAAGGCTTGTTCTCTTCTGTGGTAAAACTTTCAGCTGAAACCCTGGAACCACTAACCCTGGGACAGGTATCTGAGTCCCTGGGCTCACACTAGCAAACAGCAGTTTCTATTGGCTCAACAAAAGCATTTCTTGCAGATTTGTCTCCAGAAGCATCTCATTAAAATAAGCTGTGAATCACTGAGATGTTTAACTAGACTGATAAGCAACTCATATACACTGAATTTACATGAGCGTTGGACCTCTCCCTTCATTAGCCTGTTTATGACTTACCCTGTAGCTATAGCTATAACTGAGGCTCTGGTGTTGCAAAGTGCATTATTATACATGCTTATGGAGTTACTAGCAAATTTATCCATAAATACATTTGTCTGCAAAAACTAAAAATGCCATCTCTTCCCTCCAATTCAGTGCCTGGCTTTCAGAGTCCCTGGAGTCTCCAAACAGAGACCAGTCTCTTCTGTGAGAAGAGGTGCAACTACACACCAAATGGACATTTCTACAACCAGAAAGTCTGCTGTATCTCTACTCCGAATTTTTCTTCTTTTGCCAGCACTACAGGCCAGTTGTGGGCATGACCCCAGTGGCTCAGACAGCACTGGAAGGCCTCACTGTGTTGGCACAAGTTCTCTCCCTCTGCACCAATGGCTTGGGGATGGCGAGCTTTGAGGAGCAAGCGTCAGGCTCTCCTGCAAATTTTGTGATGGCCTCCAAGGTGCTCTACTGATACATGGAAGTGTTGCTCAGCATCAGGCAGCACTGCTCATATCAGCTGGCCCTTGGACTTCAGCAAAGCAAATCCATCAGATCCCTGACATTACCATGACACACACATGCACAGGCTTTGCAGGATCACAAATCAGTACGTAAAGGTTTATACTGGACAAAATTATTTGTGGCTGTGAAAAAAAACCCCCACTACAGCTTTTGTCACTCAACTGTGTAGCTGCCAAGGTTTCTGTCTTGCTTCCTTGCTCCTGTCTTGCCCAATCCACAAAAACTCAATGATTCCCGAGAAACACTGGAATGTTCATGGCGCAAGCATGAATGACCAGGTCTACAGACTTACCGTGTAACTTCAGCTAAGGCATATAGCTGTACTCTTAGCTTCTGTAATAAATAGAAAAATTAGACTCCCAGCTCCCACCCCAGAAGTATGCGCTCTCAAGAGTTGTACAGACATGTATATAATTGCTCCTCAGAGCTTGCCACAAATGCGCAGCATAACCAGCCATCCGGAACTTTCTAAAAGTCATTATCTTTAAAATGAAATAGGTTGCTCTCAGCTTCACTTTTTTCTTAGTGTGCTTAAAAAAAAAAAAAGTGGTTTCATAATTGCTATTACAGAAGAGACTTGCCGTACGTGTTCCACCACCCAGCACCCACACAATTAGACTTTCTTCACCTCAGGTATAAGAACACGTGTGCTGACTTTGAATATACACCTCATAATTCCTGACGCAATTAGCACACAGCAGATAATCATTCCCTTTGTAATGGATTAACGGCTGTTTGCCTTTCTGCATCATTGGTTTTTCCCCTTTATTCCCAGTGGGTTTTAAGTGGTCGTTATGAATAGATCTAGCACCTACAGCCATGGCTTCTTGCTTTAAAAAGATCAAGAGAGAGATGATTAATTAGAAAAAAGAAAGACTTCTTTTTTCATGATATTCGAACTTCAGATCCGAATCCAAACTGCTTGTAATTTAAAAAGCAGAATGTACACTGCAGGTATCTTGGCTGGCTGAATCAAGGGTGAAGTTTACTGGTGCCTTGCTCAAGCCAAAATGAAGATGTTGCCAACTATTTTCTTTATTTTAACAAGTCCCTAGGACACACAGCATACCTAACACCCAGCTTCCCTTATGATACCCACCTGTTTCCCAAGAACAACAATCTGAAGCCTTCTAGGTTAACATGGGGACTCCAAAAAAAATGAAAATTGACTCCCTTTTTTCCCCTCTCACTAGCTGAGAATGCTGGCTGCTCAAAGCCATATGAGTGAAATCAACCAATTGACAGCAGTGGATGCCCATCAGTCTTTTTTTCTCAAATAATTGCTCAAACCCCCCTAAATTTTATCTTCATGTACATTGTCAATAAACTGTCCCTTTTCCCAACAGAGGAGAGAAAGGACCAAAACCATCTATCTTTGGCCACAAATGAGTTGTGCTGTGTCTGCTCAGCCAGCCAGCTCTGTCCCACCTGCAGCACACCTGGTCAACAACCCTCATTTATCTCCAACTGGGGCTTCCCAGCCAGCTGTTCTCCACCAAACATTTCTATGGCTGAAAGCTCTGGGTGTTTTGCAGGGCCAAATGCTTTGTAGCACGGGAGTCTCTGTGGCCACCCACATTACATTCAAACGCACAAATGAGCCAAGAAGCTTTGCATAAACAACTTGGTGCAAAGTGCTGAGATGCTGCTGTATTTCTGCGTGACAAGTTCATTACCATTTGGCATTGGCTTATGCTGATGTACAGTAAAAAAGAAAGAGACTCTTCACAGTTACATTAACTTCATTTATTTAATAAAAAACAGTATCAGATTAAAAATACAAACACTTCGGGGGATTATCCAGCGTTTTTCCCTGTGTGCCTCATAGAGCTCAAACCAACCAAGGATTGGGAGGGGAAAAAAAAACCAAACCAAAAAATAACACCAAACAATTTTGGCCGGAGCTGTAAAATAATGTTGCACCAATTAAATTACACCAAATATATTATTATACCTTTGAAATGGCTTTCAGACCAATAAATAAAAAAAAAAGACAAATTCAAATAAAAAAGTCGACTTTGTATTACAAAAAAATTAAATAAGAATCACAACACTAATAATAACAATGTGCAGTCAAGTTTTTTTCTTCTCTTCTAGGAATGATAACATGCCAGTAAACATGTAACATGCCAGTAACATGCCAGTAAATCCCTACATAACATTTCCAGTTTGGCAGCAAGCAGTCACTCACTCATTCACATTTGTACACAAGGAAGCAGGCCTGGGCAAAAGCCTCAGGAGATGGGAGACTTTGGGGCGCTCCTCACTTCCCTGCCATGGCTCGCTGAGTTCCCTTCCCTTCGTCCTGAAACCTCTATAAATCCATTCAAAGTTTAGTGCCAGATGTGCAGGGAAGGTGTCAATCAGCGTAACCCCACTGAAGTGATGCTCCAGCATGTCAGTGGGACAGTGATAATTTATGCCAGCTGAGGATGTAGCTCTTACACTTCAGGGCATGAGCCAAAAGCCATGGCTTCAAGGCATATCCACCCTTGTTTCAGAAAGGCAATGGAGACTATGTTGAGCTGTTTTAAAATGCACCACAGCAAACCTGTTAACTCAATACACTGCAAAATGGGGTGTTGGTTTGGGATGGACTAAAAGAGCACATGCAGGGCTTGTGAGAGAAGATGAGATGTCTGATTATCATACAGAGAGGTACACATCTGTAGAGAAGTGACTTGCACTTGCCCTTCCTAAGCAAATGACAGTGAGCCAGATTTCACCTGACAGCCTAAAAGCATGTCTCTCAGAGATTTCATGGTATTGATGCCATTTACTTCAGAGCCAAATTTGGTCCAGTGTAAGTAAATAAGTAAAGGTTCTCCACAGAGGCATATTAACTGATTTTGGGAACTCAAGCTGGTTCATCTTTATGCCAGGCAGGCCAGTTGATTTTTAGGAGGAACCAGCAGACTTAAGTACCATGAATTAGGAATCTGCAAGTGAAATAGCTCCCTGCCCCAGATGCCAATGATTTATGGAGCTATCCCCAGTTCCCAAGGAACCTCTGGAAGAAGTTCTGCATCATCTGTAGGGTTTGGGATACAGTGGGTCAAATTCTGCTTTCAGTTCCAGTTCCAGGGCAGGAGTGAGACCACAACTTGCCTCATGCTCCTCTGCTCTGGGTAACCATATAGATACAAGTTTTGCAGCTGTGGATCATTTGACATCATAGGTTGAAACCTGTGATTTAACCGCAGTGCACCTCCAAGAAAGCCAGGGGCCATGTGCTCACAGAAATGAGACTCTGAAACGGGCCTGAAGATTCCAGTTTGCCCAGGCCTGTCAAACACACAGTGCCTTTCTGACATAGGCTTACATTCAGGTAATCCAGTAGACCCATGTGGTACCTTTATGAGAGTTGAAGCCTTTGGTCTGGATGGTTGGATATGTCTGAGAACACAAATACATAGCCTTTTTTTTTTCAAACTGGTATCATTGCACACTCAGTACCAGCTACGCTAGATAGAAGCAGGCCCACAATTGTATGCTAACTCTATTATTAAATCTACCATTATCATTTCATCACTCAATTCTTTCTGCTCCATTACCACCTACCTAGAAACATTTTCATTTAGAGAAAGGCATCTTCCCACTAACTTTCTGACCTCTGTTTCCTACATGCTACAACCTTTTCCTTACCTAACATTCTGATCACAAACTACCTGTTACCCTTAAATACTACAAGCCAGCAGCAAGGTGGCACCATTTGCTGACAGTGACTGAACTCTAGATTGAGGGGTCAGCTAACCCCTGGGACCCTTTGTCAGATCCACCTCTGGACATTCATCTGCCTGGGTATTTTAAGAGTTACAAATTGAACACGTGTAGAAATGCCTTAAAAGGCCATTTAGCTGCTGAAAACCCATTCCTTCTAGCTACCATTATAATTTCTGTGGCTCTGTCTTTGGTGGTAAGAGTGGTAGTTGGAAACTATTTTAGAACTTTCTGCTTCCTGAAGAGCAATGGCTCTGAACCCTGTGGGAGGGTCCAGATCTGAATGCCTGTTCCATCACTTGTCCATAAACACCTCATGAGGTGTTTTTCTGGGGTGAGTCTCTCAAATTATCTGTCACAGAATATGTTCAGAAGCAATCAGGTCACCCTGGTGGAAGGGACCATAGTGGCCACCTAGCCTGGCCTCCTGCATAATGCAAGTCAAAGGTCCCCACTGGGCAATGACTGTATCCAGACAAATAACTTCAGGGGACATGAAAGCCTCTCTTTCTAAAAGGCATCCAAATTTGACATGAAGAATTCAGCTCACCTCTTGATAAAGCTTAACTAATATTAATTAAAAAACCTCTCAAAATGTGTGTCCCTCACTTCCAGTTTTAATTCTGTCTAGCTTTGACTTTGAGCCATCAAATCTTGATGCTTTTGTCAGCTAGCTCTTGATGTGCTTTCATCACAGAGACCAAAGATTTTTCTCTGGTCAGGTAGGTAAAATTTTGAGGACACAAAATTAGAGAAATGTGAGATGACTTTGGGGCTACTTTACTAGGAGTTCTGCTAAGTAGGTACAGACAGCTCCTCTGAAGTGACACCTACCATTGTCAGCAAATCAGTGACCTGGCTTACTCCATCATAAAGGTACACAGAAAACCTCCCTTCCCTCCTTTTCCATGTTCCTGCTGCTAGTTGAGCTTGTTGCAGATCTCTAGGGCTTTCTTATAGACCTGAGTCACATCATCCATGTCTGTGAGAAGAGAAAAACTGCTGTCCCCCAGACGGTTGCGGTAACGCTTTAGATACTGTGGCCGTGGGCGGTTCTGAAGTCCTTCAAAGTCTTGGATCTGGAGGAAATTTTCAGCAGAGACACAGCTCCGTATTCTCTGTCTGTTTGGCCTGTTCTCTTGCAAATCCAGCAAATCAAATGAGTCACTGGACAAAATACTGTCATCACTAATCACGCTGGAAGGGCGACTGTAACTTCGAGGTAATGCATCCCCAGGCAGCACCACTTCTTCCATGGCTTCCAGCGTTGGTGTGTCGGGGCTAATCAAAGCAGATTCAGTGCTGCTAGTAGAATACTTGCTGTTATGCTTCAAGATGCCCTTACGCCTGCAGGAATGGCTGTAAGACCCATTTCTGGCTGGCTCTGTGACCCTTGGAGAAGTTTCACTCTTTACTGTCTCATCATTATTGTCCAAGAGTTCAGAAGATTCGCTTCGTTCTGGAGAGGAATAATAGCCAGACTCCCTCTGCTGAGTCTTCTTTAAGATTCCTTTTTTTGGCATTAGTGAAGACTGCTTAGTGCCATATTTGCCAGCTATCTCTCCCTCCACAACACTTTTAATGGCTACACCAGTCCTACACAACTCTTGCTCCAGCTTAAAAGCAGAGGGTAACACTGGGCTGACCACTCCTTCAATGAAACCTGCACTGTGAGATCGATGTTCACTGTTGCTCCTTTTCTTCAGGATGCCTTTGGGTCTCTTGGAAGTGGGTTTGGTTGCATTTTCAGCTCCTCCTTCCTGGATGGACTGTGCAATGTCATTTTCCTTTTTTGATTTTTTCAGAGACCTTTGTCTCTCTAGTGTGACTTCAGGACCTTTGGGCTTAGAAAGGCACTTAATTTTGGTATCAGTCTCTGGTTGGAGGCCTGTAGAACGGTGATGCCAATCAATGAACCTTGCCAGCAATGGGGACTCAGAGTCCCTCATGGCATCACAGTCACAAACACTACTCTTGTAGCCCCAGTTAACCCACCAGTGGTTGGCAATGTCTTCAATGGTTGCTCGGCGTTCAGGGTTCACCATCAGCATCCATCTGATAAGACCACGAGCATCTATGGATGAAGAATGGCATATAACATTCTTAGAACATGAGCATTTTTAGCTTCATCAGTTTAAATTGGAAATGTGAAGCCATTCACTGTATATTTTTCTCAAATGAGCAAAACCAATGCTCTTTATAAAAGGAGAAGTGAAAGAGGGTAAAGCTTTTTTCATCAGTCGATATAAAATGCATTTGAGTACTACTTATTAGAAGAATATGACTCACTCTGGGAAATGTACACTGGGCTATCAAAGAAATCAGTACGTGTTTGCACTCTATCAGACAGTGAATAGTTCCATTTCACCGAAGGACATCACCAACCTATTGACACTAATAATGACAAAACTTAGAGGAAAACTAAGGGGAATTGTGAGCTTTTAAATGACCTACACATTATTGGTTTTGTATTTACTATTTCCATAAGCAGTGTAGTCTTTGTGTATTTTAAAGGTTTATTTTCATACAGAGAGTGAGAAGACAGAAAATTAAAAGGGATGGCAAACAACTGATACAAGATAAATATTCATTTAAATATAATATATACATAGATACTTAAGGCTGTAAGGAGTTGCTATACACAATAAGCCAGACTCAGTGGATGCTTTTATGTTAGGTAACTGCTCACTCTGTTATCTTCTAAGTAGAAGTCAATGAGAACATAGTGGCATTAATTCAGATTTTGGCCTGCCTTTTTGAATAAGAGATTGTGTTGCTCTGACCATTCACCTTCTCTCTGCTGGTGGTATAACATAGTGTAGTTAGAGGACTGATTTGTACCAGTATGTTGCATCACTTTATAGCTTGCCTGAATAATTCCGCTTGCAGTATCTAACAGACCTTCCACTGTAATAGATCTAGTTAAAAGAGCCCATTACAGCTTCCTCAAAGGAAAAAAGAATCTATCTACTACAAAACTATGATTTCAAAAGGGCTTTTGGTAAATGCTGTACCCAGATGGGAATTTACAGCAGATGAAGTCAGTAGGGGAATGAAATTTTTTTCTTCATCATTCTAGTATGACACCAAGACACGTTGGAAGGGGCTGGACAAACCCTCCATTTTGAACTCCTGTCGGTTCAGTACATGGCCTTTCTCCTCTTTCATACCTGAGGTCTGTGTTGGCTCACGATATTCTCCACTGCTGATCTGCCTGATGAGATTTTTATGATCAAAGCCATCAAAGGGCATCGTTCCATAAACCAGAGTGTAAAGCAATACACCAAGGGCCCAGCTGTCAACCTGAAATACAGACACAAAACATGTGAAGCCCAGGAAAGCTGATCCCTGCCCTTCTCCCTGCCATTAGCACCACAAGAGCAGCATCATGTCCAGCTGGACCTGTTGATGGTCAAACTGGTATCTAACATCTCACTAAACACCAACAAGCAAAGCAAACAAAAGCAAACTAAGGCAATTTAAGAACTTGAAATATGGGACAGGCTCAACCAAATTCACACATACAATAACATTTGCACCAAGACTAACCCTCAAGAACATTATCCTCAAAGACATCCCCACACCACCACAGAACACCTGACCCTTCTTACCTCTGGGCCTCTGTAAGGGCGTCCATTAACTATTTCAGGGGAAGCATACAGTGGGCTCCCACAAAAGGTCTGTAGAAACTTGTCTTTATGATAGAGGTTAGAGAGTCCAAAATCAGCAATCTGCAAATAGAATTGCACATGACATCTGCAGCATTAATGGTATCTTAGAAAAACAAAAAATCCTTTATCAGGAAAGACTTAGCTATATTTGACTCTGCTGTAGGGCAGAGATCTTGATGTGGCTAATCTCTCAAGTTCCCTGGCCAAAATATTATTCTATAATTTTGTGACTTTCTTCTCTAAAGATCCTAAAGAGAAGAAAGGTTCCTAGGTTAAATCTTCTTGATTAGGAACAAGGATGCCTTAGTTCCATTCACAGACAGGTCACTAACTGACTGTGCAGCCATCAATCAGTAATTTTATCCTAGATGGATTGCATATGTTTGCAAAGACAGTCTCATACTGGGAGGCACTGGGCCTGCTGTTCACTGATTGCTCTTGTATAATCATCTTGTATACCATGATAAAATATCTTGTATAATCATTAAAACAAGAGGAAAGCAAGCAGAAAGCACCACCCTTCTTATCGCACACATGCAAGCCAAAAGTCAAGACCTTTAAATTGAACAGGAGGAGCAAGAAAGAAGTGTTGCAGGAAATTAAGCATTAGAGAAGAAAGTGATTTTTGAAATCATCTGGAACAC
The DNA here is from genome assembly GCA_013390025.1 of Pitta sordida. Taxonomy (NCBI): domain Eukaryota; kingdom Metazoa; phylum Chordata; class Aves; order Passeriformes; family Pittidae; genus Pitta; species Pitta sordida. The sequence continues at coordinate 69,537 of WEKX01027863.1, forward strand.
AGTTATGCTTGATGAGGTGGAAAGTGAGGCAGTTGCTAACTCTTCCAGATTCAGCGACACTGGGCTAAGGAATCTGAGCTGTTAAGCCCAGGAGACGTCTATCACGAGATAATAAACACAAGTCTGGTTCCTCACTGGAAACAATGGGCCCAAATCCGGCTTTCCCAACACAAACAAAACTTCCCTTGAGACTATTGGGAATTTTGCCCGTAGGAATTGCAGGATCAGGTCCAAATATTTTGTTTACTTCAATTCTCTGTTCTTGTTCTGACAAAACAAAGGCTGAGGATAGCAACACTAAATACTCCCACAACCTTTGCATTTTCTTTGTTTCTCTAGCACGAGGCAACACATCTCACTTTTTTTCTTGTTTAAAACCCAGATGCCTCTGCTTCACAGAGATACTTGTATTACTATTGATGTAAGGCATACATAAAAGACACTGAGTACAGGCATTAAACAGGTATTATACCTATAAGCAAAAGGAGTTTTCTATGGGTTTTCTTTACATTACTCATATCTTTCCTACCAGAAAGAAATTAAATCCCAGGAATTCATAGATATACCTAGTTCACAGGTTCACAGGTTATTCTGAGTTGGAAGGGACCCACAGGATCATCTAGTCCAACTCCCAAGTGAACGCCCACCCAGGGATCAGGCCCACAAGCGTGGAACCACGGGCACCACGCTCCATCCATCCGAGCCTCCCAAAGTTGTTAGATAGTTTCATATTAGAAACATAAAATTATTTTTAAAATATCATTTTCACACAATTTTTAAAGTCACAGGTCAGATACAAGATTTCATGCTTCACCCTCTCCTACTTTGATGTTCTGTTTGTGCAGGTGTTTCATTGACAATTTGGACTCATAACCTCCTACTCAAAGAGAAGCTGATTCCTGTTTGTTAATGTTAATTCATCTCACCACGTCCATTCATAGATTGAATTCACCCAGACCCTCAAACAGTGTATTATCAACCCACAGCAGAACATTCAACCCTTAAATAAATGTGGTTTGTAAAATCTTCACTGTATGGCTGGAATGTCATTGAAAACAGCTGGTGTACAATTGCAGTCTGCAAACATATTCTCATGGCTCAGATTGCACTTAATTGCCCTGAATTCCACTTTCTTATCAAGTCACGCTGCCTGGCTTGCAGGAAGTTGGTTTTAAGCCTTATGAAGTGTGCCCTGTCAATCAGGGGAAGAATGGGATCATTTCAGTGTTAAAAATTCGTGCTGGTCACCGATTTTTTTTTTAGTTCAGGATGCTGCTAAGACAAGGACAAACACTGCACAGTGTGATTCCTTATGAAAATACATTCTCTTAACACCATGGAATGTATAAAATGCATGTGGATGTGCACGAATACATATAGAGAGATACACATACCATTGTTCACTCTAAGAAACTCTGAGACTTGGGCATTCATGTTTTCATTTTGACCATTCAGGAAAGGAGTATTTATGTTACAGTCCACTCCCATACTCACAGACTGATGTTTATCAGCTTTTCCCATTAAAACTGTCATGCCCCCCAAAACAAGATTAATAGAAGCCAACATTACTTCATGTTCTTGGCACTTAAATGGAACTAAGGCATCAAGTAAAAAAAACTTCCTAAATTGGGAGGAGCAGGGAAGTGGACTTTTATTCCTCTCACTTCATGAGTGTATGTTTCATATTTACTGTTAGCTATGATAAACCAGATGTAATTTACTGTTAAAGTGTGGAATATAAATTCCATGAAGTTCACACTCATGAAAATTGTCCGTTCTATCCCACTTAGGAATCTGTCTCTACTGCAGACAGAGAAATAATTAGGTCTCTTAAAGCAAATGAAATATATGTGCAGTCAGCGAGACTTCCGGCAAGGTAAATCCCAATTACATAGACTTACTCTGTATATATGAAACTCTCATGGGGCTTTAGTGGTTAGTCTGATTGGTGTCCCCTTACCAGTCCAAGAGAAAGTGCAGTTAGTGGGATTATGTTACTATGTATTATACTTGCATTTTTCTCTCCTTCTATCACTTTGGAGCTGATCATACGGTTTATGTCAACCTCTGCTAGACATCTCTTTTAGGTGCAATTCCCAGCCCAGGAGCCGTCACAGCACTATTGTGAACAAGGAGGCCCCTCCACCATGCCCAGCTGCATGACAGAGGTGTCCCTGGGGGTGGCTTGTGGCATGGGGCAGGAAGACAGCATCTGGATAGTCCAGTAAGAGGCATTAACTTCCTGTCTACCACACTGGGCAGCAGTTGCTCTCCACCTCCCTGGGTGCAGTTGTGGAAATTTAGGCACTGGGGAGAACTGTGGTGCTTGGGGACATGTGGTCCTCATCAGACCAAACAGCAGGGGCAACGGGCAAATGGAGGCAGCTACATTCTTGCCCCACTGTCATTTCTCTAGTAAATCTATAGCTACAATGAACAAAACCCAGTACACTCAGCCCTTTCGAAACCAATGAAGAGAAGAAGGCACCAACAGAAGGCTTTTTTAAAGAAAATTACTAAAGCCACTGTAAAACTGCCTACAAAGGGCTTCCTAACTGCCCAACTCAGGGCAGCTTTTTCAATGCATTAGAGCTGCCTTAGTCCTCCTGCCTGTCCACCTCCAGCTGTGTCAGGATGATGAACAATTATATCCTCTTGATGGGATGACAATGCCAGTGAGAGGCTGTTCTGCCATTGCATGGTGGGGCCAGGAGCCCACCCCGGGAGACCAGGGCGAGCAGAGGGGGCAGCTCTGAGTTGCTTACAGATGCAGGGTGGAAGTGACCAGTGCAGGCAGCTGACAGGAGTAAATTTTAAGGTGGTGCACATGAATGCGAGGGAGGAGGGCCTTCTACATACTGCAGAAACCTTAATTTCATTGTCATGTTATTTCTGTAAAGAACATGGCATCATGAAAAGAAGGTAAGAAAGTAAACAACGCTCTTCTGCCCTGGGAGGCCACAGTATCTCAGTAAGATTCAGCTCTAGGAATGTGCCCCATTATTGACCTCCACAGACAGGCCAGGTCCTCGGAGAAACACTCACGCTCTGGGTTTCTGTGACATAGTTGGATGTGAGTCTGGGGAGCAAGGCAAGGTACTGTGGGATTAATTGGCTGCATGAAAATCATCAACGCCGTAGACATGCACACATGTTCAGTCCCACAACTCTTTAAAACTCATTTTATTCACTTATGCTTGCTGCATTTAGGGGTTTTACATGATAGTTTGCAGAAAATATTACCGCATGCACCAAGTCCCTGAAAAACCTAATTATGCACCACAGATTAGATAACTCTCTTCCCCTCATCATCCTTCACCTCTGGTCTGTGGATGTGCGGAACTCTTCAAAACGTGTCACTTTTTGTCAGCCTCCAGACATTGCTGTTTCCCTGTTTCTGTGCTCTAACACATGATTCTCTTTCCAGAGACTTTTACTCACCATTGTAACTCTTAAACATAAAAAAGCTGATTATGTCTCCATACACTCCTTCATGACCCTCATTTAATTAGCTAAAACTGAAGAATCATTTCCAAGTTAGTGTAATATGTAAAATGGCTTGAGGCCCTTTTAGGTTGGATAATAATTTCTGATGGATTACTTGTCCTCTTTATTTCCTGTTTTAAAAGTATTGCTTATGCTAATATACAGAGATTTTTTTTACTATTTTTTTTTCACATTACTATGATGTTTTTGGAAATCACAATGTAAAAATTACGGGCTTCTTCAAAAATATGTATTTAATTGCACATTGCACCCAAGAACAAAGGGATTCTTTTAACTTTCTCATTTTTTAAATCAAACCAATTTTGTGTTTGTAATCCACTGAATAAAATATAAATACTATGAAAGTACAGATAAGACTATCACTTCATTTCTAGAAAATGCCTTCCACTGAGTATTTGAAGTCATCAGCCATTACCAAACCCCAAACTGCATTTTTTTCCTGCCTGAATAAGACACATATAAATGCTCCCTGAATGAGGACCTGATAACTTTACTTCTAATAAATAATTTACAGTTCCATATGTGTTTCCTTGGAAATCGTCACTGTTTAGTGAAACATAAAAAAATGTGGGAAGTGAAATTCTGTGTAAGTAACACAAAAAACACAGTAACGTATACAAAGCCTCATCACAGGGGACTATATGGCAGTATGCTTAACACACTGTATTCAAAGCTGGCCTTAGTCACAAGCTGTTAAAAAAAACACAGAGAAAAAGGAAAACCACACCAAAAGTCAACTCTTGAAGCAATCCAGCTTCAAACACTGTTGACTGTAAGATGTATGAAAAGCCTACAAGTTCAGACTGGTTTTGAGTTTCATGAGACACATGCAGAAATGCATGTGTGGTTCTGGAGCCTCTGGAGCCTCTGGGTCAGCTCCACGGTCACAGAATCACAGAATTAACTAGGTTGGAAAAGACCTTTGAGGTCATCAAGTCCAACCTACTACCTAACACCATCTCATCAAATAAACCATAGCACTAAGTGCCACATCCAGTCTTTTTTTAAAGCCTGGACTGAGCACAAAGCTACTTGTTCCTGCCCTGTCCTCCAGCTCTGCGCAGGAGGATTAGACTCCCATAAAGGAGAGAGGAGCGGGAGCAGAGCCTTCTGACAGAGCTCAGCTTCCCAGAGGCTTGGGGAAGTGATTGGTTTTGCATATGAGGACCACAGGGCAGAGATCCAGCCCACCGCAGCTAGCAAATTCCCTAAATTCCTCTTTTCTCTCAAGAATTCTCTGATTAGCTGGGAAGATAGTTTAGCGTGTAATGTGGAAAGAAAGGTCATCCTGCCTGCGGAAGTCTGATTCATATACAATGTCCTAGAAAGGCTACTTTTCGTTTTCAGCGCTGCTGAGAACAGCTCTGGCTCCTACAGTGTCCCTGTAGGAACAGGAGTGGGGAGGTTTGCTCTAACACTGGATGTTACCAGCAAAATGTACAAATATTGCACTGGATGGGCCTTCTGTAAAAGACTATTTTTGGAAATCACATATTTATGTGCTTTTAATCTACTAGTTGATCCAAGTTAGTTTCTGTCATCAGCATTACACAGATGGCAGCTACCACATGTTACTTTCCATTTCCACTGCACATCAGCTTAAAATGAAGACAATCTTCCCAGTGTGGAATGCACAAGGCAGTGCGTGCAGCCCCATGGCTTCCAGGACAGACAAAAGGAAAACCCAGGCTATTTAGATATTTGGCTACGCAAGTAGCTCCTTGATTACTTATTTAATTAAACAAGGATGCTCAAGCGTCAGCAGAAGCTCTTTGGCGTCCCTCCCTCTGCTTGTTTGCCCATAGATGAGCACAACCAGCCAGCCTTACATCCAGCTATCCAGGCAGGAACAAAGTTGAAAGTGAAACAGGTTCGGTCACCTGGAAATTGAACGTATTTTATAGAGGACTATATATAGGATATAAAGGAAAATACAATGGAATTTAAATCTCTGCAATATTTAACTTTGTGATACAGCTATAAACTATAAAAGAAAGAGACGAGAAAAAAGGTCATTCCCATGCTTTCACTGTGAAGAAATGACATGGAAATGACATCATTGACATCACTATCCAAAGTATACGTTTGTGTCTGAAGTTCCAAGGCCATTTCCTAATGAAGCACATGTGCTTTACTAGGTTTATTTTGAAACTCTATTTGCTTATTTTCCAGCCATGATCAAAAGAACATTCTGTGTAGTGTTCTGTAGGAGGCACTTGAACCCTGTAGACCAGAACAGTTTTTTCCTACCCTCAGAAGCAGCCAGCAATAATATCATTTGTACAATCAACCCGGCGGCACGAAATGCTCAGTGTTTTCTACCAGTAAATAGATGCTGCATTGGGAATCGTGGGCCTTGCGTGGCAAGACAGGGTCTTCTCCTCCAGAGTATGCAAAGCTTCATTTTGTGTGCGTTACTGGTAATCAGTGGTGTCTTCCACCAGCCTCCAAACCCCTGAGACTCTTGCCAGATGCTGTTGCTTAGTAGCTGTTGCCATAACACTGACACTTCTAATACCTTAGATAAAAAATGTTACAAAACATGCAAATCCATTCTGAGAAACCGAGAAAAAGAATCCTACCTTAATATTAAAATTGTCATCAAGAAGGATGTTTTCCAATTTTAGGTCCCTGTGGACAACGCCATTCTGAAACAAGGAATAAAAAAATGGGGGAGAACATGAGGAAACATTGGGAAAATTAAAGGTGAGTTGGCAGGGTGGTCTTTGGATCTACATTTCAGGGCTGATTTCACTGTCATAACACTCATGGCCCAGTACTAGTGACAGGCACTGTATTAGTCACTTGATGTGTGGTTAAGAGAAGAATGACTGGAATCTGTCCTCCCACAAAGACTCTAAACCAGCAGGGGAGGTGGGGGGTGAAGGGCTGGGGGGGTGTTTTCAGAACTTAATTTCATCCTGGATCCTGCCCCCACTGCGTGAAAGCAATATATTCTTTCCAGGCACCAGAAACAATATCTGTCAATGACGTTAGTCCCTACAAAAGTCCTCATTCCTCCAACGTGCAGCCATGTGGATTGGAAGAGTTCTAATCCTGAAAGACTGTAAATGTTAGGGACGGATGGAAGCGAACAAGCTGAGTTTAGGTCAGTGCCTCCTTTAAAGAAATTTGGGAAAATTAACTGCACCAGGAAATGGCACCACAGCTTTTCATCACTCAAGTAGAGATTTAAGTGTTTAAAAATTCAAATAAAAAATTGTGGAAGCTGCTCACCGTCTTTAGCTTCATACAAGTTTTGGCTCTACAAAGTTGGTTCATAAGGAGGGATAACAGCTAGTCAACTACCTTGGTTAAATTTCTTAAATTGTCATTCCAAGTGGGTACCACGATGGATAAGGTAATTTGCAAAGAGTATCTTTCTAGTGCTCCCACTACATCTGGAAAAGTTACTTTTACCTATCTGGAATGAGTCCATGCTAAAGCTTACACATGAATCTCATACCCTTCTCTTGACTTTTTCTTTCATACATTTTATCTCCTATTCAAAAGTTGTTCATTACTATATATAAGTTGTAAACTATCATTCATTTGAATGCATTAATACAAATGTTGTAAAAGTTACATGGGATGCCTTCTCCAGTTTATGTTGCGATTTTTGGTTTTTAATGTCAGGAGAATTATTTCAAAGGCAAAAATGTAGGGTTAAAGTAAGGGAGTGGCTGGTATGTATCTGCCATAGCACAGGAAAACATCATTAGTCTTTAAAAACAGACATCAGTGCAGCACTTCTAAAGAAGATCTGTAATACTGATAAAATCAGATGCTCTGATACTTAATGAATGCTGTTGCCTCAGACACACTTTGAAACATATCTGTCTGTTATTAGCATTCAAACAGCATTAGTTAATATTAAATCCTTTGCTCACCTTGTGACAGTAATGAACAGCAGAGACTATTTGCCGAAAGAAGTGTCTTGTCTCTCTTTCACTTAATCGCCGCCTCTCACTGATGTAATCATACAACTCTCCTTTACTTGCATACTCCATGATGATCACAATCTTATCTTTATTTTCAAACACTGCACAGAATAAAAGAAAAGAAAAAACACCACAGTTAATTCAATACATTTGAAAACTGACACTTTAAAGAGTGAAGATGACTCAGGATGTCTGAACACATCCTAGATCACCACTGCAGCCTGGAAATTTGTACTACATATCCCACTGCAGAAAACAAGTTCCAAAGCTACTTTCTACCAGAGGAAGATTACATTTCAGACCAAGAGAAGGAAGTTGAGGCTATCTTCACTTTCATATGGCTGCACAAAGGAAGCTTTTTGCCTCAACAATATGGGCTCATATTGTTGGGTAGCGAAGTCAGCTTGATCCTAGTGAGGTCAGGTGGGTACTTGTGCCAGCAACACCTGAATACTAGCTCCTGGCTCCAACACGGACTTTCTCTTACCAATAGTCCTGTTCAGGCTACAGAACAGAAGCAAACAGGAGCCCTCAAATCTTTGAAATGGGTTAACAGAAGGAATAATAAATTCTTGTCTCCAATGACTGTTTGATGTAGGATTGCCATTTGGTTTACACTGACTATTGGTTGGCTTTCACCTACCATGAAAATCTAATAAATGAACTAATACATGTGTTCTCTTCCATCCTAACTCTCTGCAGCAGTATGGTGAGCATGGACACTTGAGCTAGATGTGGTTCCAACATCTCCAGAGCTGTACAGCTCTTGTCAGTATGGCTCTGTAGCCCATCTCATGCATCCAACTCATCCTCAAACTTACTTACCTCTTGCCTCCACGGCATGTCCCGCCACATGCTATAGATTGCACACTGAAACCCTCTGCCACTTGCACAGAGCTGGCAGCAATGCACAACTCTGATGTAAGCAGTGCAAAGAAAATTCATCTGATACACGTCACAATCTGACTCTTCTCTGGGGCTAAGAGTACTCTGTGTCATGTGCTGTCAAGGACTTCACTGTAAGTGGCAGATAATTTATATTTAAACTAGTAAAACAGGCTGGTAGCCTGGAGTTCCTGTAATGCCCTGGCTGATAAATAGTTCTTCCCTCCTGTCAACCAAATCCACTGCAACCCACTGGAAACTTCCTGCACCTGCTATAAATAACCACTACTAGATGAAAACATGTTGATTTTCCTTTTCTTTTTATCTGTGGCAGCAGCCTGCTGAGGCTAGGTCACACTAGCAGCAGAGTAGCTAGAAATTAATAAGGTCAAAGGGTTTATTACAAATAGATGCTAGGTTTGACCAGCCCTACTGGAAAAATGTCTTACTATATCCCTTTGGCAAAGCTCAGCCAATACTCCTTATTGTTTAAAAAAAAAGCCCAAATCAACCTCCAGCTTCTGCAGTGAAATGCAAAGCTGCCTCTCTCAACACAGATATTTGCTTCTCTTAGGTTTTGTCTCATGTCCTCTCACACCTTGTCACTCAAATGTACAAGCCAAAGCCTCTGCAGTTCCCTCTAACACCCTTGAACCCCAGCCAAGCAGCTCTGATAAAAGGGAGAGCGAACAGCCAGATAAAATTGGCTGCTTACTTGTCTGCTGGCCTCACTGTACCCCGAAGCAGAGGCTCCTGCCAGTGATTACATCCTATGTGCATCCTCATTAGCAATGAACTTCGGAAACTGGAAGAGCCGTCTCTGGATGGATTATACATACAGTATCCTGTCCAAGAATGACAGACTGATACTGTCTGGGAAAAACTGAACGTGCCCTGTGTCATATAGGGAAGTGCTGTGATGTGTTACCAATAAAGCCGTAATGCACACATTTGTTTCTCTAAGCTTGGAAAGGCTTGTTAGGTACAGGCTTCTTTAAGAGGGCAACAAGAAATAATTCCAGTATGCTGAGACAAATCACTAAAAATGCTCTTATTTAAGAGATCTGATCTAGAACAAACAGACAAAACAACAAGAAAAAACCTCAACTCCTACCCCCCAAAACACTCAGCTAATTCCATGAGTTAGGGGGTTATGGTACCAGAAACATCTCAGTAACTCATATTCAGCCTTTTGTTTACCAGCACACTTGGGATAAATCGGCACATTCTTCTTTGTGAGGAAGTATTGTGAGAGGGAAACCATCCTTGAACTTAAATGGCACTACAGAGGCCTCCTCAGCATCATCATAGCTGAACAATTAAAGAATTAAACAGCAATTTATTTCTCCACCAAGGAGCAGAGGTGAATAGGGAGGTATATTTTTACAACTGCTTTATTCAGTTCAGAGCACCTCCATCATATCAGCTGAATCTCATGAGAGGGCATACAGCTACTTTTCTGAAGAGAGGGAACTGAACAGCAGACAGAAAAATCTAAAATGAGAGCTGTCACTGAAGGAAGAGGAAGTTGAAAGCCAGTGAAATTTATGTCTATAAACACACACAATCTTAAAGAGGAATTCAGTGGTCAAAACTATCAGACATATGACAAGGTGGCATTCTGGCAAGTCTCAGACCATTGGGCAAGTACACCAAGAATTTTCACAGTAGTATTTAAGATGTCAGGCAGGTTTCACGTAGGCACTTCTGAATTTCCCTTCTGAGCACAGCATATAGTTTTATAAATATATGCTCAGGAAAGCCTTGTGGCCAGTGGCCGGGGGAAGAGAAGAGGGCATTAATTAAAGGCTGTATTGACTTACTGCAAATAATAATGAGGTAATAAATATACTCCCCTGTTAGCACCTGGGCTGCAACCTGTGGGCTGACAATGGACGTATTGCCTTCATATACTTCTGGGACTGCTTGGTTCACTCTTTGTTCTGGTTTCAGATGATTTATTACCTGCCATCCTACTGCACATTCATTCCAAACTCACCCCCACCCAGAAGTGTGCCTGAACCCTGGCTGCACCTTCTCCCAAGGGACAAACATGGCTTTGGCAGGATGCTCCACCCCAGGAACATCTCACAGCTTCCTACTGCTGGGACAGTCAGTCATGTCATACGAGGCTGTTCCTCAATCCTGAGCAAGGTCAAGGGAAAGGAGTGAGGTTATGGGTAGGTAAGGTGGGGCTGCTCTAGCTTCTTTCAAACTATTGATACCCTGCAAACAGCTGAACAAATAAGGTATTGTCAGTACCAACACCCAGACTTGGATAGCAGGAGACATGGCCCGTCAATCAGAAATCAACAGACAGGGTTGCTTAGATAAGGAGCTGGGGTGCAGTATAACCCCCTTGCAATCCAAGAGGAGGCAGTCAGAGACTTGCTGAGTGGCTTGGACCCTCATAAGTCTATGGGACCGGATGGAATCCACCCGAGGGTCATGAGAGAACTAGCAGATGAACTCGCCAAGCCACTCTCCATAATTTACCA